>JANAVB010042417.1:7840071-8249527 GCA_029216955.1 Iris pallida | reverse complement strand
CTGCACAGGATGGTCTCTCTCCGAGTGTCGAAATAACTGGAGGTGGTAGCTCGGGGAATTCTGATACTCCTATTCCAGATGAGGATCTCCTTCAACTGCATCCTTCTTATGTAAGGTGGTTGAGGGAGTGGTATGGGCGCTTCTGTAACTAGGTTTTAGGGATTCCTCGTGGATGTCTGTCTGTAGTTTTTTTGTTCTATTTTGCCTTTCTTCTTGTCTTTGCGAAGAACTCTTTCAACTTGCTTGCAATCGTGTGGGTGTAACCAATTTCCGAATGAATGAAATAGATATTTGCTTCACTTTTTTGCTTTGTAGTAATCTTCTTATTGGGATATTTTGTGTGGACCCATTGTCCCTAACGTACCCTGGTTTTGAATACGGACAATGAGTTTAAAAGGGAAGGAACCAGTCACACTGCTTCAGAGGTACTGAGGACATGGTGAGCATGAGGGTATCTTCGACGGGGGGGTACGTAGAATAAACCAGAGGTAATGAGGACATGGAAATTCTATGTAGGGGTAATTTGTTTGTGGCAGAAATAGGACGACTCAGAGGTAATGAGGACATGGCCGTCTTGGAAGTTTGTGGACCCGTTACCTTTGTTGTGCACTGGGAGTGCAGGTAATAGATCATGAGGAAGGATCTCTTGTAGGGAGAAAGTTCAGTGGTATGGTTATACATGACTTTCTTTCAAAAAGAGTGATCAGGATGTAAGTTCAGGGGTACCAGCGGGTACGTAACTCGACAATCTATGAAGATTGGTATCAAAGTGTAAGTTCAGAGGCACCGGCAGGTACATGACTTGGAAATTTGGGATATTTTTGTGGAAGAAGGGCATGAGTTCAGCGGTACATGTGGGTACGTGACTCGGAAATCTGGAATATGGTGAGTGTGAGTTCAGGGGTACCAGCGGGTACGTGACTCGAAAAGCTGATAATTTATGGAGTGAGTTCCGTGGTACCAGCGGGTACGTGACTCGAGAATCAGGAAAACTATGAGGGTGAGTTCAGTGTAAGTTCAGAGGTACCAGCGGGTACATGACTTGGTAATTTGGGATATAAGTTCAGCGGTACAAGAGGGTACGTGACTCGATGATCTGGAGTGTTGGAATCAAAGTGTAAGTTCAGAGGTACCAACGGGTACATGACTTGGTAATTTGGGATATGAGTTCAGCGGTACAAGAGGGTAAGTGACTCGATGAATTAAGAAATTGGGTGGTTGAGTTCAGTGGTACCAGTGGGCACATGACTCAAACTCTGGAAAATGTTGTTTAAACATAGTATTTCTTCAGGAACTTGCCGTTGACGGGTAGCATGAGCAAGTCTCCGTTCTGCTTGGCGAGGCGGTAAGCACCGTTGGAGAACACCGTCTCAATGATAAACGGGCCTTCCCATTTTGGCTGGAACTTGCCGGCGGTCTTGTGAGTCATGACCATCGGTCTTCTAACTGCCAAAACAAGATCGCCCACTTGGAATGTTCTGACTTTGACCGTTTTGTTGAAGGCTCCTGAGATGCGTGCCTGGTATAGCTCGATCCTTTGCTGAGCCAGGAGGCGTTTCTCATCTAAGGCCTCTAACTCTTGTAGTCGACGTCGGTATTTATCCTCCATTGTCAATTGATAAGTGAGGGTGACGCGGAGTGAGGGGATTTGAGTCTCTAAAGGAGAACTGCCTCACTTCCGTATACTAGGGAGAATGGCGTATTCCCAGTGGCTGTCCGAACTGTGGTGCGATAAGCCCATAAGCACTCGCCGAGCTTCTCGTTCCAGTCGCGTTTGTTGGAGGAGACAAACTTCTTAAGGAGTTTGATGATTATTTTGTTGAATGTCTCTACTAACCCGTTTGCTGCCGGGTTGAATGGTGTCGAAGCGACATTCTGAATGCGGTGTTTGTCGCAGAATCGATAGAATGCGTGGCTTGCAAACTGCGGACCATTATCATGGATGATCCTCCGTAGCAGTCCGAAGCGGTAGATGACATGATGTTTAAGGAAGCTGATCACGTTCGAGGTCTTAACTTCTGCGAGTGGGACAGCTTCCGCCCATTTGGAGAAGTAATCAGTAATCGCAAGTATAAAGCGATGTCCTCGGAAGGAAGGTGGGGTGATTGGACCAATGATATCCATCCCCCATGCTTCGAATGGCCAGGACGCCACCGTTGGATGTAGGAACTCGGATGGTTGATGAATGAAGTCCGCGTGGACTTGGCAAGCCTTGCATTTTCTGGCATAATCTATCGCATCTGCCACCATCGTGGGCCAGTAGTAGCCCATTCGGCGAAGGCGGTCTTGCAGTTTAGGGCCAGGCTGATGGGCACCGCAGACACCGTCATGAGCCTCTCGTACGGCTTCTTTGGCTTCTGCGTTTGACAGACACGAAGCAGTAATCCATCATAGGAGCGGCGATACAGCATTTTTGTCTCTGTATCGTAGAAGAATCTGAGGGAACGCCTTCTGATGGAAGTGGCTTCCTTTGGATTCTCAGGCAAGATGTCGTAGACGACGAAGTCGATGAATGGTTGTCTCCAATCTGGGGCGTCATCGATCGTCTGTGCAGAATAACTTGCGACGATTTACACATTGTTCTTGGGACAGACTAGTTCTTGGCCTATCACTTCCGCTGATTGTCGATCATAATTCGAAACTGCTAGGGAAGCGGCGAGACCCGCTAGGGCATCTGCTTCGATGTTTCGGAGTCTGGGGACATGTTCGATGAAGAACCCCTCAAATGCCGAGATGATATTGATCGCTATTTGATGATAAGGGATCATGTCTTCGTGGCGGACTTCGTATGAGCCCCGGATCTGATTGACGATGAGCTGGGAATCGCCATATGCTTCAAGGTATTCTACCCCCAGCTCTCTTGCAAGTTGGAGGCCAATGACTAGAGCGTTGTACTCGGCCACGTTATTAGAACAGGGCTCAGTGAGGGAGTAGGCACGATTGATCACCAATCCAGAAGGGGAGACTAGCACTACCCCGACTCCGACGACTATATTGTCTTTAGGTCCGGTCCTTGAAGCACCGTCGAAGAATATTCGCCATATATTTTCGTGAGCGGTTGCGTGCGAGTCGGCAACCTCATCCGGGATCTCTTCGTATATTCTGGAGGACTCTGAGCCTGGGTGGGCTGCTAAAAAGTCTGCCAGAGCTTGACCTTTGACTGCCTTCTGCGGGACAAAGATCATATGGTAAGGGGACAATAATATTGCCCACGTAGCGAGTCGAGAGCTAAGTGCCCCTGGTTTGGTCATGAGGACTCTGAGAGGGTTGACTCGTGAGATCACATGTATCGTTTGTCCGGTGACATAATGTCGCGTCTTCTGAATGGTGAATACCAGGGCGAGGTATTCCTTCTCCACAACGGTGTATCGATGCTCTGGCCCGATCATTATTCGGCTGAGGTAGTATATGGCCTGTTCATGGCCTGCATCGTTATTTTGTGCCAGCAGAGCACCGAGGGAGTGCTCCATTGCTCGTACGTAGAGCAGAAATAGTTTTCCAGGGACTGGGGCTATCAAGACCGGAGGATTTAATAGATATTCTTTGATGCTATCGAAAGCCCGCTGGCATTCCTCGTCCCATATGAATGAGACTCCTTTTTTCATGAGGTGCGTGAATGGTCGACATCGCCCGGAGAGGTTGGAAATGAACCTTCTGATGTAAGCCAGCCTTCCTTGGAGGCCTCTGAGTTCGCGGAGATTTCTCGGGGGACCCATCTCCATGATTGCTTTTGTCTTCTCGGGGTCTACATGGATACCCTTCGCAGTGATGATGAAGCCTAAAAACTTTCCGCTGGATACGCCCAGGAAGGACTTTGTAGGGTTCATTTTCAAATTGTGCGTTCTCATTAGGTCGAACACCGTCCTTAGGTTCTGCAGATGGTCTCCTTTGCTACGGCTCTTGACGGCTATATCATCAACATAGCACTCCACCGTCTTGTGCAAGTGGTCTTTGAAGATGATGCTCATAGCTCTTTGATATGTGGCGCCAGCGTTCTTTAAACCGAAGGGCATGACTGTGTAGCAATACGTGCCAATCGGTGTTCGGAATGATGTATGCTTTTCGTCGTTAGGAGACATTTTGATCTGATTGTACCCCGAGAAGCCGTCCATGAATGACATGCGTTCGAAGCCGCAGGTGTTGTCGATCATGATATCTGTGATAGGAAGGGGAAATTCATCTTTGGGGCGCGCCTCGTTCAGGTTGCGGAAGTTGATGCAGATTCGAATCTTCCCGTTCTTCTTGAGGACGGGTACTATATTGGCGACCCATTCGGGATGTTGCTCCTCACGAATGAAGCCGCTGGCTATCAGTTTGTTGATTTCAGCTTCGATCGCGTCCATGATGCCTGGGCGGAAGCGTCGCTGTTGTTGCTTAACAGGTTTCGCATCTGGTCGAATATTGAGTTTGTGAAGAGCAATGTCGGGGTTTAACCCTGGCATGTCTTCATAGATCCAGGCGAACACATCAATGTATTCTCTGACAAGTTCTAGCAGCGACTCCCGTTCTTCGTCGGTGAGGCTTTTACTGATGAAAATCGATTTTGGAGAAGATTCGCTGCCGAGGTCTACTTGTACGACCTCATCTTCAGTAGGGGGTTCTCTTAGTTCGAACCGTTTTTCCCATTGTGCGTCTAACTGCTGGGCCCACGGCTCTAGCTCGAGGATTTCGGGGATGTCTTCGTCTTCTTCGTAAGCGTCGGCGAATGCCATGTTGACTGACATGACTTGTCTGAATACATCCCCGATGCTGGTATCTGAGTCGGAAGTTGGTGATCAGGATGAATGTGACTGCCAGTCGCATTCTTCATCTAAACTTTTTGGGGTCGTAGTAGGCGTCACATACCCTAACCCGCATCGAGTTTTGTTATAGTAGTTCTATGGTTTGCCCGCTGGGGCTGGCGGCTTCAGAGGTAATCGTCGCCCAGTGCCATAGTTCAATCGTGGCGTAGTCTCCAGATCATATCCCTGTTTCTGTAGGAGATATTTGGATTGAGGGCTATAGAGATACAAAGGCAGTCTCCCGGCATCTGACCCGAGGTCGACTTCTCCTATGGTGCGGGGATGAGGGTTGTTCGTCCGGCCGAAGATGACTGGCTGATCTCCTCCCTTGTGTATTCGGTAAGCGTCTTCTACTGGAGTAAGCTGGATTACGGTGTACACATTTGTCACCTGTGTGTGTAGGTGGGCGCCTATACCGTGTTCCATAGTATACATCGTACATATCTTATTGAGCTCGATGTAGTTCAAAGATAACCCTTTATTGATGAAGTAAGGTATCTTTTCTAGGGGGATTACATCATCAGCGGAGGGGACGTTAGTGTGGGCAGCCACATACTTGGCTAGCCCCGGTTCCTCCTCGGCTACCTCCTGTGTGAACGAAGACTGAGAGGACGATCTAGGAAGCATGATCGTCAGTGGTTCAGTTGATGGCACAGAGCGGGGAGTTGTTGGTAGACTAGCAACCCCCAATTTGGAATTTGGCGTGGATCGAGGAGTGGCTGGTTCGCTGGAAGTGTCAAACCTTGCATCGGGGTGACGACCCTTCCTGGGAAGGCGTATCGTCATGGGCCTGTCCGAGGGGTTGAGCTTCCCTGTTTGTGGTTGGCTGACTCTTGGTAACCTGATTATTAGTGGCTCCATTGTGGGTCTCAGCGCTTGGCCGGACCTTGGCAGCCGGATTATCATCTACTCTTCTTGTGCCGAGAGGCTGATTGCGTCCTTCCGCAAAGTGGCGGTAAGGGGTGCGGAATTGCCTGGTTTGTGAGCCTGGAGGTGGATCGTCAGAGGTTCTTCTGATCCCATGGTCGCTTCAGCATCAGTTTGTTCATTTCCTCCTTCAAGGTGCCTCTTCGACTTTTCGTATAGGCAGGAGTCCGAGTAATAAGATTCGACCCCTTTGAAGCGGTCGATATCAGCAAATTCTGTCTTCACAAAGCCGTGTTTGTCGACGTATTTGAAGCACTGGTGCAGCGTAGAAGGCACGATCATATAATCGTGTATCCATGGTCGCCCCAAGAGGATGTTGTAAGAAGTGTCTACATCTATGACGTAGCAGGTGACTTCGGATTGGAGGTCGCCAATCTGACACTTCAGATGAATCTTTCCAATAGGGTAGCTCCTGCCCGAATTGAAACTGTTGATGGTGGTACTTGTAGGTGTCAGGCAATGCATCGGGATCCAGAGATGATGTAACAGGCCTTTCGGGATGATGCTTATGGAAAAGACAGGATTAATGTGCATCCGATCCACCTTCACATCGCCGATGTATCCCGTATAGTATAGCGGGCGATCATGTAGGTTGGTTTTGATGAGCATGTCCTGCGGGGTGAAGACGATGTTGGGCATTGCTCCCGTGCAGGCACTATCTTGGAGATCCACAGGTGAGTCCTCCCCAGTGAGGTTAGATTATGTGAGATAAGCATCGGCGTTTTGGAGTGCTTCGCTCAGTGCAATACGAACGTCCTTGGAGAGCCTTAGGAGTTCGTATAATGACAATTTGGCCGGAGTGTTAGCCAATTGTGCTAAAATGTCAAAGTTGTATGGCCTCTCTAGTCCTTGGGCTACATCCTTTCGGAGAGATTTGTCGAAACGAGTCTCCTTTGGCCTAGGCTTGTCGGTCGTCGAAGGCTGAGCCGGTCCCGGAGCATCCGCTGTAGTGGGTTGATGATTTTCAGCGGGACTGTCAACCACGGGTTGGGATTGCGCTTCGGACCGCGTGACAACGGCTGTAGCTTCCTCGTTGTCTGCTGAAATTATGCGGCAGGTCTTGACTTTTCCACTCTTTTTGTTGGTGGGAGATGGTGTGGGCCGAGTCACTTCCGACACCAAGTCTGGGTGGACCCACATGACTTCCCCTCGTGAGGTGGTGAGAGGTACTAGACCAGCAGCTTGTTCTCGGGGCGGAGGAAGATTGGTAATCTCCATTGTCGCGAGAGGGACGGGGATTACCCCGTCTTGAGTCTCCATCGGAGGGAAATTGCCGAATTATACGGACACCATATTGGCTGCTATGGTTACCTCTTCGAAGTCGATGGCCAGAGCATTCGAATCGATGAGACTTTGGATGTACCGTTTTAGCTGGTAGCAGTTATGTGTAGCATGGTGGACGTAACGGTGGTAATGGCAGAATTTTGGGTTCTCCAGATCAGCCGGCCGAGGTTCCCGTCTCGGTGGAGGAAGCTGAATTCTACCTCCTTGTATGAGCATGTCTAAGATAGGCTTGACATGACCGTCTTCGAAGGAGTAAGTGATCTGGGGCCATTGCTTGTCTGCTGGCTGCGACTCAGGCTTCTGGGCTGTATCGGCCACCATAGCCTGCTTCCCTCTGCTGTCCCGGTTGTTGGAGGGACTACCCCCATTGTCGTTGGTGGTGCTGGGACGCTTGTCCTTGTTCTCTCCCTCTGAGATATGTATTCCCAGTTGGCGAGCCTTCTTCAATCGTTCTTCGGCACTTGTAGCACTGATGATAAAAGCCTTCCAGTCCTTGAATTGACTCTCGCCCATCCAGAGACTAATTGTTGGGAGTAGTCTCTTTTGGCAAATTTCGATCAAGGAAGAGTCTGGGTTACCAGATGGTAACTTCATTGCGGTTTGACGGAACTGCTCAATGTAATTCCTCGTCAGCTCTTTCTCTCCTTGAACGACGTCCATGAGGATAGACATTGTGACGTCCTGCCCTACCTCATAGAACCTCTCCAAGAACAGACGTTTGAAGCCAGCGAAGGAGTGGATGCAATTGTCTGGCAAGTTGTGGTACCAATCGAAGGCGACTCCTTCCAATGCCCCAATGAATAACCGCGTAAGGATAGCGTCATCATGGGACAGATGGTCGGTAGTGACCTCAAAGTAAGTGATGTATCGACTTGCTGAAGTCTTGCCATCATATGGGTTGATATTGAATGGCTTATATCTTGGTGGAAAGGGAACATCCCTCCATTCAGCAGGATATGGTTGCCGTATTCTGAGGTCTTGAGAGTTTTCTCGGGCGTGGAACATTGCTCGGAGCTCCTGAACCTCTTTCCTTACTTCTCGGGCCTCATCCGTCGTGGTAGGGGCCGTTATCTCGGGAGGATTATTTCCCGGGTTTGGTGTCGCTGAATTTGAATCTATGTTGATTGCGGGACCCATGCTTGTCTGGCCAGGTGTCACTCCCTGGAGAGTGGGAAGTGCCGCTTTGATCTCATCTACAGACTTGACCAAGGCGTACAATACGGCCTCCAAAGTGTCGATGCGCTGGAGATCACTAGAACCGCCTTGATTGCTGTCTGTCATGAACACCATCTTCACATTAGGAGTGACGGAGGGCGTGGTGGAGGATGTACCCTCCGAGTCGTACTCATGCATTGAGAAATCATCAGGATATGTGGAGATGTTCTCTTCAGGTTCGGACTCGGAAGGAATAGTACCCCCAGCTTCAGAGCTTGCTTCGTCTAGGATGTCCTCGGGGACATCGGTATCTGTCGGGGGAATTGTTTCCTCAAGTCCGTCCCCCTGGAATGTTGGATTGTCGTGGATGTTTGGAAGAGTGCTACCCCCAGTCCCGACGACCCCCAGTGATGCAGACGACGAACTTCCTACTGCAGCAGTTTTCGTCTTCGAACGGGTGTGTTGGAATATTCCAGTAGAGGACAACCCTTTAGGTGACGGTTTTTAGCCGCAGTAGTTGACACGTTCGGGCTGGAGATGCTTGTTTTCTTCCCTCTTCCTTTGGCGGGAACTTTCTGCGTGGAATTACAGGAGACAACAGGAGGTGCCTCGTCTTCCGAGCTCGGGTGATGTAGTCTTTGGAAGACGGATGGCCGGTCTTCTGTCACCGCTGCATTGCTACAACAACAGTTGACGATGATCTTGGTGCAGTGATGTCCGTGTGAGGACTCCCTGCATCCCGCAGCTCCTTCCCTTTCCTTGCGTTTGTGGAGGATAACCTCACGCAGGTCAGAGGAAACACTTTGTCCGTTTGCCGCCGGGGGCTGGACTTGAGTGGTTTTATACAACTTTCCATTAGAGGCCCGCGTGATAGTCAGCGGGACGCCCCGATAGTCAGAGGTTGGGGTAGCTGTCTGGACTTGATGAGCCCGCACTGCCCTAGACTTCCTCCTTTTAGCGCCTGTGGGTGCGTAATAGGAGGAGTCTAAGTTGAATACCACAGAGTCTGGATTATCATCCAGAGAATGATCAGAGTCAGGACCGCATGAGAGCCGGTCGAAGACAGATCGAGAGAAGCGTGGAACGGATGCTATGCGGCTAGCATTGGGTACCGTGCAGGCTGTCTGCATGCGGCTGTCTTTTGTTGTGGGATGAGTCTTTATGCGGCTAGGAGTCACGACCGTGCAGGCTGACCACATGCGGCTGGCATCTATGGCCGCATGGGTTTTCTACAAGCGATTGACCTTAATAGCCGCATGAGTCTTATCCGTACGGTTGGCAACTGTAGCCGTATAAGTTATGCGGCTGACAGATGTGGCCGCATGAATTTTCCTTATGCGGTCGGCGGTTGTAGCCGCATGGGCTTTCTCCCTCGGCGGCTCGGATCGCGTAGAGTTCCTCTTTGCCCCTACAAGTCCAGCATCATAGTGTTTTCTTCTGCCAGACTTGGGTACAGCAGAGTTGTCTACGGTCTGAGGTAGGGCCGCAGGGGAGGATTTCTCGCCATCTTGAGCAATAGAGAGCGCCCCATCAAGGGCTTGCGGAGGAGCAAAAGATTTTGGCCTCCACTCTTTGCGAGCCTTCATGGTGCTGGTGCGCTTCTGGATTGGACCAGCGCTGCCTTCAGAGAGCATCTCCTCGAACGCCTGTTGGTCGAAGCGGACGACCATCTTTTGTTGTGTAGAGCCAAGTTTGGCTGCATCCGATTGCGTCACCAACTCCTCAGCCGTAGAGAAGTTGGTCCCCAGCAGAGTCGCCATCGTGTTTGCCATTGATTGTAAAAATACAGAACAATTATCGGAGGACTGAACTTAGACTCACAATACAAACTCGCTCGTACAAAGAAAGCATAGGGACGAAAACCTAGGTACAGCAGTCTAAGTACGATTGTTTATTTTTGATCCTGGGGGGTGACGATAGAGGCTCGGGAAAGCGACGGCCGCTCTGCCTTACTCCTTCGACGATCGGTACGCAGCCTTGGCTCGGGGAAGATCTGCTTGGTCGTTGACGAAGAAATGCCCTTCTTGCTCTCTCTTTGATTGCTCTTCTGGCTTCTCTCTCTCTGTGTATATTATGTCTTTGACTATGGGGGAAGTCTCTCTGTGGATACGTATTCTTCTCTGATTTTTTTGTTGTATCTCGTATCCTCTTTTACAAGGGAATGGCACCTTGCTATTTATAATAGTGGGATGTGATCATTAGGGTTGCCAATGATTAGCTCTTGGAGAGGCGGCGGCCTGGGGATTGATCAATCCAGGCCGTTCGTTTCTGATTGTGACGAATCGGAACCATTAAGGGTAGATTACACCAAATCCCCATTAGCAATTAATGCTGATTGGTATAAATCTTCCTTATATTGATTTTCTAATATATGTGAATAAATCAAATTTATTCTCCTGTCACGTGCCCCAGATCATTGGGATTTGACCCGATCTTGGATTGCCATAAATCTGGGAGATCAACTGGCTGAGGACACGTGTCCAGAGAGCCAATGGGGAGACTGGAACCACATGCAGATTGTGCCGCATGAGATGTGGGCCGCATAAGACTTGGGACACGTGTCAAGGCTGTCTGGGCAGTGGCCCCCTCCTTCGGACTCCTGAACCATATGGTGAGCCGCATGAACCGCATAAGGGTGTGTCTGCTCGAGCCGCATGGGCATGATCTTCTTGAGCCGCATAGGGATGCTTCCACTTGAGCCGCATGAGACTGTTTCGGCCTGAGCCGCATAGGACAGCTCCATTCTGAACCGCATGGGAAGTCTTCACTTCGAGCCGCATAAGCACGCCCACGTGGCAAGGCCACGTGGCATTTTGTTGCTCTCGGGGGACCGTGTCAGAGATTTCTTTCTCTTCCCTAGAGATTCATCATTATGACAGAGTCATAATTACCTGCTTTGGTGTCAGGTCTGTCAACTTTTTCGAGGGGTCAGCCGTCAAAGCAATTAATGCAGCATGGGTCGGAGGGGAGCACTGTCACGCCACATGTCTTCTGAACCGCATGGAATTCCTCTAGCCGCCTAGCTCCTTATGCCGCATGACTCCCTGAGCCGCATCCGTTTGCTGAGCCGCATGAGTCTTTCTTGGCCGCATGAGTTTATTTCTTTAGTATTTTCCATGCTTCTACAAATTCCTATTGAAATTGGCCAATTTTCTCTAATTAAATCCTAGCCCTTAGATCACCCTACATTTAATCCTATCCATTGATTTCCCTATTCATTTTTCCTAGCCCCTTGGCCAACACAGCCGACCCTAACTTTTATGGATAGAATCTTTTCTCTCTCTCTTATCCTCTCATTCTCTCTCTCTACATTTAATTTCACACAACAACTTCAAACACCAACCATGCACACAGCAGTATGCTAAATCTTTTCCTCCTCCTTCCATACAACAACAACCACATCAACAACATTTCTATGCAAACTCCTCCAATCGATCCCGACCTCCTCTCCTCCTCACCATGCTCCGACCACTGGTCGGCCATGGCCGGCAACCCCCTGGCCTTCAACACCACTCTCCATCTTCCCTCCTCCTCCTTCTTCAACTACGACCACCACCACTCCACCATCCTTGGCCGAACCACCCCTGGCCATGCAACCCCGGCCACCCTCCTCCCTAGGCCGTCGGCCACCGTCCACGACAGCTTCTCTTCCTTCCCCTCTATTGAAACCAGCATCAAGCCGATCAACCACCATCCCAAGCCATCCGCCACCACCACATCATCCGCTCCGTCGCCGTGGCACGTGCATGGCATCGCCCCGCCGCACTAGGCCACGTAGCCTCGCCGTCGAGCGCCATAGCAGGCCGAGCACGATGCGCCACCAGCCAGCAACCACGGCGCGACTTCGCGCGCACAGCCGGCTTGTTTGCCGCGCGCGTACGGACGTGGTCGCCGCCGGTGTGGCTGATGTAACCGCCGTGGGTACCCCCTGGCTCCGACGAGCTCTGGCGTACCTTCCTCTGACGGCCACCGTCCTTCGGGATGCACCGTCGAGGCGATTCGTGCGTTTTGCACGACGTCCCGTCGTGACGAGCTCGAAAACGACGCTGAAATCGTGTCCCGTTGCAGCGACTTCGCACGCGTTTTCCCGGAGATCCGATCGTTGGATCGCCGATATCTTCGCTCCGTCACAATCTCGGTATATCCACCTTCATCCCTGTCAATTTTCGTCCGTTAATTTTATCGTTTGATACATGAAAACCGGCCACCAAGTTGACCGTTTAAATTATATTAAATTTGGACAGTTTCGCGTGGCCAACTTTGTCAGCTTGTATCTCCTCCACCGCAGCTCCGTTTGGTGTGCTACTAGTTCCTGTGCGAAGCTGGTATAACCCTCTTACTACCCCTTCAGTTTCGTTTCATTGTGAGCTTGTTTGATTGGTTGAATTCGACGCCAAAGTTGGCCGTCCGAATTCGTAATTTCCAACTTGTAAAATTCTAATTTTGAACACGGGACTCCAGATTTTATTTCTGACACCACCATTAGATTCGAGGCATCATTCTGGCATGTTTTCATATAAAATTTTTTAGATTTGGAGAATGTGGACCCGGGCACGCATTTCGGTGCAAAACGGATCCCACTTTCTGGGTCAACGGGACTTTTTGACGTCGGCTCATCGGAATCCAATTCCGGATATACCGTTGAGTTCGTATTATCATTCTGGACTCGTTGACAGGTAGTTTGCTAAGTTTTGAGAACTTTGGCTCTGGCACGTATTTCCGTGCAAACCGGAATTCCAAGTTCTGGTCAACGGGCCAAAATGAGATCGGGTCAACGGAATCCAATTCTGGAGATACCGTTGAGTTCGTATCGTCATTCTGGTTTCGTGGACATATAATTTGTTATATTTTGTAGACTTATTTTCTTGTACATTTTTCGGTGCAAAATGGCTCCGACACGGACACCGTTTTGACCCGAAATTACCCTTTTGCCTTTGTGTCCAAATTGGACCGTTGGGTAGGCTATCCTAGCTAATTTGACCATTCTGGACACGTTGGCGATGTTCATTTCATCGTCCGACAATATTTGTTGATAATTTCTCTGAGTTTAACCTTTTTATAATTAATTAATAATTAATTCTTATAATGTTCGTATTCAAGATTAGTACAATGAAACTGAGCTCAGTCAATTCCAGTGATCTCACATCGCTGAAATTGACAAGATGGGCATGTGGATCACTGTAATAAGATTATCAACCTTACCATTGATATTCTTGTCTCGATTTACGTGTCGTAAGTTTTGACGTACGAATAACGAAGTACACTTTATATCTTTAATAATTAGACTAGAATTACCCTGTTTGACCAGAGTTGACCAGTTGACCCAAAGTCAACTGTAAGTCAACGCTTGACCTAGTTTGACTAGATTATTGACCAGAGTTGACCTAGAGTTAATTTGACTTAGAAGAACCTAGAATAATATAGATTGTTTATAGGGATTCATTATTATAACTTGAACACCTTGTAACCTGTGTTGCTTTAAATAGGACTATGTGGCTTCAGTGGGACCTCCTCTTTACTTATCAGCTATTCAGGTTATCGAGGCGAGTACATTCTCTGATCATTTCATATCCTGCTTAGAATTATTTCCTGCAGTAGATTACTTTACTTGTACTGTCACGATGGTCACACGGATTGGTACTATATGGATCCCTTCTTGAGATGTTATCCTTAGGGAGCATCGGGTACTCTATGTTCTGTGCATTTCACTTACATGGCGTATCACTATGCTTCATTGGTTCCTTGATCACTTACGACATATACTCTTATGATCGTAGAGTCTTCCTGGAATCCTTATCCAATTTATGGGACTACTATGTATCACCTTCGGGGTCTATCACCTTCGGGGTTCATCACCTTCGGGGTCTATCACCTTCGGGGTCCGTTACATAGCATCATATAACATAACCTGGCTGGATCCTTGTGTATTGATTGGGGGTACGGGGGAGTATAAATGTAGCATCAGAATCCTTCCATAGTGTAGCATCAGAATCATCCCAGGCCATTTACATGTTCATATTGTACTCTGATTCACTAGTCACTGCTAGTTCCCTATGTATAGTAGATATTTCTATTACAGTTCTCTCTCTGTTTACATACTGCATTTCTTTCAGTACTTGTATCTTACTTTACTGCATGATTATATCTTCTAACCTGCTATGAACTGTTGAGATGTACTATACTCGCTCCAGTCCTGACTGGACCTGTTGATAAATTTTACAGATAGCTTGGAGATTGCATGCTAGCCTAGAGGAGACACAGTAGAGGTTGTTTAGGTAGTTATTTCATTTTGTCTGGAGTTGTATTTGATTTGTGGATTACTGTATATGAGTTTTGAGATGTATTTCTGGTTTTTGTATCTTAGACACTTAGACTTCTATCTCCTGTGTTTCTTTTGGATTTCATGTTTTATCTATCCTTATCATGCTCTACCATAGATGTGATTGAGATTGTATCTGCTATGTCACCCCCATTCGGGGAGTATAAACTGCTTGCATTATAATGTTAGATGTTGCGACCTAGGACAGCGTTCTACCGCCGACACTGCGGCGTAGGCTGGGCGTTGTTACGTTCTCTTGCCCAAACAGTGGGTGCGGGTCGTGACAACTCAGTCAAAACAGGAAGGAAGAGAAATGAATCAAAACACTAATCCAGTACACATAACCTATAATAAATCTCAGATTTTGGTTTAACCAAATACCTTCTTAGTTTAGTCACAAGTCAAAATCAGTCTTACTTCTAACACAGTTCAGAAAATGAAGGAATGGAGGTGAAAACTCAAACTTATAGGTTAACCCAAACTCAGGTTTTTAGAAAGAAAAGAATCAGTTCAATCCATTGATCAACACAACTCAATATCAGTTAGGAAATCCAGTTTTCAGTCCATAGATTCTAAATTCAGTTTTGAACTAAAACTCCCACAAAATCAAACCAGAATTGACATATAGCTATATTACATATAGGTAAACTATATTAGGTTGTAAAACATGTAATAAACATTGATTAAGTAGGCTAAAACAATTGCCAAAATTATATTTTAAACTGGAAACACACTTTAACAAAACTGTCAATATAGGTAATTCCAGAAAATTGGGTATTTGGAAAATAACAAACTAAAATGAGTTAATACATAAAAATATTGGTTGGTAAGTTTAAACAAACATGCATTCGTGTCCAGTATACAGTTTGTGTCCTATCATAATAAGAAACGACGTGTCTAAGGCGAAAAGACCAAAAAGACACACACCGAACACAAAACAGACACAACATTGTGCACGAGTGCACACGTGTCGTACACCCGACATTGGCCAAACTAGGCCTCGTGCTCGCAACCTTAGGTTCGCCCAGGGTCTAGCTATGTATCCAACATCCTACATTGTGTCCTAGTGTGTCGTGTCCGAAGCTACAGAGCCGTATCAGTGGCCTAAAACCGACTGATACAAACCAGTAAAAAACCAATGTGGCCAAGGATACGTGCCCGACACGACACGAGAGGTCGTGTCACTTGGAAAACCTTGTGTCAGTGTCTGCCCTTACGTGGGTGACAAATGTCACGTGTCCAAGTGACACGGACACGGCACAATACAGCTCGAGCAGCAGGGCACTGCTGTGCAGTCAGAAAACTGTGGGTTCGCGTATCCAAAATGATACGACACAATATAATCATCATCTCAGAGAAACAGAAATCAATAAGCAATAACACGACCTAGATTCATATTCAAAAGCTTTCTAGAAATTAGGTCGAATGTCCTTTGGGACATTTCATCAAACACCTACTGTGGGTTCATGATACGTGTCCAAAACGGACACGAAACCTATGAAATTCGACACGAAACCAATGCAACCACCTAGGGGACTCCTAGGGATTCCTAAATGTATAAAGAAATCAAAATTTCAATGAGTATTGAAGAAGTTACCTATAGATGAACTTTCTAGAAAATTCCTCTTTGTTGAGCTCCTCTCCTTGATATCCCAATCCAACAAATCAATATCAAACTGAAATAAAACTCCAATAACAGCAAGTATAGGTATATTAAAACCTAATGGAAGAGATTTGAATGAAAAAAGACATGAAATGGAATTTTTATGGATTAAATGATGTAGGAACAAACCTCTTTCTAAACTTGATCTTTCCTAAAAGAGGCAACCCTAAAACTAAGAGAGTATTTATAGAGTGGGGTTCCCAATGAGGATATGGTGGCCGGCCACATAAGTCTAGGGCTAGGGTTTTGTAATTTCTTGGACTTTGGGCCAATCTACAAGGCTATAAGTTAAGTTGATTTATCAATGGTTCTAAATCATAAGTCATGACTTATGACTTTCTAATTCCTATTGCTAACTAAAGTCTATTGACCAAACTAAGGGTTAGCTTAGGTTAGACTAGATTCATATAACCTAACCAAGTCCATACTAACTAGGGTTATCTTCTAGGTTGGTCTACAAGGGTCAAAACTAGTCAAAGTCAACCTAGTCAACCCTCATCCAAACAATTCTAAAATAATTCCTAAAAATTCCCATAAATTCAAATAAAATCTAATAAATTCAAATTACCCCAAAATGTCAAAAATACCCTCAAACTAGAAATATGGTAGTGAAAAATCTACCCTCCTTAAAAGAATTTTGTCGTCGAAATTAAAGGGCGAAATACAAATGATAAGAAGGATAGAAAGTATACCTCACGGTCCAAAAAGATATGGATAGCGCTCGCGCATCTCATCCTCCCGCTCCCAGGTAGACTCTCCTGGAGAATGATGCCTCCATGCGACGCATACCAAAAGTATCACCTGGTTCCTTAGAACCTTCTTCCGTCGATCCAGAATCTCCACTGGCTGCTCTGGATAGCTGAGAGAAGGCCCAACCTCAATCTTTAAATGATCGAGCACATGGCTAGGGTCAGCCACGTACCGTCTCAACTGTGATACATGGAATATGTTGTAGACCCCACTAGCACAGGCGGCAAGTCTAGCCTGTATGCAACGTCACCGACTCTCCTGCTGATAACGAAAGGGCCGATGAAGCGCGGGCTAAGCTTCCCGCCTCCACCAAAACGTATCGTACCACAAGTCGGAGATATCCTCAAGAAAACCTGGCCTCCGACCTAATCACAAGCAAGGTCTCAATTAATTGTAATAAACAAACATGATCAAAATCACAAGCAAGGTCTCAAGAAAACCTGGCCTCCGACCTAATCACAAGCAAGGTCTCAAGAAAACCTGGCCTCCGACCTAACCACAAGTCGGAGATATCCTCAAGAAAACCTGGCCTCCAACGGCCTCCAGTGGCTATCGGCCCAGTGCCGATGTCTGTCCTGCGCCACGCGAAGTCTGTCCCTGATGAGCTTTACCTTTTCGGCTGCATCAACAACCATCTCTGGCCCCAATAAAGCTCGCTCACCAACATCATCCCAAGATAAGGGTGTACGACTCCTACGCCCGTACAGAGCCTCGAAAGGTGACATCTCAATGCTGGCCTGGAAACTATTGTTGTAAGCAAACTCTACCAAATAAAGATAATCCTCCAAGGAACCTCCAAAGTCCAAGACGCACGTCCGCAGCATATCCTCAAGTGTCTGAATAGTCCGCTCTGACTGTCCGTCCGTCTGGGGGTGGTATGCAGTACTGAACTTGAGCTGAGTGCCCAAGCTGGTCTGCAGACTCCTCCAGAAATGGGAAGTAAAGCGACTATCCTGATCTGAGACGATGCTGACCGGAATACCATGAATCCTGACTATCTGCCGCATATACATCTCCGCCAGCCTCTCTGTAAACGTACCCACCTTGAATGGCAAGAAGTGGGCCGATTTGGTCAACCTGTCAACGATGACCCAAATCGCGTCTTTTCCTCCTGGTGTACGCGGCAATCCTGATACGAAGTCCACAGTGATATGCTTCCATTTCCACTCGGAAATGGGCAGCGGCTGCAACAATCCACCGGTGTAAAACCCCTAAAATTTCTACTATTTTTTATATTAAATTTAGTACTGATTTAAAAAATTTGTAATATACGTCGCGTAGTCGTATTATACGTCGCGTACGACTTTTATTTCTTTTTCGAATTTGCTCGACGAGTGCGAATATGTATGAGCGTACATATTTTTGAAAAATATTATTTTTATTATTTTTATGGTTTCAAAATAATATAGGTAATAATTATTTCTAGCTATCATTTTAAGTTTATGGATTTAATTATGAAAATTCTTTTATTTATGCAGTTATAATTATAAAGTATTTTCCCATAAAATGGTATATTAGAAAGTATATTTATGTAAAGAATATTTGTGCATACATATAGCTTATAAATATTTATTAGTTTATTTTAAATAAAAATGCAATTTTCAAAATTAATAATATTAGTATTTTTGGAAAGCATATTTTGAATTTATTATGGAGATTTAAATCTTGATTTGAATCTACGTATTTATTTAAATAGTTAAATAATTGAAATTTGATTTATTGATTTGATTTTAAACTAAGAGAATTTAATTTGATTTAATTAGATTTAATTGGATTTGGATTTGATTTGATTGGTTTTAAAATAAATAGATTACATTATCTAATTTGGGTTTAAACTATATCCTAATCCTATCTAATTGGGAATTCCCACATCCTATAAATAGGCAGGTACTCCTCCAATTCTTATTCATCCACAACAAGTTTTCTCCACAAATATACGTGCCTCGTGTCGGTGTTCCATCTATCCTCGTGTCAGCCGTGACGGCCTCGGGTCCGACCCCGGGTGACTCTCTTATTCCAATTCTTGTACATTTACATTTAATTTTCTCGTGTCGGACATACCCCGACATCAATGAATTTCCTAATCTAAACCTAACCCAAACTCCCTGTCTTCCTCGGCCTGTGCCTTGACCTTGGCTCAGGGTCATCACCACCACGACCGAGCCCCTGATCAAACCAACACCATCCTGTCACCAATTATCAGCCGCTAACCACCACCATCTCCCACAACATCACAACCACGGCCAAAACCCAGCTTACACCACTCCATAACCCGCCACCACGGCCAATGGCCAGACTGCCACCACCGCCACCAAGAACAGAAACAGAAAACCAAACCCTAACCCTCACCTGAACCCGTGCCGGTGTCGCGTCCCCTGGGCACTTCTCCGTCGGAGAGCAGACCCCTCGTCGTGGCCGCCGCCCCCTTGCGCCAGCATCCACCGCGCCACCCCGGCAGTGCCCCGACCCCCTGTTTCCGACCCTGCCAACCAAAACACCACCACCACCGCCATAGACAACCACCCCCGGTCACCACGACCATCACCCCCATCGCCACCAATGACCACCACTACCGTCACCGGCGCCAATGCCGACGACAATTGGAAAACCCCAACAGCAAATACAGGAAAGAGAAAACCTAAATTAAATAACCACCACCGCTCACCTCGTCTCCGCCGAGCCCTGACTCCGGCTTGCCGAGACCTCCGCGTCTCCGTTCCAGCCGGCACGCCGCCGCGAGCGCCACCGCGTGCAGGACAAACCGCCGCCTGAGCGCTGCTCACCCCGATCAAACCCGACCGTCCGCCGCCCTAGCACTGCGACCCATCGCCGAGACCTCCTCTCCAAATCGCTCCCTTCTGGTGAGATTTCTGACCGCCTCACCTAACCCTCTCCGACCGGAGCCGATCCTCTCCGCCGCTTGCGCGCGCTAGAGCAACGCCTCCACCGCATCGATCCCCTCTCCTTCCCTCTTCCTCCGACCTCTCTCTCACTCTCATATCCTCTCTCTCACTCTCTTATCCTCTCTCTCTCCCCTCTAGGAATTTTCTGTTCCTTCTTCAGTACTGATGTGTTCTTCTCGGAAGAACCACATGTTGTTTTGTTCAACTTTTTTTATTTATTTTATTTATTTAATTAATTATTTGGTAATTATTAATTTACTTGAACAGCAGTACATTACATGTACTGTTGTTGTGGTTGTTATTGTTATTTTTTACAGTATAATATTTAGTATTAGTTATTTATATTATCAGTATGTATAAGTATTATTATAATTATAATTAGTATTAATATTATTAGATAAAGAGATAGTTAACATTTTAAAAAAAAATTATGTTTGGCAACTCAGTAGCCCTAAAACATTTTTCTAGATTTTTATATTTATTTAAAATATTTTTGGACTAATGAAAAATTTAGTTTCTAACCTAGATATCTGATTTTGATAAGATTCGAGTTTTTGCCTAAAAATTTATTTTGATTCTAGTATTACCTACAAGTATTTTTACTAATGAAATATAGTTTCTTTCTAAATCATATTTTTACTACTTAGAGGTTTTAGACGAAAAACGACTTCTAATTTATAAGTACATATTTTTATCTAAAATATTTTTCCAATTTATTATAAATTGCTTTCTAAAATCTTATATATATTATTTATCTAATTTCCTTCGAATATCCTCTTGTCCATGACGCAGCCTATCTTCCTATTCCCTTACCAATTCTAGACTACCCTATGTCCACCCTAACTAAATTGACCATCCTGGAGCTAATGGAACTGTCCGTGCCACCATTAGATGTCACCTTGTGTAGTTGTCGCACCAAAGTCGCAGTTCGTGACACCGTGATTATCGCAGCACACCAGGCATCCTACCAGGCAAGACACCTTGCCATTTGTTGTTTATTTATTTTAGCTCATATTTCATGCATTATTTATTTTCTTTATGCAAAATAAACTGTGATACATGGCATAACTGTTGGAACTTACTGTTCATTTATATTTCCTGCTATGTATTATTTTTCACACATTAACCCTAGATTTAAGGGACCACCTTGTGTGTTGCATTCATTGGCCTTGACACGTTGTAACACAAAGTTGTGTGTCGCATGTAGAACACGGAAGTGCGTGATTGGCTGGCCACCAATACGTACAAGTCGTGCGATAGGAATAACCGCTAATAGAGGTTGCATGCTAGTTGACTTAGCGGTTATAGTAGTTTTTTGTTGTGGATACAACACAATAGGCATTGGGCGGGGAGGACAATTCCTTAGCGTGTGGGCTTCGATGCACTTCCCTGGTGACCCGGACTCTCTGCTGGAGATACGGGATTGATGACCCATGATTACTGACGGCCACTGACGATTCTGGGGAACGTCATGCTCTTACTGATGGGGCCTCTGGTGCCCAAAGGGGGACTACATCGATCCTATTCAGCCACGGCCCATGCGTAGGAAGGATTGTTCTTAACTATATTTTACTTAGAACGGTAGGCTACCCTTATCCGTTAGGTACGAGTTCTTTTGGTTTGGGTACTTGTATCTGACCGTGGCTTGGAATAATAACTTGTCGCGAATTAGTTTGTCACATCTTGTCCTTGTTTGGTTGTAGGTGTGACTTACTACTTCGATGAGACGGTATTGAACCTTGTTAGGGTTCGGATACCATATTGGATTCATAGCATGGAAAGATACGTCACCGTGAATTAGTTTACCATCTCTTGTCCTTGTTTGGTTGGGGGGATGGTACGCTCGTTCAGTAGGTGCGTATTGGAACATGTTATAATTCGATTTACTTATTTATTTGAGCAATATTTAGTCAGTTTATATGGCATGATATTATGTGTCTTGTTACGTCCCTTTGAGGACCTGGTTATCTCTTCATATGTGTGCTCTTGTCGCAGGTGTTCTAGCTCTAGCCGTGATCTTTGCTATTTCTTCGAGAATGTTTGCATTTGGATCATCTTCGCTTCGCTTGCCAAATTTATTTCTTTCTCATGTATTTTTCCTTATCTTGTTGGTAGTAGATTTGTCTCCGCCCAACATATTGTATGAAGACAATTTATTCTCATTATATGACATCTTTTATTTATTTATTCTGTGTGGATGAGATTAGTTATGGTTCTACTGCATTTTACAGCTTATGTATCCATACGAGGTTTTCATATATTGGAGTATACTTCATATGAATACGGCTGGCATGTCTACGTTCCTAGTCCTACGTTTTTTGGGGCTGGGGTGTTACATATTTTTGTGGTGGCCCATGCAGGTCAAGATAAATTGTTTGGTTACTTTACCGTACCAAGCAAGCCTGCGTATAGGATTAGAAGTCTAGGATCTCATCCACATACTTGACCTCTTTCCTTGATTTATCTACCGTTTGACTCATCAATTGCATCTTGCTTGCTTCCTTCCATCCCTATTCTTATCTTCCCTTCGTGCTTGCTAGAGATTGACTCTACTAGTTAGTTGTCCCAAAACACCATTAGTTAAATTCTTTAAGTTGGGTAGAATACCCCACACACCCTTGACCTTTAAGGGAATACAAATGGTATTATCTATACCATAGAGACTAGAGGAAGTTAACCCATTTGGTGTAGTGCCCCATCCCTACATCGTGCCCCGTACTTGTCCACGGGGTGCGCGAGAAAGGAATATTGTCGCTATCGATTCGATCGGGACCGATAGGTCGGGATCGGCCGAGTCGATCGAACGGGAACGGTTGAATTAAGATCCATTCCTCGTTATGGAATGTCTTCTTCGGAACCAAGTCCCATATTCAACGGGTTGCGCCTCGAGGATTGACTCTATGGCTGAGTCGGGAGAGACCTCCCGTTGCTCTGCTTTTCACGCCGCTTCGTTGGTTTTGGCTTTTTTTTCTGAATGCGTTTTCGTGAATGTTTTTGATGGTTTTCATAGCTTGCATTTCAAACTCGCATTTCCTATCGAACTCCTTGAATAATGCAATGTTCTAATCGATTGCTTATGGAATTTTAGGTATCGTGTAGGCGACGTCTAGCGCGGCCAACAAGTTCTCTCGCCGAGGTAAACTCAAGGTGAGTGGCTGACCCTTCTCTTCTCGACCCCCTTCTTAAGTAAATCGATAGTGTTGTTGCGGATGAAAAAATGAAAGCAAGGGCACGGACACGGTAAAATGATCAAGTTTCAAAGAGAAAGTAGGCTAGGCCTTAATAACTAAATGTTGTCTTAACTCGGTCATTGGATAACTTGTCGACAAGGAGAGAGTTTCCTCGAGCGACTACCCGGGGCCACGGGACCGACTCGTCCTAGGAGGAAACACGATATAGCTGTGCTGGATGATAGCACGGGTTAAGCGGGGACTTGCAGCAGGGCTCGCTACTTGCGCTGCAAGGGCCCCGGTTAACAAAGCTATAGTCCAGGATGGCTTGTGATGTCAGTGACCAACACACGAAATAATTGCACTTGGTATAGAAATGATAACAATTGACAGGGAAGAACATGGTAAGTTTCATAAGGCGCAGCGCGGGCCGCCGTCGGTAAGTTTCAACGTAAATTTCACTATGCTTGTCATATGCTTGTTTGCAATTCATTAGGATGGTTAGAAACATTCATACTTTAAGTCAATTAAACTTTTCAACCAAATGAGAGCTTGGAACTTAATAGCCACGCACCAGTACAAAGTGTAATGTACTGATCCTCGCTCTCCACGCAGGTACCCCGAACTACGAAGGGCGTGCCACTTGAAAGCTCAAGCCAAAGTGAACCCTTTTGAAGCCTCGTCCGTGTGTAAAGGCTTGTTTCTGGATTCCTTTTGAAGATGACCCGCTCTCAGTCCAAAAAAGATGACGTCTCGACTCGCCTCGATAGCAGGTGGAAATGTGTAATGGTTTTTGCTTGTAAAAAGGGACGTAATGTATGGAACGACTATCTCATCGGCGTTCATTTTGTAAGTCGAGTCATATTGTAGCCCCCGCGGCAATGATTGTAAATGAGTCTATGTAAAGTTTTATTATCATCAATGAAAAAGTCTATTTCTATATCAAATGTGTCATTCAATTTCTCTGCGTACTCTAACTTGATGTTGTGATTCGGATAACCTTATGACTGTGCCTTGTACGCTCGCAACTTAGGTTCGTAAGACATCATGCCCGGGGGACGACTATCGATTCTACGGAATTGGAGCGTGACATAATGGTATCAGAGCACGGCTTTACATCCTTTGACCTTGCAATGATGAGATAAGTTGTTCTATACAATGAGTCCGTAATATTTTGTGGCTGATGCGTTTGCCTTCGTATCGCAGAAGTGACGGAACCCGTGGCCAAGCGAGAGCAGAGCGCTTCTAGCGGCTCTAGTAGTTCGCATCGTTCACGGGACGGACCTTCTAACGATACCATCGAAAGGATTATGCGCATGATGGAGGCGCAACGGAACCAGTCCGAGAACCGACATCAACAAGTAGAGGAACGACATGCCCAGTTCGAAGCTCACTTTGATGCACATGCCAAACTTCAGCAAAAGCAGCTAGATATCCTGCAGCAGATCGTCCAGACAATGGCGGCCAACGGGAATTCTACGACTACGTCTACCGTCACCGTGTCGGCGATCCAACCCATTGATGTCGACACGGAGGATCCCGAGCGTCAACCAGCGGCACCGAAAAAGTACAACTTTGAAGTGTCAGAATTCAAGAAGGCGTGCCGTACTTCCTTCAGCGGCACCGAGGGTCCCTCCATGGCAATCGACTGGTTGGAAGAGCTGGAAGATCACTTCGAGCTGCTCGGCATTGAAGAATCCAAGCAAGTCGCCTTCGCACAACTTCAACTACGGTTGAATGCGCACGACTGGTGGACTGTGCGCAAGCGAGCGATCCGACCGGACAACACTACCGCGCCATCTCTTGGGCCATGTTTCGCAAAGCTTTTAAAGTCCAGTACCTTCTGTCAGTCGTTCGTCAAGCGAAGGAGAATAAATTCATACAGTTGAAGAAAGAGAGCCGGACAGTAGAACAGTACGCCGCAAAATTCAACAAGTTGTCTAAGTTTGTTGGCCAGTTTCTGCCTACTGAAGAGTGTCGTGTGCGACGGTTCGAAGTGGGTCTGCGATACTCTATCGGTGCGCATGTCGGGGTACCGGAGTACAAGACCGTAGGCGAGGCTCTGAATCACGCGCTCCGCCTTGAGAACCTGCATCCTTCCGGTGCTGACGACATTGTGCGCCACTCCAATCACAAACGTCCTAGCTATACGGGAGGCATCAATCACCCTTCAAAGCGTCCGAACCACGGCGGTTACCAGGGACAAACCCCACCATTTCCTTGTGCCAAATGTCAAAATTTCGGTCACCATGCCAACGATTACCACGTCCTCGAAGGAGGGTGCTTCAACTGCGGAGCAAGGAACCACCAAAAATGAGATTGCCCTCGGATTTGGAATCGTAATGCCCCGCCACAATAACATCGTCAAGAGAATCGAGGACAGGCGCCTCGACCTCCTCCGCCCACTCAACCCGTACCGCAAAATGGCCCAGATCGTCGCCCCAACACTCAGGGCCGCGTCTATGCCTTGACTCGAGATGAAGCGCTGGCGTCAGATACCGTAGTGTCAGGTATACTAAAATTCAATAATGTGCCTGCTCATGTGTTATTTGATTCAAGCGCTTCACATAGTTTTATATCGGCGAACTTTGCTGCCGAGCACAAATTTCCTGTAATATCATTAGATCTCGACCTTAGCGTAAGAACGCCTTCGGGCACACCAATTCTCACAAACTTAGCTTGTGCCGGCAGGATTATCTGTATCGGCGGTCAAAAGATCGGTCTGGATGTGATAGTTCTAGACATGAAGGACTTTGACATCATTCTGGGAATGGATTGGCTCGGGCCGTGCAACGCAACCATAGACTACGCTGGAAAGAAGGTCACATTCCGCATGCCTGGAGTGTCTGAATTCTGCTACTCGTGTGGTGAGGCATCGTCGACCTGCATGGTGATCTCCGCAATATCTGCTCGACGGATGCTGCAATAGCCGTGCGATAGGAATAGCCGCTAATAGAGGTTGCATGCTAGTTAACTTAGCGGTTATAGTGGTTTTGTGTTGTGGATACAACAGTAGGCATTGGGTAGGGAGGACAATTCCTTAGCGTATGGGCTTCGATGCACTTCCCTTGTGACCCTGACTCTCCGCTGGAGATACGGGGTTGATGACCCATGATTACTGACGGCCACTGACGATTCTGCGGAACGTCATGCTCTTACTGATGGGGCCTCTGGTACCCAAAGGGAGACTACACCGATCCTATTCAGCCAGGGCCCATGCATAGGAATGATTGTTCTTAACTACATTTCACTTAGAACGGTAGGCTACCCTTATCCGTTAGGTATGAGTACTTTTGGTTTGGGTACTTGTATCTGACCGTGGCTTGGAATAAAAACTTGTCGCGGATTAGTTTGTCACATCTTGTCCTTGTTTGGTTGTAGGTGTGACTTACTACTTCGATGAGAAGGTATTGAACCTTATTGGGGTCGGATTCATAGCATGGAAAGATAGGTCACCGTGAATTAGTTTACCATCTCCTGTCCTTGTTTGGTTGGGGGGATGGTACGCTCGTTCAGTAGGTGCGTATTGGAACATGTTATAATTCGATTTACTTATTTATTTGAGCAATATTTAGTCAGTTTATATGGCATGATATTATGTGTCTTGTTACGTCCCTCTGAGGACATGGTTATCTCTCCAGGTGTGTGCTCTTGTCTTTCGTAGGTGTTCTAGCTCTAGCCGTGATCTTCGCTATTTCTTCGAGGATGATTGCATTTGGATCGTCTTCGCTTCGCTCGCCAAATTTATTTCTTTCTCATGTATTTTTTCTTATCTTGTTGGTAGTGGATTTGTCTCCGCCCAACATATTGTATCAAGACAATTTATTCTCATTATATGACATCTTTTATTTATTTATTCTGTGTGGATGAGATTAGTTATGGTTCTACTGTATTTTACAGCTTATGTATCCATACGAGGTTTTCATATATTGGAGTATACTTCATATGAATACAGCTGGCATGTCTACGTTCCTAGTCCTACGTATTTTGGAGCTGGGGCATTACAACCGGGCCTCTGCCTCTCTGTCTTGACCTGCTGATAGACCAAGCACCTAGCCACGAAGCGACCCACCTCCCGCTTCATTTCGGACCACCAAACATGCTCCCTCAGATCTCGGTACATCTTGTTGGCACCCGGGTGTATAGAGTACTGGGATTTGTGGGCCTATTGTATAACCTGCACCCTGAGCTCTCCGCTGTGCACACATAATCTGGAATCGTGCCTCAAGGCACCATCCTATGCAAGAGAAAACTCGCCCTCCAGCAATCCTACTCGAACCTGCTCTCAGAGACACCGCAGAGCAACGTGTAATGCCCCGCACCGCACGGTGCATTATGATGAGTCGTTGACACAAAGAGTTTGCGTTGACCCGATGAAGTATCGATGCGAATTGATGCGAGAGTTACGTTGGTCAAAGGTAAGCTTTGAGTCGGTTGGAATCTATGAATCGAATCGATACAAAGGATAAGTTTCGTTTGAGCAAGTGCTAATGTTAGTTGATCTGGTGTGCAGGCTATGCCTTTATGCTGGATTACGAATCGTGGTATGGGCGCGATAGGCCAAATCAACCGAGTAGTTCAAAGGAATGGCTTATGTCATGACCCGCATCCTGAAGAGGGGCACGAGCACGTAGTTACGTCCAGCCTACACCGCAGAATCGGCGGTAGAACGCTGTATATAGGGTCTATAAATACTACGACTAAACAGATAAATGTACCTATACAGTTATATACACTTCGAATGGAGGTGACATAGCAATACAGTCTCAATCACATAATCAAAACTAAGGTAGATAGCATGGAAAAGAGATATGATAGATAAAACAGGAAACGAGTCCAAATCCACAAGTCAGAGCTAACAAAACATCAAGAATCTCAGAAAATATAAGTATAAAGATACTACAACTGAATATACTAGCTAGCTCGCAGGCCAGGCAAACCTAACTTAACTAGGCTACTCGGGGTGAGCGAAGTCTAGTGGCTCTACCACTAAGCCACTGTCTAAGTCAAGTCCATCGGACTCTATCCCGTAGTAAGTCGGGCAATCAGCCTCTAAATCATCTGTAAAATTTGTCAACGTATCCTGTCAGGAAAATGAGCAAGTACAAAATAGCAACAACAGTTCTATATGAATTAACAAATACTATTAGAGACAGTAATAATGAAATACAAGATAAAGAATATAGGCGACTTGGGAACCATTTGAAAGCCAAGTTACAACCCTTAAACCAAACAAGGACCGGGGTTGTAACCCTTCTTTCAAACAGAACATAGTCCCATCATCATGGTACAATATAAAATGCAGGTAGAGCATATGAGAAATGAATCATAGCATGGTGAAAGTATGGTAAGTAAAGGTTAACTGGAATATAAGATATGACAACAAATGTAAAAAGGTGATTGGAACTATTAGGGCGATATGTGATCGGCTAGGAAAGCAAGAGAAGGTTATCCACTTGGCCCGACAATCCGCGGTGACCTCAACGGAAAGACATGCCGTCCAACCTGGATAACTGGCACGGGGTATCTGCTACACCCTACGTGAGGTGAGGGTGGCACTAGCAAAATATAGTTACAGGGAGGCTTTGACAACATAACCCCTAATAATTCCCCCATCCCCGAATAGTAACGTGGATCCGGACATGACACATCATGACACGGGGTTCGAAAGTAGGTGATCAGCCTAATCCCAAATCAGTGTTTATATAAGTACAGAAACACAAAAATATCTCATACCCATATACCAAGAGAGTCCAGGAATAACATCTCATGACAGGATCCGACGTATACTAGTCCGTGAACCATCGTGTCGGGAATCAAGTATAACACTACGACTGAATCGGATATAGTAGATATCAAGACAATAAAAACTATCAGTGAATGTACTCGCCTGTGGTCCTGAGCTGATAGGTGAACAGACGCTCAGAGTGATCACAGACCTAAAATAAGATGCTATGAGTCAAACAGGACTAAATACTGAAAAAGGATGCTAATACAAGCCATGAATGCAAGTCTAAGTCAAAACTAGGTCAATCTAGGTCAAACTGAGTCATACTAGGTCATACTGGTTCCTACTAGGTCATACTAGGTTACTGGAAGTCAATCCAAGTCAAACTAGGTCAATCGGGATCAAAAGTTGACTTATAGTTGACTTTTGGTCAAAAAGTCAACTCTAGTCAACCCTGGTCAACTCTGGTCAACTCTAGGTCAACCCTAGGTCAAACTAGTCTAATGTTGACCAACTATTGACTTTCAGTCAACTGGTCTGGGTTGGTTTCGGTCAAATCGAGTCGCTTAAAGGCTAAGTTTGACTCTCGGTTGACTTTTGTTGACTTTTGGTAAAAAAGGTCAACCGACGTCAAAACTAGTCTTAGAGTACCATATTTGATCATTACCAACCACGGGAATCAAGTTCTAACTCTATCTTAGGCTTCTAACACAAATACCCTATTCCTAGGCAAAACTAGCATTTACCCTTCTAAGGTAAATCCCGATACCTTGCCCAAACCCAAGGAAACCCCGTAAATACCCATGGTACTAGCCTAGGCTCCTTAGGGTAGCTAGATATCAACCTATCTAAGGTTTACCTACCAAGAAATTTGGGTATCCTAGGTATCTAGGCCATCTTATGACACATGCTAACCATTTACCCATTACCTTACCTATATCAAGAATTTACCCTTTTCTATACCACACTCATCAACACCACTCATACACAACACTCACATGACACACTCCTATATTTATCACTCTCATAGGCTTCTCCTATAGGTTTCCTATTTGTTTAGACAATAGGCTAAACTATAGGTTACTAACTATGCACTCTATGCTCTCACACACCCACTTAAACTCTGAAATACACACACACACACATAGGTAATTATGTGGACAAATTTGTAGTGTTTTAGGACACTTATCTCTAGTGGTTTCTAGGGGTTAAAATAATGGACAAATAGTGGGATATATAGTGGTATATATGGGGGATAGATAGTGGGTTATATAGGGCTAAATAGTATGTGAAAATGGGGGGTTTTTGAGGCCAAAAACTGCTGATGTGCTGCCCATTCTTGGGCTAGGTGCTGCTGTCCAAAAAAATGGCAGCAAGGCTGCTGTTTGCTGTCCAAAACACCCCCACCACAGCCACCATACACCACCACAACCACCACTTAATACACCACCATAACCACCACTTAATACACCACCAATTACACCACTTACACCACTCTAAAACACCTACAACCACACAAACACTTAAGTTCCCCCTCCCCCTTGGCCGAACCTATCAAGACCCTCCCAACACAACACCACAACCACAATATATACACCAATATATATATATATATATAAGCCATATATATATATATATATATTTTATATATATATATATAAGCCATATATAAGCCATATATATTATATATATATATATATATATATATATATATATATATATATATATATATATATATATATATATATATATATATATATATATATATATATATATATATATATATATATATATATGGAAAAATATGAATATGATACATTAAGATACATGGAAAATACATTCCAATAACATGCAAAAATCTGGAATAAATGCAAGAACAACTCAAAAATCAATACACAACATTATCCATGTGTCCAAATGGGGGTTTTTCCTATTGGGACACAATCCTACATGTTGGACACCCCTAGAAATATCCAAATGGACACAAAATGGCCTCTAATGGAGACAACCATGGGAATCATTCCTATTGGGTTCCTAACCAATCTACATGAGAGGGAAATAAATTTGGAGAAGAGATTACCTAATTTGGAGAAGGAACAAATGGGAGAGCTCTCAAAATCAATTTGGGGAAGAACAAGAGAGAGAAAGAGAGCGTGAATAATGATGAATGAAGGGGGCTCCTATCCGCAAATGGTCGGCCACAACATGGTCCATTTTGTCCTATTTGCTAATTACATGTTTGCCCTTCTACATGCTATTTGCTATTACAAAGGTAAGTGGTTAAGTCGGAGGTAGTTTAGTCAAACCAAATTCACTAATCTCTAATTAATGCTAACTAAAATAATTAGTCTAGTCACTAACCAAAATATCTAACATGTGGGCCATGGCTAACTAGTGTGTGGGCCCGCTAAGGTCAAAACTACCCCGGGTCCCCGAAACAAGTCAAAACAAGTCGGAATGAGTTAAAATTTGAACCCGATTCAAATATCCCCAAAATAATGCAATAAATAAATAAATAAATAATTCCAAAATAATTTTTAAAGTGGAAGATTACCAAAATACCCCTGTTTATGAAAACTGGGGGTGACATCTAAGTCCGCCGGGAGTTAGCTATGCGATCGAGTTATGGAAGCGAGACGCTTCAATCGACGAGGCGGCAAGGCGTATCGACTTAAGGTGGGCGGGTTCTTGACTCTCTCTCCCTATTCCTTCACATCTAATAAGAGATATCATTGTATGCATAATATGCTATCGAGTTAGCGAGCGTGGCTCGGCGACGAAAGGTCCAAGTATATGTCGAACACTAAGATAGAACATTGAACAATCGAACAATTGAAGCGACGTGCATCAAGTGTACGAGTTCGCGGTAGGGCAATGATGGTAGAACATTGAAAGATGATATTGAGATGTGCATCACGTGCACGCCTCCGAGAACATTGAACAATAGGCGCAGAACATTGAATACGGCGCTGAGCGTGCCCTCGGGCACTTATGTTACGAAATGACTAAGTAATACGAAATTATGCTATGAGAATAACATACGAATGGTACACGTTGAATACGAGTATGAGATGACTAAGCCGTTGGGCGTCGTGCATCAATATGGATGTTTTGGAGCATAACGCCGACGGAGCTCCCTATATGAATGGTGGATTATGTTTATGAGACGCAAATTTGTTTATGGCACGAAAAACCGTTTATGGCACGGGAAACCGTTTATGGATCGAGACTATGTTTATGAAACGGAGGATTTGGTTGGATTGTTATGTGTGTTTGCTATGGCTCGTATTGCATGGTCAATGGACTCGGATGGCCAGTGCACGGGTACGGCTTCCCTCGAACGGTTACGCCGGGGCGCCGGGACCGTTCGACCTAGGAGGGAATTAAGTTTGGTATTTATGGTGCACAACATTCGGACGGATTGCGACCATCCAGTGCTGTGATAAGCTATGATATCCGTAAGTTTGGGATCCTTCGGATACTGGGCTAGCAACCCGTATCGAAGCGATTGTAGGCTTACACATATGAGATGCCAAGTCCATTACGGTGTGAAACACCATGACCTTCATATAGATAGGGCCGGTGGGCTGAGATGAGAGTTGGGTGCAGGCGCAGGGCCTGCGACCCTTATGCATATGTTTACGGTTATGATTGGTTGGTTATGCGAATCGTATGATTGCTTATGTAAGTTCTAACCCGTGCAGGCTAAGGAAAATGGGACGCAGATGAGCACAAATTCACTATATTTATGTTTCAGATTATGTCTAACTGTATCTACTGCAGGAACACGGTATAGGACACATTTATGATAAGTTGCTATGCATGACTATTGCTATGAAACTGATCTTAAGGCTAAATAGAAAGATCACAAAGTAAGATGCATGTTTCACTAAATGGTTAAGTGTTTGGTTTGGGTGCGAGCGGGTCTTGATCAGTGCGAAGCGAGGACGAAAGCACTAATCCCGCACTAGTTTATGTACAGGCTCAGGCTATGATCGGCTCGAGGCGGAGCTTATCTTGGACGTGCCGAGGCATGGAGTCCTTGGCGTTCAAGAGGAGCTTCCGCATAGGCGTTCGGACTTGCGACATGGAGATGTTCGGCCGAAGACTACTTGGTGGCTATACAGAGGCATAATGTATGGAACAATGTAATCCTTTGTGAGCTAGAGAGATCATGAGCGTTGTAGCCAATTGGCATTTTATGTTGGGCGATTCAGAACCTTTGTAACCTTCAGTTTATAATTAATAAAAGAGATTCTTATGTTATACCTTGTTTCCTTCCGCTGCTTATGTTATCAAATTGAGATAAACCCTATGAGAATCCGTTATCTTGTCTTGTACAAGCGCAACTCCAGGCTCGTGTGGCATCACGCCCCAGCGAGGATGATGATTCCGGTAAAATCTAGCGAGGACGAACGATTTCCCGGATCGTGGCGTGACAAGTTGGTATCAGAGCGGTTCCATACTCTGGACCGTGCATGAATCTCTTTGACCCTCAGTTGCTTCGATATCGAAATTCAGTTGACTCTAAGTTATTTATGCAACCGCATGGCTCATGGATCTGCTCGACGCTACATTGGATGTTCCATACAATAAGTCTATATTAAGTGAGTATGTCTGCCACAAGTATGTCGTGACTATCACGTTATCTTCGAGTGCCATCGGAGAGTGTTGGTTGCACGAAGTGCACCGATTTATGGGATGTTGGTTGCACGAAGTGCAACAAGTTATGGAATGCTGGTCGCACGAAGTAGTGCAACAAATATGGTGATGTTGGTTGCATAAAGTACAACGATATATGTTGTTGGTCGCACGAAGTACGATGAGCTATGTGTTGTTGTTCGCACTAAGTGCGAGGAAATATGTATTGTTGGTTGCACAAAGTGCAACGGGTCGATATGTGAGGCGATGCGTGTTATGTGGCTACGAGAATGGTTATGTGTCGTTGGTTGCACGGAGTGCAGGAAGTCGTGGATCGTTCTTTGCATCGGTGCAACGAGTTGCTATGGTATGATGCGTGTTGTATGGTTATGCGGATGGATAGCGATATGTTGTACGAGAATGAGTAAAGAGCTTGAGTATCGAGAATGAGTTGTTGCACGAGTTGCAACGAACGAGATTGAAAGATCGCGGATGCGATAATAACGAGTCGAGTTGGTCGCTAAGTCAAGTTGAGTAGGCGAACATGTATATTGGCAGAAAGTCGCATTGAGCATTGAATAAGCGAATGTTGCGGGTGTGATCGATACGATCGCCATGGTACGGTTAGATGGAATGTGTGCCAAACTTGAGCTAACGCTAGAGCTGGGATCGGAAGGATCGCCATACGAGATAGTTGATTGAGGAATAGATGTCGGACCTATGCGGAGTATGATGTCGAGTAATGACTCGATTTCGAGTGGTATATGCAATACCAATTATGCGAGCAAGTGTAGCGAAGTATTGTATCGATAGCGATAGGCTCGATCCTGAGTGGTATATGGAATACCACTTAACGAATACTTATGTTACATCATTTGGTGACTTACGATAGATTTCGTTGAGACGATTATGTTGTTACGATATGTTTGTCCTCCACGGACAAAATAGTACCGAGACTCGAGCGGGAATGACTTGATAGAAGTCGATGCAAGTATGCTTCGATGAACTGAGTTGAACGATTATGTGCGAAGTCATACCTATGGATGATACGTCGGACGAGGATTCGTTAAGTATAAGTCGAACGATAAGTTGAGCATAGCGAAGGAATGTTACATGGAGGAAATGGTCGACCCGGTCGAACTTATATTGAGTTAGTACGGAGACTTCTTCGGAACGAATTGAGTAAGCACGGAGGAATCGTTCGAACGAATTTGAGTTAGTGCGATAAGTCGGTAGCACGGTTTGGAAGTGCAAGTTAGGGATATGAGAATGGATATGTGAATTTGAAATTGTGTTGCGACGATGTTAAGTAGATACAACTAAATGGATCTTGATAAGTGCGAGACTTGATTCGTATTCGAGTTCGGATAATAACAGTGATTACAACGAAATAAAGCTTATGAGAAAGGAATATGTTCAAGTTATGCATATTGACGATGGTATTGAGGCGTATCAAAGACGATATACAATAACTCGGGGATACTCTGATCGAATGAACAAAAATTATATTGAGCATTATTGTTGGATGAATAAGATGCAAGTTAAGTTGATGTCGATTTGGATGACGATGGTAGGAATGCTTCGAAGAATTTGAGAGTCGATGGATATTGCTTGGATGAAAATGAAAGTGTCTGGATTTCTTCGCGGATCACCACTATGTTGACATTCTTGTCTTGAGCGAGCGCAACACCAGCCTCGCAAATGCATCACGTCAAATTAGAACGATCATTCCGCGTGAGTGCTGGTATGGTGATTCATCCAGCGAGGATGATCGAACTTGCGAGGCATGGCAAATTTGATATGGACTTGTGGTTTGATGCGAAAGTTGTTTGAGGATGGTTTTGATGAGTATGAAATGTGTTGAGCTATGATCACGGATAGGTAAACTCGGACTTGAGGCGAGTAGATGTCATACGACTGGCAAGGATAGTCGACGGTAATGCAGGAGTGATTCGAGTAGTAACGACACGCAAGGTGCATGAGTCATTCGCGTAGCAACGACGCATCAGTTGCACGAGTGAGTAGATAAATTATGGATTGAAGGATTACGTCGGATTGGATAAAGTCTTGTAGAAATTGTTTGAAATTGATTTGGCTCCGCAATAGGATATAGCATGGTTCGTTGTAACTGTCCCTCGTTGATGATCTTTAATTATCGAGCGTAGTTTCGGGGCAGATGACCCTAGAAGACTCGACCGCCAAATCAAGTGCATATTGAAGTCCTATAGGATGACCCTAAAGAAGTCGCGTAAGAAGGATAAGGAATGAGGTAGTGCATGTCGAGGATAAGTCTAAGCGAGTGAGTATCATGATTCAGAAGTTAGCGAGGACGAGCGATTTCTCGGATCGGGGCGTGACAAGTTGGTATCGATATGGTCAGAAAAGTTATGTTGGATCGAGTGGATGTTGAGGAACGTGCTTAGCATAGTAACACGGTAAGGCGATTGCAAGGATTTTGCAATACACGATAGCAACGAATAGTAAGAACGACCCTAAGAGTTGTGTCGTAGATCAGTTCGAGGAGCAGTAAGGATATGTGTGTAGAGCGCAAGATTTATGTTACGAAGCGCACTAGTCGGAATTGAATCGAAGATTGAGTAAAGGATTCGTACTCGATCAAGAATCGGAGATAGGCGTATCGTAAGAGACCTTGGGTCGGAAAGATTGTTGTCTTTGAGCATCGTAGACTCAAGTTGACCTCTTATGTCGGAAGAGATTAAGCACGATGTCTGGATAGGTTACCTAGCGTGATGATCTTTAATTATCGAGCGTAGTTTCGGGGCAGATGACCCTAGAAGACTCGACCGCCAAATCAAGTGCATGTTGAAGTCCCATAGGATGACCCTAAAGAAGTCGCGTAAGAAGGATAAGGAATGAGGTAGTGCATGTCGAGGATAAGTCTAAGCGAGTGAGTATCATGATTCAGAAGTTAGCGAGGACGAGCGATTTCCCGGATCGGGGCGTGACAAGTTGGTATCGATATGGTCAGAAAAGTTATGTTGGATCGAGTGGATGTTGAGGAACGTGCTTAGCGTAGTAACACGGTAAGGCGATTGCAAGGATTTTGCAATGCACGAGAGCAACGAATAGTAAGAACGACCCTAAGAGTTGTGTCGTAGATCGGTTCGAGGAGCAGTTAGGATATGTGTGTAGAGCGCAAGATTTATGTTACGAAGCGAACTAGTCGGAATTGAATCGAAGATTGAGTAAAGGATTCGTACTCGATCGAGTATCGGAGATAGGCGTATCGTAAGAGACCTTGGGTCGGAATGATTGTTGTCTTTGAGCATCGTAGACTCAAGTTGACCTCTTGTGTTGGAAGAGATTAAGCACGATGTCTGGATAGGTTACCTAGCGGGGGTAGCCCCAGACGCGATGCATAGGTAGTTCGAGAACATGGGTTGTCACGCCCCAGAACCAGAATACTGGAGAGCGGGGGATAGACACAGCCATCTACGTACATTGAAGTGAATCTCACATCGCAATACGGTCACGTCTGTCTAGATGCATGAGGGTTTACTACAAGCCATCAGTCTCTTAGGGTCAATAACAAACCTAGTGTCTCAATCTCAAGCAACAAGTAGATATAACAAGATGGTAGATCATGAGACATACAAAGTAAGGCGTCTCATACATTACATATTCAGATGATCATGAAGCTAGTCATACAAAATATGAAGACTAGCAAGAGTTTAAGTCATACATGATCAACCCTAGGATTTGTCAATCATGCTACAGCCTGTAGGCAGACAGTAAATAAAGTTGCAAACGAGCTAACACTTGCTCGGCGGTTAAACGCCTCAAAAGAATATTTTTATAAGGGAGTGGGAGAGCAAAGTAAAACCCACTCGTTGCCGGAATTCCTTCTAGTGTTCACCATCTGGCAGGATGGTTGGGAGATCCTCGGTAGCTGCTCCGAAATCTGGCAATACAAAACCAGCTGGGTTAGACCCCAGAAAGAGCAAGTGCCACAAAGGAGGCTTCACTTAAGAACTAAAACCAGCATGTCAGCACATAAATCATAGATGAAATAACATAAGACATGAGTTAAATAAAAACATGATGATAAACGATAAGATAACTAAAGGACTATTCCGGTAACCAAGTTACAACCCGTAAACCAAACAAGGACCGGGGTTGTAACCCTTCACCTGAACAGAACTTAGCCTCGAACCAATTATCGGTAAAGTAAAGCATAAACAAGCATGTCCGGAGATATCCATGTACCGGATCTGGACAAGACTAGACAAGATAGGACTCCATCCATCATTCACGGCCAAGCAAAGAGTACGGCTTGATACTTAGCTAACTAGGGTTATCACAAGCTTAGTTACTAGCAAGATGTAATGAGGTACGCCTATGGCCACAAGCCCTGCAGACTATCCAGGTTATCCAGACGCAAGGTTCAAGCTTAGAGTTATCATGCCTTATAAGGTGACTTGGATGCAACACATGACAGTATGCATAGTAATCGTTTCATGTAGTGCCCCACATAACAGTGAGCTGGAAATGTGCCCTACTCGTCGGCAGGCTACAAGTCCATCATGAAAGACGCCCAAATAACGGGATTGCTTGTAGCCGGAATACCTCTCTATATGCTCTACTTGATCAATCTAGTCATTAACCTAGTCAGATTTGGTATGAATCCCTGACCGTGGTAACCAGGGATACATGTCCTAGACATGATGCGAGACAAGACTGGTTGCTTACACAAGCACATTCAATACAATCACCCACGGTGTCAAGAATTCACTTAGCATGTCAAGTTAGCCGTCGCAACAGCGTATCAAGGTTATCGTGTCAAGATTACTTGTCAAGATTACTTGTCAAGGGTGCACCACGACGGATCACCATCATGTCATGTTACCTATCAAGATTACTTATCAAGGCAAGGGTGCGTCACGACGGACCACCATCAAGAGTTATCATGTCAAATTACTTGTCAAGAGTGCACCACGGCGGGTCACGAATCATGCAATTCCATCACTAAGCCTTATTCTGATTATCATTCGTAAATACTGTCATGATCATATCGGGTTCATGTCAAGTTTACATCAAAGGCGTAAGGATATAAAATGGATGCAAATTCATAAAGGGGAATATGGGGACATAAAGCACCCAGGGGGGAGCAAGGGGTAGCGTACGCTCAGGACAGCGTACGCAAGGGTCATGCTTACGCTCAGGACATGCGTACGCTCAAGCCAGGGTACGCTCAAGTCTGCGTACGCTCAGGCCAGGGCACGCTCAAGTCTACGTACGCTCAGGCCAGGGCACGCTCAAGTCTACGTACGCTCAGGCCAGGGCAAGCTCAAGTCTGTGTACGCTCAGGCTAGGGCACGCTCAAGTCTGCGTACACTCAGGCCAGGGCACGCTCAAGTCTGCGTACGCTCAGGCCAGGGCACGCTCAAGTCTGCGTACGCTCAAGACACGCTCCCAACAGGAAGCATACCCGAGTCTGCGTACGCTGCACTAAAGAGCGCGCACAGTTCAGTAGCGTAAGCTAAAAAGCTCGGCACACTGATCACTGTCTTCTCCAAACTAGCAAGAACTCCATGGTTAAACCCAAAGCTTCAAAAGTTCATAACTTGGTCAAAACAATTCCAAATCCAACTTTTCAAAGGTCAAAATTGGGTAGAAGAAAATTTCCCACCACATGGAACCATCAAAACTTAAAAACAAAGAAGTTTGATAGATCAAAACCACAAAATCCAAAAATAACTAATTTTTAGATCTACAAGATTTAAAGCCTCAAAATAGAAAATGACAAGTTCTAATGTGTCTTAGAAACATGAGGAGAAGCTAATGGAACAATAAAATGGGCTATCTTGTGGAAGCAAGTTGCACTTGCCTATGGGTGTGGAGAGTTGGGTGGAGGAAGAAGTAGAAGAAATTAATGGAGGAAGTAATAAAGAGAGAGTGTTGGTCGAGTTTTTAATGAGGATGGGATGTGGCGTGTTGAGGGTGGAGCATAGGCTAAGGTGTTCCAATACACATTAAACCAAACCAAACCAACCCAAACCAATTAAAACTGAGCCATGTCAAAACCTAAAATTCGAGAATACCAAAATTCCATAATTTGAAAAAATAAAAACATGCCAAAAATCCAGATACGAGTATAAATACGAAATATGGGAATTACGAAAAAATGAGGGTGACAACTCTACCCACCTTAAAAGAATTTCGTCCTCGAAATTTAATCAAGGGGCTAGAGATGTCGAGCAAGCTATATCAATTGAAGACAATACAGAACTAGTAGTCAATCAAGCAATCATTCATACAAGCATGGAACTTAAGCATAAGGCATAAGAAGACATTATACCTTACGAGTCAAACAGGACGGAATATCGCAATCGGATATCATCCTCACGCTCCCATGTTGACTCACCCAAAGAGTGATGACCCCAAGCAACACGGACTAAATTGATAGTCTTGTTCTTGAGTATCTTCCCCCTCCAGTCCAATATAGATACGGGTCTCTCCTCATACGAAAGGTTGGTACCAACAACCAATTTCGACTGATCAAGGACATGACTCGGATCCGGGATATACCGTCGTAATTGGGATATATGAAAGACATCATGTACCTCACGTAACGACGGCAAAAGAGCGAGACGATAGGATACATCACCTACTCGCTCTAGAATATCAAACGACCCTATATACCTAGGACTGAGCTTTCCCCGTATGCCAAAATGAATGACGCCACGGGTAGGCGAGATCCTAAGAAATATGTGGTCGTCGACAGAAAATTCAAGGGGACGCCGATGAGAATCGGCCCAATGACGCTGGCGATCTTGGGCAACTCGAAGATAATCTCTGACTCGTCTGACCACCTCAATAGTCCGCATCACCATCTCTGGTCCAAGCATTTTCCTCTTACCGATATCGTCCCAAGCTAAAGGAGATCTGCACTTCCTGCCGTACAAGGCCTCGAAAGGTGCCATCTGGATGCTAGCCTGAAAACTGTTATTGTACGAGAACTCTACGAGATGCAGGTGATCTTCCCACGAACTACCGAAGTCGAGTGTACATGACCGCAGCATGTCTTCAAGAGTCTGGATCGTGCGTTCTGACTGACCATCTGTCTGCGGATGGTAGGCTGAACTGAACTTGAGATGAGTCCCCAAACTCTCTTGAAGACTCTGCCAAAAGTGCGAGGTGAATCTTGAATCTCTGTCGGACACAATACTGACTGGCACTCTATGTAATCTGACTATCTACCTGAGGTACATCTCTGCAAGCTGATCCGTCGACTGACCGATTCTGAAAGAAAGAAAATGAGCTACCTTCGTGAGATGATCAACTATAACCCAGATGGCATCCCTCCCAGCTGGGGATCTAGGTAATCCAGTTACAAAATCCATGGTAATGTGCTCCAATTTCCATTCCGGGATCGGTAAAGGTTGAAGAAGTTCAGCTGGTCTCTGATGTTCAGCCTTAACTTGTTGGCACACTAAACAACGAGAGACAAACCGGGCTATCTCCCTCTTCATGCCATTCCACCAAAAAAGCTGCCGAATATCACGATACATCTTCGTACCGCCGGGGTGAATGGAATACTGAGAACTATGGGCTTCTGCCATGATCTCCTGTCTGATATCACCACTGGGTACACAAAGACGCCTCCCATGTCGGAGTGTACCATCTTCATGAATGCATAACTCTGGTCTCTGTCCTGCCACACATTATGTCCGAAGCCGCTGAAGCTTAGAGTCCGTGGACTGAGCTAACTTGATCCTCTCAACTATACTGGACTGAACTTGCATACTAGCTATCAATGCCACACTGGAAGGAAGAACAACTTCAATACCCATCTTCTAAAGATCTGCTAACAACTCTATCTGCGCCGTTAGAAAATAAACTCCGGCTCTCCTGCTCAATGCATCTGCTACCGCGTTGGCCTTCCCAGGATGATACTGCAAGCGGATGTCATAATCCACAAGTAGCTCTAGCCATCTCCTCTGACGCATATTAAGATCCTTCTGGATAAACACATACTTCAGACTCTTGTGGTCGGTGAAAATCTCTACCCGATCTCTATACAAATAATGTCTCCAAAGTTTTAATACAAAAACTACGGCTGCTAACTCCAGGTCATGGGTTGGATAATTCCTCTCATGGTCACGAAGTTGACGTGACGCATAAGCGACTAGCTTACCATGCTGCATCAAGACACATCCTAATCCCTTGCCGGATGTGTCGTAATAAACTAAAAATCCTTTCGTCCCGTCGGAAAGAGTAAGAATGGAGGCCGTCATCAATCTCTGCTTCAACTTCTCAAATGAACTCTGACACTCTGCTGTCCAAGCAAACTGTACATCCTTACGGGTCAACTGCGTTAGTGGTGCTGAAATCCGAGCAAAGTCTGACACAAAGCGTCGGTAATAGCCGGCCAATCCGAAGAAACTCCGAACTTCTGCAACGGTGCTAGGTACTGGCCATGTCTCTATAGCCACTATCTTCTGGGGATCAACTTCCACTCCACCTCTGGTGATTATATAACCCAAGTACGAGATGCGATCCAACCAAAACTCGTACTTACTAAACTTCGCGTACAACTGGTGCTCCCTGAGAATCTGAAGAACTACACGAAGATGCTGCTTATGCTCTGCCTCGTTCTTGCTATAGACTAAGATGTCGTCTATGAACATTATCACGAACTGGTCCAAATAGGGCATGAAGATACGATTCATGAGGTCCATGAATACGGCCGGCACATTGGTCGCTCCACATGGCATAACAAGGAACTCCCAATATCCATACCTAGATCTGAATGCTATCTTCGGGATGTCCTGCTCTCTGACTCTGATCTGATGGTACCCTGACCGTAAGTCAATCTTCGAGAATACTGCCGCTCCTCTGAGCTGATCAAATAAATCATTTATCCTTGGTAAAGGATATCTGTTCTTAATGGTTACAGAGTTCAAGGTACGATAATCAACACATAATCTTGACGTACCATCCTTCTTCTTCACAAGAAGCATCGGAGCTCCCCAAGGTGATCCGCTAGCACGAATGAATCCCTTGGTTCTAAGTTCTTCAATCATCTTATACATGACCTCCAACTCTGATGGTGCCATCCTATAGACTCTCTCTGACACTGGTGCCGTCCCTGGAATCAAGTCGATAGTGAACTCTATCTCTCTTTCTGGGGGCATGCCTGGAAGCTCTTCGGGAAATACGTCAGGAAACTCTTCTACAACTCTGGGAAACTGAACTGCTGCTGCTACGGCCATCCGTAATGCTGGAAAAGAAGGTTCTACTCCACCTCGAAAAAATAAAAACTCTGGCTTAGCGGGAACACTAAAAATAATCTTGCCGATATGGCAATCTATACTAGCATACTTGTCCCTCAACCAATCTATTCCTAGGACCACATCATAATCGGCTATCGGGAACTCTATCAACCTAGCGGAAAACTCTCTACCGCTGACTATGATTCGACACGAGAAAAACACCCTATCTACACCCACAAGTCCGTTACCAGTAAGTATATTGAGCCTTACTGATAATGACTTGGGCTCCAGTCCTATCCGTGTCGCGAATCATGCAGACATAAATGAATGCGATGCACCTGAATCAAATAATACTGATGCAGGAAAAGAGTTGACGAGAATGGTACCTGCCACCACCTCACCTGATGCCAACTCCTCCTCTATGGTCAAAGTCACCGCTTGACTGTGCCCTCTGGGTGCTGGTCCCTTCTTCCGAAAACCTCTCTGGCGATTCTGAACCCGAGCTTGGACCTGGGCATACTGCTGCGGTTGCTGCTGCTGGAATGCCTGAGCCTGAGGCGGCAATGGTCTCGGAGGCTGATACTGCTGCTGCTGTACTGGTGCTGGTCCCCTCACTGAGGGACTAGTTTGGGCCGATGAGGATGAACCGGCTCTCTGTAGGCAGGACCCTATCATGTGATCCGGTGCCCCATAAGCCAAACACAATCCTTGTGCTCGGCGACATTCTGACACTATATGCCCTGGCTTCCCACAATGAGTGCAGCCCATTGTGGAAGACTGCCTCCGCTTCTGCTGCTGAGGATATGTCGGAGTCGAATACTGAACCGACGTAACTGATGCTGCCCTCCTCGGAGCCCCAATGGTCAAGGCCCTAGCTGCTGGGGCTGGGGCTGAAGACTGGATCATCTGACCATGGGACTGCTTCCGTCCTCCAGTTCTGTCTATAATTCTCTATAAGGTATACTCATGCCTCTTAGCTGCCCGCAAAACATCATCAAATGTCTGATGCTCAAACTGCTCCACTGCTTGAATGATCTCTAGGCGGAGTCCCTGCTGGAACCGATGCGCTCGATCAAACTCGGTTGCCACCAAAGTGGGAGCAAACCGACTCAGTCTTGAAAACTCGGCCGCATATCCATCGACCGTCCTGCTCATCTGCCTGAGATCGGTGAACTTCGTCTGTAGGTCATGCCGAGCCACAGCATCGAAGTACTTGATCTGAAACTTGTCACTGAATACCGTCCACGGAACAGGCATTGCCAAACCAACTGCTATCATCGCCCACCAGGTGCGGGCTAGGTCCAATAACCGTAGACGTACCACAGCTACCTTCTCTCCTTCTGGAGTCTTGGCTGCATCTAAGATAATCTCAATGTCCTGTAGCCACGCATCGGCTGCAATAGCGTCTTCACTCCCATCAAAGAAGGGAGGGTTGAGGCGCTTGAAACTGCTAGCCGCATTGTTCTCTTGATAACCAACACGGCCCATGGCATCCTGTACTGCCTGGTACAAGGCATCGCCCCGACGATCTTGAGACGCAAGCAATATTCTGATAAGACCCACCAAGGTGCCATCATCAGGCTCTGTAGGCTGGACTGGCTGAACTCGGGGCTCGGGGTCCCGGGAATGCATGACTCGGGAGGCCACTCCAGAGTGCTGGGCTTGGTCTTCCGGTTGCTGCTGGTCCACTGGAGGTGCTCCGTCTTGCTGATCGGTAGGACCAGGAACAATGTCGCTGAAGGAAATGACATAGGGAACAATAAGAAAGGACCATGATAGATCAAGGATATAAACATGTGATCAGGTCAAGGATTCTGAAAGATCAGAAGGCACGAGTAGAGATCAAGGGTGAGTGCTGATTGAGACATCTATCCGGTAAAACCCTCACACATCTTGATCCATAAGACCTGCATGGGCCACCACTTAAACCATATCACGCTCCAGAACCAAAATACTGGAGAGCGGGGGACAGACACAGCCATCTACGTACATTGAAGTGAATCTCACATCGCAATACGGTCACGGCTGTCTAGATGCATGAGGGTTTACTACAAGCCAACAGTCTCTTAGGGTCAATAACAAACCTAGTGTCTCAATCTCAAGCAACAAGTAGATATACCAAGATGGTAGATCATCATACATACAAAGTAAGGCATCCCATATATTACATATTCAGATGATCATGAAGCTAGTCATACAAAATACGAAGACTAGCAAGAGTTTAAGTCATACATGATCAACCCTAGGATTTGTCAATCATGCTACAGCCCGTAGGCAGACAGTAAATAAAGTTGCAAACGAGCTAACACTTGCTCGGCGGCTAAACGCCTCAAAAGAATATTTTTACAAGGGAGTGGGAGAGCAAAATAAAACCCACTCGTTGCCGGGATTCCTTCTAGTGTTCACCATCTGGCAGGAAGGTTAGAAGATCCTCGGTAGCTGCCCCGAAATCTGGCCATACAAAACCAGCTGGGTCAGACCCCAGAAAGAGCAAGTGCCACAAAGGAGGCTTCACTTAAGAACTAAAACCAGCATGTCAGCACATAAATCATAGATGAAATAACATAAGACATGAGTTAAAGAAAAACATGATGATAAACGATAAGATAACTAAAGGACTATTCCGGTAACCAAGTTACAACCCGTAAACCAAACAAGGACCGGAGTTGTAACCCTTCACCTGAACAGAACTTAGCCTCGAACCAATTATCGGTAAAGTAAAGCATAAACAAGCATGTCCGGAGATATCCATGTACCGAATCTGGACAAGACTAGACAAGATAGGACTCCATCCATCATTCACGGCCAAGCAAAGAGTACGGCTTGATACTTAGCTAACTAGGGTTATCACAAGCTTAGTTACTAGCAAGATGCAATGAGGTACGCTTACGGCCACAATCCCTGCAGACTATCCAGGTTATCCAGACGCAAGGTTCAAGCTTAGAGTTATCATGCCTTGTAAGGTGACTTGGATGCAACACATGACAGTGTGCATAGTAATCGTTTCATGTAGTGTCCCACATAACAGTGAACTGGAAATATGCCCTACTCGTCGGCAGGCTACAAGTGCATCAAGGAAGGCGCCCAGATAACGGGATTGCTTGTAGCCGGAATACCTCTCTATATGCTCTACTTGATCAATCTAGTCATTAACCTAGTCAGATTCGGTATAAATCCCTGACCGTGGTAACCAGGGATACATGTCCTAGACATGATGCGAGACAAGACTGGTTGCTTACACAAGCACATTCAATACATTCACCCACGGTGTCAAGAATTCACTTAGCATGTCAAGTTAGCCGTCGCAACAGCGTATCAAGGTTATCGTGTCAAGATTACTTGTCAAGATTACTTGTCAAGGGTGCACCATGACGTGTCACCATCATATCATGTTACTTATCAAGATTACTTATCAAGGCAAGGGTGCGTCACGATGGACCACCATCAAGAGTTATCATGTCAATTTACTTGTCAAGAGTGCACCATGGCGGGTCACTAATCATGCAATTCCATCACTAAGCCTTGTTCCGATTATCATTCATAAATACTGTCATAATCATATCGGGTTCATGTCATGTTTACATCAAAGGCGTAAGGATATAAAATCGATGCAAATTCATAAAGGGGAATATAGGGAAATAAAGCACCCAGGGGGGAGCAAGGGGTAGCGTACGCTCAGGACAGCGTACGCAAGGATCATGCGTACGCTCAAGACAGCGTACGCTCAGGACATGCGTACGCTCAAGCCAGGGCACGCTCAAGTCTGCATACGCTCAGGCCAGGGCACGCTCATGTCTGCGTAAGCTCAGGCCAGGTCACGCTCAAGACTGCGTACGCTCAGTCCAGGGCACGCTCAAGTCTGCGTACACTCAGGCCAGGGCATGCTCAAGTCTGCGTACGCTCAGGCCAGGGCACGCTCAAGTCTGCGGACGCTCAGGCCAGGGCACACACAAGTTTGCGTACGCTCAAGATACGCTCCCAACAGGAAGCGTACCCAAGTCTGCGTACGCTGCGCTAAAGAGCGCGCACAGCTCAGTGGCGTAAGCTAAAAAGCTCGGCACACTGCTCACTGTCTTCTCCAAACCAGCAAGAACTCCATGGTTAAACCCAAAGCTTCAAAAGTTCATAACTTGGTCAAAACAAGTCAAAATCTAACTTTTCAAAGGTCAAAATTGGGTAGAAGAAAATTTTCCACCACATGGAACCATCAAAACTTGAAAACAAAAAAGTTTGATTGATCAAAACCACCAAACCCAAAAATAACTAATTTCTAGATCTACAAGATTTGAAGCCTCAAAATGGAAAATGACAAGTTCTAATGTGTCTTAGAAACATGAGGAGAAGCTAATGAAACAATAAAATGGGCTCTCTTGTAGAAGCAAGTTGCACTTGCCTATGGGTGTGGAGAGTTGGGTGGAGGAAGAAGAAGAAGAAATTAATGGAGGAAGTAATGAAGAGAGAGTGTTGGTAGAGTTTTTAATGAAGGTGGGATGTGGCGTGTTGAGGGTGGAACATAGGCTAAGGTGTTCCAATACACATTAAACCAAACCAAACCAACCCAAACCAATTAAAATCGAGCCATGTCAAAACTCAAAATACGAGAATACCGAAATTCCACAATTTGAGAAAAATAAAAACATGCCAAAAATCCAGATACGAGGATAAATACGAAATACGAGAAATACGGAAAAATGAGGGTAACATAGGTCGTGTTGGGATAGTTATGTGCGAGACTTAGTATGGATGGATGGCAAAGAAAATGAAGACATGTGGACTTAGTCCATGTCATAGAGGCCAAGTATTATGAATGATTGGATGAAAGACTTAAGTTATGTAAGAGATAGGCAAACGGTTGGGCGAACAGGCGTTGCAGAGAATTGTTGTGATCGGATTCGCAATGACTCGATGCAATGCGAGTGTTAGGTGGCCGGCGAGAAACTTACGAGATCGAAGTTATGGTTGAATTAAGTTAAGTGCAAGATGTTGGAAGATGATCGCATGTTATGGGATGATGCATACGAAGAGTGTTTTGGGAATAGGCGCTAAGAAATGACTAAGTCGAGTACGGACCGATGGATGCTTGAGGATTTAAGTTGAACTTGTTAGTTGTCCCGATATCCTACAACTGAGCTTGGCTGAAATACATATATTGGTGGGATGCCTAAAATATGTGTATGATCCAAACTAAGTTGTATGATTCCAACGATAGTAGCACGAGATCGTGAAACGATCTATGCGAGGCACTTGGATTAAGTGTTGGTTTCGGTTCGAGGACGAACCTGACTTTGAGTGGTATATTATGTAATACCCCGTACCGCACGGTGCATTATGATGAGTCATTGACTCGAAGAGTTTGCGTTGACCCGATGAAGTATCGATGCGAATCGATACGAGAGTTACGTTGTCCAAAGGTAAGCTTTGAGTCGATTGGAATCCATGAATCGAATCGATGCAAAAGATAAGTTCATTTAAGCAAGTACTAACGTTAGTTGATCTGGTGTGCAGGCTATGCCTTTATGCTGGATTACGAATCGTGGTATGGGCGCGATAGGCCAAATCAACCGAGTAGTTCAAAGGAATGGCTAAGTCCGGTAGTTCTATGCGATCGAGTTATGGAAGAGAGACGCTTCAATCGGCGAGGCGACAAGGCGTATCGACTTAAGGTGGGCGGGTTCTTGACTCTCTCTCCCTATTCTTTCACATCTAATAAGAGATATCATTGTATGCATAATATGTTATCGAGTTAGCGAGCGTGGCTCGACGACGAAAGGTTCAAGTATGTGTCGAACACTAAGATAGAACATTGAACAATCGAACAATTGAAGCGACGTGCATCAAGTGTACGAGTTCGCGGTAGGGCAATGATGGTAGAACAATGAAAGATGATATTGAGATGTGCATCACGTGCACGCCTTCGAGAACATTGAACACTAGACGTAGAACATTGAATACGGCGCTGAGCGTGCCCTCGGGCACTTATGTTACGAAATGACTAAGTAATACGGAATTATGCTATGAGAATAACTTACGAATGGTATGCATTGAATACGAGTATGAGATGACTAAGCCGTTGGGCGTCGTGCATCAATATGGATGTGTTGGGGTATAACACCGACGGAGCTCCCCATATGAATGGTGGATTATGTTTATGAGACGGGAATATGTTTATGGCATGGGAAATCGTTTATGGCACGGGAAACCGTTTATGGATCGAGACTATATTTATGAAACGGAGGATTTGGTTGGATTATTATGTGTGTTTGCTATGGCACGTATTGCATGGTTAATGGACTCGGATGGCTCGTGCACGGGTACGGCTTCCCTCGAACGATTATGCCGGGGCACCGGGATCGTTCGGCCTAGGAGGGAATTATGTGTGGTATTTATGGTGCACAACATTCGGACGGATTGCGACCGTCCAGTGCTGTGATAAGCTATGATATCCGTAAGTTTGGGATCCTTCGAATACTGGGCTAGCAACCCGTATCGAAGCGATTGTAGGCTTACACATATGATATGCCAAGTCCATTACGGTACGAAACACCGTGACCTTCATATAGATAGGGCCGGTGGGCTGAGATGAGAGTTGGGTGCAGGCGCAGGACCTGCAACCCTTATGTATATGTTTACGGTTATGATTGGTTGGTTATGCGAATCGTATGATTGCTTATGTAAGTTCTAACCCGTGCAGGCTAAGAAAAATGGGACACAGATGGGCACGAATTTACTATATTTATGTTTCAGATTATGTCTAATTGTATCTGCTGCAGGAATACTGTCACGCCCCGATTCGTAAAGTCATTTATTGACATAATTTATATCTTGGAATCGATCGTCCTCGCTTGGGCGTGATGCCGTACAAGTCTGGTATTGCACTTGTACAAGGCAAAGATGGTACATAATCGATTATTCTTCAAATAGGAACGCATCGCAGCGGCAGAAGCAGATAAATTGAATTTAATGAGGACAATCTTACTCATTGAATAGAAGTACATCATTTCTTTATAGCAGCGGAGAAAAAGAGTAACTTGAAGCCACACAGGGATATGTAGAACTTTATTCTCTTTATTGATAATTGAAGAAGAGTACAAGACTTATATTGAAGTACAATGATTACAGCATATCTCACTTTACATTGGAAACCAACTGAACAATGCTATACAGCTTACATTTGATATTTGGATACATTGGATTATAACTCGATACACTGAATTGGCTTACATATCTCACTGGTACAACTAATTATAATATTCCATACATTATGCCCTTTATAAACAGAAGACATCATCTTGTGCAAGGAGAGCTTCTGTATGCCCAACAAATCTTCGATGCCGCGGGACTAATCCAGCTAATCATCGTGTGTAGAACATTCCAAGCACGAGCACCTGCCCATAAAACATGGGTCAGCACATCATCTATGTGCTGGCGAGCAGAATCCAACCCACTCGCATAAACCAACATTTAAAGTGATCATTTAAGCAAGCATTTATTAGAGTGATCTTTCTACTTGGGGCCTAGCATCAGTTTACAGTTCATGGCAATAATCGGAGTGAAGCATGTAAACATATTCTTAGTAGCATTCATGTGGACATATCATTTTAGCATTCTTGGCGTTATCATGCAAAGGCGACATTGAGGCATTGTTAACATTAACATCTTAAACATGTTATAACAATTCTCACTTTAAGCATCACTTAGCATAGATGTTATGTTTGAGCACTATTTAGAGCAAGGCATCTTTCTAGCATACTGAATTGAACATGTTAAGCAGGCAAGTAAACCAAACTTATACAATATCACAATTATGTGATTTCTTACCGATAGCCGACTTCACACACCTGCATCAAATACAGGTTATCCGATATACTTACTCTGTCTGCACAAAACATTCATTAGCATGCATCCCGACTACATGGTCACTGGTGTTGTTAAACCATATGGACTCTTTTCATTTCATTCCATATTAAGATAATGCGGTCAGCATTGTAGGTGGCGAGTCTCTATGCCACCCCACCTTACCCGTGCTCCCATAGCACTCATCATTATTTCCTCCTAGGCCGAATCGGTCCCCAGGGCCCTAGGAACCGTTCGAGGAAATTATTACTCAAACCTTGTATACAAGTTGTCCATGACCATGCGAATGCCTGTCCGACTCGATTGTGAACATAATCGCATGGTAAAATATATTAAGGAAAGTAAAGGCAACAGTACATCATTAGTCATATTCAATGACTTATTCATTTCATCATTACCATCATTTCATTTGGTGATCTCAACGATCTCCGCTTTATCATTTCTCATTCATTGCTTCATTGCAATGTATCTCATATCATTCCTTTCTTAAGAGGGACTTAATATTCATTCATTTCTTATAAGGGACAGACAACATTTCATAGTCTTGCAACAGATATACAGAGAGTACATGACTTTAGTGTTTTATTCAGTTCATTGGGTCGATAGCATAGCCAGTGCATTCCTTTTTCTATCATTCACAAGGCATCTTATTAATCAAGTGTTTTATCATTTCAGCAGCATTAAGCATAAGGGCAATGTTATCAATTCATTCTCAGGCAGCGAATCACATTAGCAGTTCAATGTGTTGTACATTTCAATAATTCTTAGCATAAGCATCTCTATCATTCAGCAACTAACATATGGGATATTTAGGGACAGTTCATAGCATTTCAATACTTCATTTATTAAGAATGAAGGAGTAAGGAAGAGGAAGGACAGTTCCACTCACCCAAAATTCTACTAAGCGTAGCTCCACCAGCGAGCCACGTTCCAATACCCATTCTGTCTAGCCAGCTAAGAGAGACTGCATCAGTCTCAATTTTCCTGATCTCCAACATAAGTTACGGTCCAACATTCTGATCCCATCCAACAAGCCAACCAAATGCCTCGTGCGGAGCGGGGCATTACATAATATACCACTCAGAAAAAGTTTCGTCCTCGAAACTTAAGGAAACAAATCTTCTACTAGATTCACTTAATCACAATGAGTTACTCATTCAGCTTCAATTCAATATTCATTTTAGCCCACTTGATCATTTCAAAATAGTTATCCAACTGTATCATTTTAATCCATCAACGATTCATTCCATCTTTCTTTTTTTCAAATACTTGCCACTTCTCATTGATTCACCAACATTTTCCTTGCATTCTATCTTGGTCGCAACACATTGCTTCATTTGGATCCACACACATATTTTAGGCGTCCCCAAAATATATGCATTTCAGCCAAAGTCTGCGCTAGTGCGATAAATTCTTCCCATAATGTCATCTCAGTTGCAACCTATCACTTCGACTGGATCCGTACACATATTTTAGGCGTCCCCAAAACATATGTACTTCAGCCAACTTCCATGATAGTATAATTCGATCAGCCACAATACAACTCTCTTTCCCAAATCCGACTTAGCATCCTTTCAATTGACTTTATTACTTCATTTTCTTGTCACAATCACTATCTTCCAGGCCACAACACTTTACATCAGGGACAACTTGGTTAAGCTCTCTATCCGAGCATAATATTTCTAGCATTCAATCAAGGGTCAAATCTTAGAGCCAATCACATCAAGAGTTCACAACATGCAATCATATTCCTTTTCGAATCCAACAATATTTCTCACCGAGGCAATTCCACTTTTCTAATTGATACAATCCGACATCAACCAACTATCGATACCGATCCAACATTCCCGTCATGAGCAGTCAATTTCATCTTATATAATTCACCATTCGATACATACAACTCAAGTCTCACCCCACGATTCTAGTCCCGCTATAGGCCGACACATAATCCTCAAGGGTCAAACATCTCTAAGGTTCATATTGAAGCATATACATACAACATATCATTCTTAGGTCAAACTCATCACCATCTCTCGTTCAAATACCACAAGGTCATTCTATGGTTCGCCAACGGCCATCTATTATTTGGTCCAGTCTCAATGGTTAGCTATACCGACAGCTATACCTAATCATTCAGGTGACTTTCCTAGAGTGGACGACTACTAGGGTTATACTAGTTTCTTATTCTTAGGGCCAACAAGCAACCAACAGTTCTAAGACACACTACCCAAACATATGGATTTCAACTCAGGCCGAATAATGAATCTCCAATTGGGCTAAGCCAGCAATTGGTAACTCATCAACTGGTCGCTAGGGTCAAGTCTATCTATCTCGGGTCTTCCTCAAGAAAATAATTCCCACAGAGGCTCATTCTAGACTTACCCAGTGATCGACTAAGATCGCTCTATTAACATTACGGTCAATTCCCAATCCGACATACGATTCTCCTCATTCTAATAATCTATCAAGTAAATTCCCAATGATCCAATTTCTATTCCAATATCCCCACACGAACCCATAAGCCAAGGCCAAATATTCATGGGTCATCGGTTCCGATAGTCTTAACATAACTATGGAATCACTATTCGGTCCATATGGAAGAGTCATACCACTAAGTTATAAGCCAACAATCTATATCCCAACCAACAATCACCTATACCGACATTATCCAACATGTTTGAAATTTCTCAATCCCATTCGTTTCTCAATCATCGAACTATATTACGAGTATTCTTAAATCTCATGTAACAATGGTCAAGTAGTTCATCTCATTCAATCCGACAATTTATGTATCACTTAACCATCCTCTAGGCAACACAAATATTCAGGCTTGCTACTTGTTACCTTTCTAATTCCATTAAATCCTCAACATACATGCACATAGGCAACAACTATCCTTTGGTGATCTAGATGGGTCAACGTCTATTACACCTTAGGATCAAAACACAGATATCTAATATTCCTTTGATTCACCGACAATATTTCCAAAACTTTCAGCTACGCAACCAACGTTTGTATTAGCCGCATTTAATTTACATCCAACCAATCGAAGTCAACATTCAGATGTTCTAAGCCACAACATTCTCTAGCCAAATCCATTTACCCGTAGCATACTAACGGTCTCACTAGTCTGAGTCATCACTCGACTAAATAATTTCTAACCAAGCCATCGGTTACCATTTTCAACAATCTCGCTACCCCACATTATCACCGTCAAGGGACACTCGAGTCATCTAGCAATAATACATGACTTCCAGCTAAGTCTCGGTACTACCCAGTACTCACAGATAGTCTCATTGCTATTCTATGGAAAGGGTCAATCATACATCTCGTTCTGAGGTGGTAGAGGCAATATACCACTCAGAAACGAAGCCATCCTTAAACAATACCAACTCAATCCATTCCGGACATTCGTGATCTATAATGATCATAATACTTAACCAACATCCCGGAGTCTCAATATCACAAGCCAACATTCTTAGTGTCTCAAAAGCAGTAGCCAACACACATGAGTCAATTCATCAATTCTGTTGAACTCATCCATCAATTATTTCCATTCATAATTCTTTCCCAACATCATATACAATTCTCAACTTGTTGCAGCATACATAGCCTTTTTCTTTATTCCCACATTCCAAACAACATTCACAACATAGCATACTATGGCATCGAGTCATTGTTGGGTTATTTGTGTCCAAACCAACAACAATCATTCATTTAGGGGCATCACAATATATATAGACTTATTGTATGGAACATCCAGTGAGCAGCCAAGAGGGTCAACAAACTTTCAAGCACAGATAACATAAGGATGATTCCCGAACAACAATAGCATAATCGCGGAAGCAATCTTTGATTTAATCGCGGAAGCAACGTTGAGTGATCGCGGAAGCAACTTTAGTTAATCATCGATGCAACTTTGATTTAAAATGAATCAAAGAAGAGACCAAGGACGTAAAGCCATGCTCTGATACCAATTTGTCACGCCCCGATTCGTAAAGTCATTTATTGACATAATTTATCTCTTGGAATCGATCGTCCTCGCTTGGGCGTGATGCCGTACAAGTCTGGTATTGCACTTGTACTAGGCAAAGATGGTACATAATCGATTATTCTACAAATAGGAACACATCGCAGTAGCAGAAGCAGATAAATTTAATTTAATGAGGACAATCTTACTCATTGAATAGAAGTACATTATTTCTTTATAGCAGCAGAGAAAAAGAGTAACTTGAAGCCACACAGGGATATGTAGAACTTTATTCTCTTTATTGATAATTGAAGAAGAGTACAAGACTTATATTGAAGTACAATGATTACAGCATATCTCACTTTACATTGGAAACCAACTGAACAATGCTATACAGCTTACATTTGATATTTGGATACATTGGATTATAACTCGATACACTGAATTGGCTTACATATCTCACTGGTACAACTGATTACAATGTTCCATACATTATGCCCTTTATAAACAGAAGACATCATCTTGTGCAAGGAGAGCATCTGTATTCCCAACAAATCTTCGATGCCGCGGGACCAATCCAGCTAATCATCGTGTGTAGAACATTCCAAGCACGAGCACCTGCCCACAAAACGTGGGTCAGCACATCATCAATGTGCTGGCGAGCAGAATCCAACCCACTCGCATAAACCAACATTTAAAGTGATCATTTAAGCAAGCATTTATTAGAGTGATCTTTCTACTTGGGGCCTAGCATCAGTTTACAGTTCATGGGCAATAATCAGAGTGAAGCATGTAAACATATTCTTAGTAGCATTCATGTGGACATATCATTTTAGCATTCTTGGCGTTATCATGCAAAGGCGACATTGAGGCATCGTTAACATTAACATCTTAAACATGTTATAACAATTCTAACTTTAAGCATCACTTAGCATAGATGTTATGTTTGAGAACTATTTAGAGCAAGGCATCTTTCTAACATACTGAATTGAACATGTTAAGCAGGCAAGTAAACCAAACTTATACAATATCACAATTATGTGATTTCTTACCGATAGCCGACTTTTCATACCTGCATCAAATACAGGTTTTTCGATATACTTACTCTGCCTGCACAAAACATTTATTAGCATGCATCCCGACTACATGGTCACTGGTGTTGTTAAACCGTATGGACTCTTTTCATTTCATTCCATATTAAGATAATGCGGTCAGCATAGTAGGTGGCGAGCCTCTATGCCACCCCACCTTACCCGTGCTCCCATAGCACTCATTAGTATTTCCTCCTAGGCCGAATCGGTCCCCAGGGCCCTAGGAACCGTTCGAGGAAATTATTACTCAAACCTTGTATACAAGTTGTCCATGACCATGCGAATGCGTGTCCGACTCGATTGTGAACATAATCGCATGGTAAAATATATTAAGGAAAGTAAAGGCAACAGTGCTTCATTAGTCATATTCAATGACTTACTCATTTCATCATTACCATCATTTCATTTGGTGATCTCAACGATCTCCGCTTTATCATTTCTCATTCATTGCTTCATTGCAATGTATCTCATATCATTCCTTTCTTAAGAGGGACTTAACATTCATTCATTTCTTATAAGGGACAGACAGCATTTTATAGTCTTGCAACAGATATACAGAGAGTACATGACTTTAGTGTTTTATTCAGTTCATTAGGTCGATAGCATAGCCAGTTCATTCCTTTTTCTATCATTCACAAGGCATCTTATTAATCAAGTGTTTTATCATTTCAGCAGCATTAAGCATAAGGGCAATGTTATTAATTCATTCTCAGGCAGCGAATCACATTAGCAGTTCAATGTGTTGTACATTTCAATAATTCTTAGCATAAGCATCTCTATCATTCAGCAACTAACATATGGGATTTTTAGGGACAGTTCATAGCATTTCAATACTTCATTTATTAAGCATGAAGGAATAAGGAGGAGGAAGGACAGTTCCACTCACCTAAAATTCTACTAAGCGTAGCTCCACCAGCGAGCCACGTTCCAATACCCATTCTGTCTAGCCAGCTAAGAGAGACTGCATCAGTCTCAATTCTCCTGATCTCCAACATAAGTCACGGTCCAAAATTCTGATCCCATCCAACAAGCCAACCAAATGCCTCGTGCGGAGCGGGGTATTACATAATATACCACTCAGAAAAAGTTTCGTCCTCGAAACTTAAGGAAACAAATCTTCTACTTGATTCACTTAATCACAATGAGTTACTCATTCAGCTTCAATTCAATATTCATTTTAGCCCACTTGATCATTTCAAAATAGTTATCCAACTGTATCATTTTAATCCATCAACGATTCATTCCATCTTTCTCTTTTTCAAATGCTTGCCACTTCTCAATGATTCACCAATATTTTTCTTGCATTCTATCTTGGTCGCAACACATCGCTTCATTTGGATCCACACACATATTTTAGGCGTCCCCAAAACATATGCATTTCAGCCAAAGTCTGCGCTAGTGCGATAAATTCTTCCCATAATGTCATCTCAGTTGCAACCAATCACTTCGACTCGATCCGTACACATATTTTAGGCGTCCCCAAAACATATGTACTTCAGCCAACTTCCATGATAGTATAATTCGATCAGCCACAATACAACTCTCTTTCCCAAATCTGACTTAGCATCCTTTCAATTGACTTTATTACTTCATTTTCTTGTCACAATCACTATCTTCCAGGCCACAATACTTTACATCAGGGACAACTTGGTTAAGCTCTCTGTCCGAGCATAATATTTTTAGCATTCAATCAAGGGTCAAATCTTAGAGCCAATCACATCAAGAGTTCACAACATGCAATCATATTCCTTTTCGAATCCAACAATATTTCTCACAGAGGCAATTCCACTTTTCTAATTGATACAATCCGACATCAACCAACTATCGATACCGATCCAACATTCCCGTCATGAGCAGTCAATTTCATCTTATATAATTCACCATTCGATACATACAACTCAAGTCTCATCCCACGATTCTAGTCCCGCTATAGGCCGACACATAATCCTCAAGGGTCAAACATCTCTAAGGTTCATATTGAAGCATATACATACAACATATCATTCTTAGGTCAAACTCATCACCATCTCTCGTTCAAATGCCACAAGGTCATTCTATGGTTCGCCAACGACCATCTATTATTTGGTCCAGTCTCAAAGGTTAGCTATACCGACAGCTATACCTAATCATTCAGGTGACTTCCCTAGAGTGGACGACTACTAGGGTTATACTAGTTTCTTATTCTTAGGGCCAACAAGCAACCAACAGTTCTAAGACACACTACCCAAACATATGGATTTCAATTCAGGCCGAATAATGAATCTCCAATTGGGCTAAGCCAGCAATTGGTAACTCATCAACTGGTCGCTAGGGTCAAGTCTATCTATCTCGGGTCTTCCTCAAGGAAATAATTCCCACAGAGACTCATTCTAGACTTACCCAGTGATCGACTAAGATCGCTCTATTAACATTACGGTCAATTCCCAATCCGACATATGATTCTCCTCGTTCTAATAATCCATCAAGTTAATTCCCAATGATCCAATTTCTATTCCAATATCCCCACACGAACCCATAAGCCAAGGCCAACTATTCATGGGTCATCGGTTCCGATAGTCTTAACATAACTATGGAATCACTATTCGGTCCATATGGAAGAGTCATACCACTAAGTTATAAGCCAACAATCTATATCCCAACCAACAATCACCTATACCGACATTATCCAACACGTTTGAAATTTCTCAATCCCATTCGTTTCTCAATCATCGAACTATATTACGAGTATTCTTAAATCTCATGTAACAATGGTCAAGTAGTTCATCTCATTCAATCCGACAATTTATGTATCACTTAACCATCCTCTAGGCAACACAAATATTCAGGCTTGCTACTTGTTACTTTTCTAATTCCATTAAATCCTCAGCATACATGCACATAGGCAACAACTATCCTTTGGTGATCTAGATGGGTCAACGTCTATTACACCTTAGGATCAAAACACAGATATCTAATATTCCTTTGATTCACCGACAATATTTCCAAAACTTTCAGCTACGCAACCAACTTTTGTATTAGCCACATTTAATTTACATCCAACCAATCAAAGTCAACATTCAGATGTTCTAAGCCACAACATTCTCTAGCCAAATCCATTTACCCGTAGCATACTAACGGTCTCACTAGTCTGAGTTATCACTCGACTAAACAATTTCTATCCAAGCCATCGGTTACCATTTCCAACAATCTCGCTACACCACATTATCACCGTCAAGGGACACTCGAGTCATCTAGCAACAATACATGACTCCCAGCTAAGTCTCGGCACTACCCAGTACTCACAGATAGTCTCATTGCTATTCTATGGAAAGGGTCAATCATACATCTCGTTCTGAGGTGGTAGAGGCAATATACCACTCAGAAACGAAGCCATCCTTAAACAATACCAACTCAATCCATTTCGGACATTCGTGATCTATAATGATCATAATACTTAACCAACATCCCGGAGTCTCAATATCACAAGCCAACATTCTTAGGGTCTCAAAAGCAGTAGCCAACACACATGAGTCAATTCATCAATTCTGTTGAACTCATCCATCAATTATTTCCATTCACAATTCTTTCCCAACATCACATGCAATTCTCAACTTGTTGCAGCATACATAGCCTTTTCCTTTATTCCCACATTCCAAACAGCATTCACAATATAGCATACTATGTCATCGAGTCATTGTTGGGTTATTTGTGTCCAAACCAACAACAATCATTCATTTAGGGGCATCACAATATATATAGACTTATTGTATGGAACATCCAGTGAGCAGCCAAGAGGGTCAAAGAACTTTCAAGCACAGATAACATAAGGATGATTACCGAACAACAATAGCATAATCGCGGAAGCAATCTTTGATTTAATCGCGGAAGCAACGTTGAGTGATCGCGGAAGCAACTTTAGTTAATCATCGATGCAACTTTGATTTGAAATGAATCAAAGAAGAGACCAAGGACGTAAAGCCGTGCTCTGATACCAATTTGTCACGCCCCGATTCGTAAAGTCATTTATTGACATAATTTATCTCTTGGAATCGATCGTCCTCGCTTGGGCGTGATGCCATACAAGTCTGGTATTACACTTGTACAAGGAAAAGATGGTACATAATCGATTATTCTACAAATAGGAACACATCGCAGCGGCAGAAGCAGATAAATTGAATTTAATGAGGACAATCTTACTCATTGAATAGAAGTACATCATTTCTTTATAGCAGCGGAGAAAAAGAGTAACTTGAAGCCACACAGGGATATGTAGAACTTTATTCTCTTTATTGATAATTGAAGAAGAGTACAAGACTTATATTGAAGTACAATGATTACAGCATATCTCACTTTACATTGGAAACCAACTGAACAATGTTATACAGCTTACATTTGATATTTGGATACATTGGATTATAACTCGATACACTGAATTGGCTTACATATCTCATTGGTACAACTGATTACAATGTTCCATACATTATGCCCTTTATAAACAGAAGACATCATCTTGTGCAAGGAGAGCTTCTGTATTCCCAACAAATCTTCGATGCCGCGGGACCAATCCAGCTAATCATCGTGTGTAGAACATTCCAAGCACGAGCACCTGCCCATAAAACGTGGGTCAGCACATCATCTATGTGCTGGCGAGCAGAATCCAACCCACTCGCATAAACCAACATTTAAAGTGATCATTTAAGCAAGCATTTATTAGAGTGATCTTTCTACTTGGGGCCTAGCATCAGTTTACAGTTCATGGGCAATAATCAGAGTGAAGCATGTAAACATATTCTTAGTAGCATTCATGTGGACATATCATTTTAGCATTCTTGGCGTTATCATGCAAAGGCGACATTGAGGCATCGTTAACATTAACATCTTAAACATGTTATAACAATTCTCACTTTAAGCATCACTTAGCATAGATGTTATGTTTGAGAACTATTTAGAGCAAGGCATCTTTCTAGTATACTGAATTGAACATGTTAAGCAGGCAAGTAAACCAAACTTATACTATATCACAATTATGTGATTTCTTACCGATAGCCGACTTCTCACACCTGCATCAAATACAGGTTATCCGATATACTTACTCTGCCTGCACAAAACATTCATTAGCATGCATCCCGACTACATGGTCACTGGTGTTGTTAAACCATATGGACTCTTTTCATTTCATTCGATATTAAGATAATGCGGTCAGCATAGTAGGTGGCGAGCCTCTATGCCACCCCGCCTTACCCGTGCTTCCATAGCACTCATCATTATTTCCTCCTAGGCCGAATCGGTCCCCAGGGCCCTAGGAACCGTTCGAGGAAATTATTACTCAAACCTTGTATACAAGTTGTCCATGACCATACGAATGCGTGTCCGACTCGATTGTGAACATAATCGCATGGTAAAATATATTAAGGAAAGTAAAGGCAACAGTGCATCATTAGTCATATTCAATGACTTATTCATTTCATCATTACCATCATTTCATTTGGTTATCTCAACGATCCCAGCTTTATCATTTCTCATTTATTGCTTCATTGTAATGTATCTCATATCATTCCTTTCTTAAGAGGGACTTAACATTCATTCATTTCTTATAAGGGACAGACAGCATTTTATAGTCTTGCAACAGATATACAGAGAGTACATGACTTTAGTGTTTTATTCAGTTTATTGGGTCGATAGCATAGCCAGTTCATTCCTTTTTCTATCATTCACAAGGCATCTTATTAATCAAGTGTTTTATCGTTTCAGCAGCATTAATCATAAGGGCAATGTTATCAATTCATTCTCAGGCAGCGAATCACATTAGCAGTTCAATGTCTTGTACATTTCAATAATTCTTAGCATAAGCATCTCTATCATTCAGCAACTAACATATGGGATATTTAGGGATAGTTCATAGCATTTCAATACTTCATTTATTAAGCATGAAGGAGTAAGGAGGAGGAAGGACAGTTCCACTCACCCAAAATTCCACTAAGCGTAGCTCCACCAGCGAGCCACGTTCTACTACCCATTCTGTCTAGCCAGCTAAGAGAGACTGCATCAGTCTCAATTCTCCTGATCTCCATCATAAGTCACGGTCCAACATTCTGATCCCATCCAACAAGCCAACCAAATGCCTCGTGTAGAGCGGGGCATTACAAACACGGTATGGAACACATTTATGATAAGTTACTATGCATGACTATTGCTATAAAACTTATCCTAAGGCTAAATAGAAAGATCACAAAGTAAGATGCATTTTTTACTAAATGGTTAAGTGTTTGGTTTGGGTGCGAGCGGGTCTTGATCAGTGCAAAGCGAGGATGAAAACAATAATCCCCCACTAGTTTATGTGCAGGCTCAGGCTATGATCGGTTCGGGGCGGAGCTTAGCTTGGACGTGTCGAGGCATGGAGTCCTTGGCATTCAAGAGGAGCTTCCGCATAGGCTTTCGGACTTGCGACATGGAGATGTTCGTCCGAAGACTACTTGGTGGCTATACAGAGGCATAATGTATAGAATAATGTAATCCTTTGTGAGCTAGAGAGATCATGAGCATTGTAGTCAATTGGCATTTTACGTTGGGCTATTCAGAGCCTTTATAACCTTCAGTTCATAATTAATAAAAGAGATTCTTATGTTATACCTTGTTTCCTTCTGCTGCTTATGTTATCAAATTGAGATAAACCTATGAGAATACGTTATCTTGCCTTGCACGAGCGCAACTCCAGGCTCGTGTGGCTTCACGCCCCAGCAAGGATGATGATTCGGGTAAAATCTAGCGAGGACGAGCGATTTCCCGGATCGGGGCGTGACACAACGTCATCAAACTGTGCCGACTTTATCCTCTCCACCAAGTCTGACTGAATCTGCATCCCCCATAACTGTATCTGCACTCCGGGCACGATCACCTCAATCCCAAGGCTCTCCAAGTCTGCAAGCAAATGCTGATCAATGGTCAAACACATGGCTGTCGGATACCTACTCAAGGCATCGGCAACCACGCTGGCCTTTTCTGGGTGATACTGAAGTAGGATGTCAAAATCTTTCATCAACTCTAGCCATCTACGCTGCCTCATGTTCAACTTCTTCTGCGTGAACACATAGTTTAAGCTCTTGTGATCTGTGAAGATCTCCACCCTCTCACCATACAGATAATGCTTCCACAACTTCAGAGCAAAAATCACTGCTGCCAGCTCTAGGTCGTAGGTAGGGTAGTTCTTCTCATGGGGACGTAATTGCCTGGAAGCATAGGCAATCACCTTCCCATGCTGCTGCAAGACGCAACCCAGCCCCTTCCCTAACGCATCACTATAAATAGTGAATCCACCTGATCCTGAAGGCAATGTCAGAATTGGAGCTGTCGTAAGCCGCTTCTTCAACTCATCAAAAGCTGTCTGATACTCCTCTGACCAAACATACTCAGCATCCTTCCGGGTCAACCGAGTCAACGGCTCTGCAACCCGGGAAAAATCCTGCACAAACCTCCGATAATATCCTACCAGTCCTAGGAAACTCCTGATCTCTGCAACTGAAGTCGGCGCTGCCCATGCCTCAACTGCTACAATCTTCTTAGGGTCAACTGAGATACCATCTCCAGTCACCACATGACCCAAGAAGTCCACCTGGTCCAAGAAGAACTCACACTTGGAGAGCTTCCTGTAAAGCTGCTCCTTCTTGAGAATCTCTAGCACTATCCTCAAATGCTCCTCGTGCTCCTCCTCAGTCTTGGAATATATCAAGATGTCGTCAATGAACACCACCATAAACTGATCCAGATACTGGTGGAACATCTTGTTCATAAGGTTCATAAATACTGCTGGTGCATTGGTTAGCCCAAACGGCATAACCAAAAACTCAAACTGCCCGTACCGCGTCTTAAAAGTGGTCTTGGGAATATCCTCCCCCTTCACCTTCACCTGGTGATATCCTGACCTCAGATCAATCTTGGAAAATACCCGAGCTCCGCTCAACTGGTCAAATAGATCGTCGATCTACGGCAGTGGGTATTTCTTCTTGATCGTGAGGTTGTTGAGGGCCCTATAGTCAATACACATCCGTACTGACCCATCCTTCTTCGGCACAAGCAACACTGGTGCACCCCATGGCGACAAACTCGAGTGGATGAAGCCCTTGTCCTGTAGCTCATCCACCAGCTTCTTCAGCTCTACCAGCTCGCTGTTGTTCATCCGATAGACATGCTGAGAGATGGGCTCCGCTCCTTGAAACAAGTCTATCAAGAACTCTATGTCTCTGTCAGGTGGCAATCCCGACAACTCCTCTGGGAAAACATCCATATACTCTGCTATCAAGGGGTATGGAATCGCCTGCTCCTCGACCAAGACTCTACAGAAGACTCCGCTGCCCTGTTCTGCCTAACGTCTGGAGTACTCAAACTCTGGCTCCCCCGGCGCTCTTAAGAGAACTCTACCCCCTCTGCAATCAATGCTGGCATGGTGCCTACTCAACCAATCCATGCCTAGTACTATATCGTAGTTTGGCAATGGCATTACGAGCAGGCTCACCTCCAACTCACGGCCTCCTAAAACTACTCTCCGACCCTTACAAACATCACTCACGAGGATAATGCCACCCCCGGTAGTGATCTTATAAGTCCTAGGCAACGATTCACCTACGATATCATGTCTAATCGCAAAAGATACTGATATGAAGCTATGCGAAGCACCGGAATCGAATAATGCATAAGCTGGACTGGAGTCGAGAAGGATCGAACCTGCAATCAGCTCTCCTATCGCCTCTGCATCTCCAGCTGCCATGGTGAAAGCTCGCCCATGCTGGCCTTCCCTGACCTGCTGCTGGTACTGGACGAACCTCTGCTGCTGTATCATCAGGGCTGGTCCCCTCTGCTGGCCTACTGGAGCTCTGACTGCTGCTGTAACGACCCGCTCCGCCCTAGCGAAACGTCGATTCAAACGGCAAGTGCAACGACTCGAACGAGCCGTCGACCCAAAGAATTGGCATCGACTTGATGAAGAATCGATGCAAGGCTTACTTTTGGCCGTCAAGATGAATCCATACTTAGACTTTCAAAGGTGCGCTCGGAGTATCGCTCGGCCGATGCGAACATCGCAAAGGTGGGTGGCTCCGATGAACCCGTCTTTGCTTAGCCTAGACACATAACAATACGGACACTATCACTAGAATCGCTAGGCGATAACACCGTGCATGCTAATAAATGACTCAACGTGTAGTGTCCCGCTCCTAGCGGTTCACTGTGTAAGGCTTGTGGCTTGGCTAACACGGTCGGAATCGAGTATTGGGGAAACTTACCGTCGGCATCGAATCGATCACGGACAAGTACATAAGAACCTTTCCAATTAATGGATCGGTTTCTCTTAAAATGCGTCCAAGAGTTTTCTCTGGATGTTTTGCTGCTGGTTTTGCTGCTTGGTTTTGATGGATGCTTTTCTGAATAATTTTCGATGATTTGATTCTTGCCCGTTTTTATCGATTTGCATAGCATTCATTATTGAGAATTCTGAGAGAAGAGAACACAACGAGACGGATTATTAATCAATCTTTTGGTGCCAATGCAGACTGACGCGTGACGGAAGGCTAAGCATATAAGTGTTCCTCTCTCTCTCGACGATTCTCTAATTTGGTGGGTATAGATCTCTGTGGTGGTATTGTCCCTCTCGCTATTTCTTCATGCCAACTAAATAATTGTCTTGCAACATCCGTTGATCGATACCAAGATGCTAATACCACAAGTCAATACCACTAAGATGCTAGAGATAGAACATTGAAATGAATTGATTACACTGTAATGAACTGAACATGGAAATGATTGAATTGATGCCTAAAATAATGGTTATGAAATGCTAAGAATGATCACGTTGCCTATTACTTCAAATATTCTATGCACGCTGTGTATATCGAGTCGGACACACATTCGTCTGACCATGGACAACTTGTATACAAGGATTGAGCAATAATTTCCTCGAACGGTACAGGGGCGTCTGTACCGATTCGGCCTAGGAGGAAATAATGAAGTGCTTTGGGGAAACATGAGTAATGCGAGGCATCATAGAGGCTAGCTCCGTACTGTGCTGTCATCTCATTATCTTGAAGTCCCAAATACAAATGAATGAATGAAAAGAGTCCACATGGTTTAACAACACCAGTGGTCACATCGAGGGAATGTATGCTAATCAATGTCTTATGCAGGGGCGGTAAGTATATTATTATTATCATGTATCTTATGCAGAAAAGCTGGATTCGGCCAATGGTAAAGTAAACATGGTTTATAAACTACCATGTCATTTGAATTGTGATTTACTCTAAATGTTGCCTGTCCCTTATAAGTTCATATCTTTAAAATGCTTGTCATTAATAAAATATTGGTTTAGCTGAGTGGGCCAACGGGGCTCACCAGCGCATTGTTATAATGTGCTGACCCCTCCTCCACAGGTACTGGAGAAGGCTCAGGCGTACCTCGCAACTAAAGCTTTCCGAACTGCTGTTTTCTTTCAAGTTGTTTTTCCCTAAAGACGCACAAAGTATTGCGGAGATTTCAAAGATAGCTGCTTATATTTCAAAGTACTAAAGGGGCATGATGTATGGAACTGGAAATTATTTTATGGCAGCCTATCAGTTGTACTTCTTTTCATGAATCAATGTAGCCGAAAAGGCATTTCAAATATTATCGAGAAAAGTTGTATTCTGACTACAATTATCATTAAAATGAATATTTTCTTCCTATTCCGCTTACTCAATGCTTCCGCAACTGTGGCTTACTTTTCAAATGTGATGAATTGATATAAATGTGCATGTTCTAGCCTTGTACAAGTGCAACTCAAGACTTGTACGGCATCACGCCTTAGCGAGGACGACCGATTCGGCGTGAATCGAAGCAAAGCGAGCGATTCCCCGAATCGGGGCGTGACAAGTTGGTATCAGAGCACGGTTTCACTTCCTCGTATTTCAAAAATAAATGTTTCAAAAAGGAAGTCTTGATGCAAATTTTCTCGATTGATGGTGTCGATAGCGTTGGCATGAAATAATGTTCCATACAATAAGCCCATAAATATTTTATGAGTGCTAATGGAATTATTTCTTTGTTGTAGAATGACTAAGGGTGATAGCTCAAAGACCAATTCATCGTCGGACCCGATTGAGAAACTGATTAAGCAAATGGAGGCTCAGAGGAAGCAGAGCGAAGCTCGACATCGCGCGCTTCAGGAGCAGCTTCAGTATCAGTTTCAGGAGTAGCTGGATGCTCAACAAAAGCAAGTTGATAGTCTAACTCAGATTGTCACCAAGCTGTCGGCCGATTCTAATGTTTCTACAAAGGTCGCAGCAACCGAGACCGTGGAGGTGCCGACAGAGAAATCTGAGACGCCGACATGGAAGAGGACGAGCTTCAAGTTCTCTAAATTTAAAAGTTGTGACCCACCTGAGTTTAATGGGAAAGAGGAGCCAGATGAGGTGATGGGCTTCTTGAACACATTGGAGGGCTATGTCCGAATGTTAGAGATTCAGGGCAGTAAGAGAGTGGAGTGTGCCACTGTACAACTTCGCCTCAAGGCCCAAGAATGGTGGATTTCGCAGAGACAGGCACTTTACGAAAATAGTCAGGATATAAAGATGTCTTGGGGGGCCTTCAAGCAGGCTTTCATTAGTCAATTCATTCCACCCGCTGTCCGACAACAAAAAGAGAATGAGTTCATTACACTTCGACAAGGCAGTATGTCAGTGCATGACTATGAGATAGAGTTTTTGAAGAGAGTCGCATTCGCTGGGTACATGGTACCGAATGACGACGCCAAGCGAGGAAGATTTGTGCAAGGCTTAAATGAGGGCCTAGAGCGGGATGTGCTAACTCGAAAATATACGTCTTATCGGGAGGCGTACGAGACAGCTCTCGAGATGGAGAGATTTCATAAACCGGCTAGTCGTAAGACAATGAAGAGCAACCAAGGACTCAATCATCATAAACGACCTTGGTCTGCTAGCAGGAATGACGCACCTAAGCGTCACAATACTGGAGACAACAGGGGGCCTCAACATACAGAATGTTGTAAATCATGCAACCGTTGGGAACATCGATCCGAAGATTGTCGGGTTAAGTGTTTCAAATGTAGCGAACAGGGCCATAAGGAAGCTGACTGCAGAAATAGAGGAGGGAATCATTATCCTCCTCGTGGGCATAACAATAATCAGTATCGTGGGCATAACAACAACCACAACCGGGGACAATATAACAACCAGCATCGTGGCGAAGCGCCACCAGCCTTACCGGCTCCAGCTGGGAATGCACCGAATTAATAAGGTGGGCAAGCAAGGGTTTATGCCTTGACTCAGGCAGAGGCCCAGACCGCAAAGAATGTTATAACAGGTACGTTGCTATATAAAGGCACACCTGCAAGAGTACTTCTTGATTTTGGCGCTACTCATTGCTTTATCTCTTCTGATTTTGCAACAGAAAATAAATTTTGTATGACTCAATTAAAGACAGCTTTGTGTGTTAGCACTCCTTCGGGAGTAGATATGCCTGCAACTTTGATTTGCAGGGACGACCACATTAAAATTGGAGGCAAAACTTTATCTCTGGATGCAGTTGTACTCGACATCAAAGAGTACGATATCATCTTGGGAATGGACTGGCTCAGCGCCTGTCATGTAACAATTGACTGTGCGGATAAGAGAGTGGTATTTCGCCTAACCGGAGAAACAGAGTTCTCTTACTCGTACGGCTCGGCGTACCAAGGACCTATGGTAATTGTTTGCCATTGATTGTAAAAGAACAGAACAATTATCGGAGGACTGAACTTAGACTCACAATACAAACTCGCTCGCACAAAGAAAGCCTAGGGACGAAAACCTAGGTACAACAGACTAAGTGCGATTGTTTATTTTTGATTCTGGGGGGTGACGATAGAGGCTCGAGAAAGCGACGGCCGCTCTGCCTTACTCCTTGGACGATCAGTATGCAGTCTTGACTCGGGGAAGATTTGCTCGGCGTTGACGAAGAAAGGCTCTTCTTGCTCCTCTCTGGTTGCTCTCTGGGCTTCTCTCTCTCTGTGATTGTCACGAAAAAATGGAAACTCTCTCTCTGTGTGTATCTCTCTTTTCTTATTTTTTTTTTATTATTACCGCTCTTTTTTTTTTATGGGAATGCTGCTGGCTATTTATAAGGGTGGGATGTGATTATTAGGGTTTGCTATCTGTTTGGAATGTCGGCGCTCCTTCATTCTATCTGGACCCTTGATCTTGATCATAACGAATCTCGGCCACTAATGCGGATAGCACCAAATCTTATGAGCAGTTAATGCTGATTGCTTTAAATCTTCGTGATTGGTTATGCTAATATCTGATTGCTCGCCACGTGTCTTGCTGATGATGTCAAATATTCTCGTTGGGATTCGGTCGAATCTTCAATGCCACGTCTTTTGATTGAAGATCCTGCCAGGGCCGCATAGAGTGGCCAATACTTGAACCGCAGGGAGATACCCTTCATGAGCCGCATGAGTCAACATCTCGTCGAGCCGCAGGGGACGAACTTTCCGTGAGCCTCATATGCATGGTCTTTGCGAACCGCAGGAGACGACCTCTCCATGAGCCGTATAGTTTCTGTGGGCCGCATGTGGTATTAAGCCGCATAGGCCGGGCTATGAGTGGACCGCATATGGCGAATTTCTGTTAATCATATTAGAATGACGCCTCACGGAGCCGCATGAAGCTGTTCTTTAACCGAGCCGCATGAGACTTTTGCCACGTGGCAACATAGGATTTCTGACAGATCGGGTCAGAGATCTTCTTCTTTTCCCGAAGAATCTGTCATTATGGCAGAGCCATTATGACACTTTATGTCAGAGACGTCGCAGCCGTCGAGTCGTGTCAGAGCATTTAAATGAGGCCATTACTCCAATGGCCAACTGTAGGGGGGGTCACACGTGGCATCGATTTGAGCCGCATGTCCCCGAGCCGCATGAGTCTGGGGGTCTCCTTTTGGGCCGCATAAAGCAACTCCAGTATGAACCGCATAGGCTTGCTGTCCAGAGCCGCATGGGTCATTACGCCTTTATTTCTAATATTTTCCATGCTTCTACATGACCCCCTTCAAAGTTTTCAATTTGTAAAATTGGAACACCTTGAATAAGAAGCATGGCCCCGTTCATGCCGCATAAGTGTCTCAGCCGCATAGAGTTAGCTGTCCGCATAGAGTTAGCTGTCCTGATTAAATGCTCTTGATTTGTTTTGATTTCATGCCGTCTCTTGGGGGAGGATCCTAAGGGTTTTTTGCTTCTGATTGTCCAGTTTGCGTCGTTCAGTAATCCTTCTTTTTCTATAAATAGGCAGGTTTTAGATTTTTCTTGACTGAAAACTCCTGTCTTGTTTTTTTTTTCAACTGACAAAAAGTAATGGCGCCTAGGGTTTCCAAGATTGTGAAGAAGGCCGCGGCGAGGAGAAAGAAATCGGCTTCGTCGTCGACCGTCGCACCCCCCATCTGCCTTGATGTGTACGTCGCCATCGAAGGTAATAACCTATGTAGAAGATTGGGTATTTTGAAACCCTAAATAGAGTCTGCTCTATTGCCTGCTTCGTGTACAAAACTACGTGGTTCGCATACACGTCCTCTGATCGAGCCGCATGGGATGTACCCCCTGTCTGAGCCGCATACAAGTTCAAGATATGTAATCTGCATGCATATCTCGTGATCGAGCCGCATGGAGTATGCCCCATGTCGGAGTCGTATGTGAGTTAAAATTTTGTGGTCCGCATATACGTCTCGTGACGTGGATCACCTGAGATTTTTCCCATGTCCGACCCGCATACGAGTTGTCTTCAACGAGCCACATAACTTGTCTCTTTTTAGAACATCTTTACTTTGTTTCTTTATTTTGTCCTTGTAGTATCTCCACTGAACGCCGAGGTTGCAGTGCCAGAGGAGCCGTCACCTCCTGTCATCGACCAAGGACCTGCCCTCGTTAAAGAAACGAAGGAGGAAGAACCGCCGTCTGCACAGGATGGCCTTTCCCCAACTGTCGAGGCTGTTGAGGGTGGTAGCTCTGGGGATTCTGATACTCTTATTCCGGACGAAGATCTCCTCCAACTGCATCCCTCGTATGTGAAGTGGTTGAGGGATTGGTATATGCGTTCCTGTAACTAGGTTTTTTAGGAATTCCCTGCAGATATCTATTTTCTGCATGTTCCTATCTGTTTTCCTGTGGCTTGTATCTTTCCCTTTCGTCTGGAGAAGTAATGAAGAATTTCCTTCGGTTTCGTTTGTTAATTGTGTGAATGTAGCCGATCGTTCTGATGAAGGGAATGTATTTGCTTTCCTCTTTTCTTGTGATGGTAATTTTCAATAGGATATTCTGTATGAACTTTGTATCCCTGGTGTACCCCACGATAATTTGGGTTATGACTGGCATGCTTATCCTGAAAGAATGGGGTTATGTCAAGTCTGGGGACTTTATTTCCCAACGGGATCTTTTGCTCATTTGGGCAACGTCGTTGCCTCCAGAGCCGGTGTATCGAACTAGTCAGTGGTTTGAGCGGTCGACTGCCTCGCTGAAAGACCATTTCTTGACGTTTTGTGGCCTCCGGATCATAGTTGTTCCTCTGTCTTATCCTGCTTATTTTCTCTTTATTTCTATCTTGTAGCAGTGATATAGTCCCGGAGGATGTGAAACTTCGAAAATGGATATGTTTCATCTTCATCTTGTACTTGCGGTGTTTATGGAATTTGGACTTGCTGGGGGATTTATTTGTGGACCTGTTATCCTAGGCGTACCTTGGTTTTAGGTACGGATAACAGTTTAGATAGGATGTCCGGGACAGTCACAACAAAGTGGTCATGGATGTTTTTGGTACTGGGGGAAGGAATGCCGTAGAGCAGCTGGGCTCCCGGGGCGCGGTAAGATGGTGGATTTATGCTAAGAAGCTTAGCGAATGAATATTTGTGGACCTATTACCCTTGGCGTACCCTAGTTCAGGATGCGGATAATAGGGTGAAAGGGAACCGAACACATTTGCTCAGAGGTTATGATGACATGGCAAACATGAAGATTTTATCCTGAAACCTTCCTGCTCAGCGATAATGAGAACATGGCAGGAGAGACTTTTCGGAAGCTATTTATGGTCAACAGAGGACATTTGTGGTCAACAGAGGACATTTGTGGTCAACAGAGGACATTTGTGGTCAACAGAGGACATTTATGGTCAACAGAGGACATTTGTGGTCAACAGAGGACATTTGTGGACCTATTATCCTTGTCGTACTCTGGTTGTGAGTACAGATAATAGATTGAGAGGGAACCAACATACTTGCTCAGAGGTAATATGGACATGGCAAATATGGTGATTTCTTCGACGGAGCCTTCCCACTCAGAGGTAATGAGGACATGGCAGGAGTGGGCTTAATGAAGAAGGGGTGCATAGAGCTACTCAGAGGTAGGGGGACATGGAAGTTCTATGCGAGGGAGCGGTTTGTTTTTTGGTGGTAGTGAAAACGACTCAGAGGTAATGAGGACATGGTCGTTTCGGAGATTGGCGGATCGATTACCCTTTTTGTGCACTGGGAGTACGGGTAGTGGATCATGAGGGAGGATCTCTTTCAGGAAGAAAGTTCAGAGGCGTAATTATACGTGACTTACTATCTGATAGAGTGACCGGGATGTAAGTTCAGAGGTACCAGCAGGTACATAACTTGGTGATTTAGAATATTGAGGAAGTGAGGGTTTAGCGACGCCAGCAGGTGTATGGCTCGGTAATCTGAAATGTTGTGGATGTGGGTTCAGTGGTATCAATGGATACATGACTCGATAATTTGGAAAATGTTGTCTAAACATAGTATTTCTTCAGAAACTTGCCGTTGACGGGCAACATAAGCAAGTCCCCATTCTGTTTGGCGAGACGGTAGGCGCCGTTGGAAAACACGGCCTCAATGATAAATGGGCCTTCCCATTTTGGCTGGAATTTGCCTGCGGTCTTGTGAGTCATGACCATTGGCCTCCGGACTGCCAGAACGAGATCGCCCACTTGGAATGTTCTGATTTTGACCTTCTTGTTGAAGGCCCCTGAGACACGTGCTTGGTATAGCTCGATCCTTTGCTGAGCTAAGAGGCGTTTTTCATCTAGGGCCTCCAACTCTTGTAGTCGGCGTCGGTAGTTATCATCTGTTGTTAATTGATAAGTGAGGGCGACGCGGAGTGAGGGAATCTGAATTTCCAATGGGAGGACTGCCTCGCTCCCATATACTAGAGAGAATGGTGTATTCCTAGTAGCTGTTCGAATCGTGGTGCGATAGGCCCATAAACATTCGCCGAGCTTCTCGTTCCAGTCGCGTTTGTTGGAAGATACAAACTTGGTGAGGAGTTTGATGATTGTTTTGTTGAATGCTTCTGCTAACCCATTCGATGCCGGGTTGTATGGTGTTGAAGCAACATTCTGAATGCGGTGCTTATCGCAGAATCGGTAGAACGCGTGGCTTATAAACTGCGGACCATTGTCATGGATGATCCTTCGTGGCAATCCAAAGCGATATATGACGTGATGCTTGAGAAAGCTAATCACGTTTGAAGTTTTGACTTCTGCGAGTGGGATAGCTTCCGCCCATTTGGAGAAATAATCAGTGATCGCAAGTATGAAGCGATGTCCTCGAGAGGAAGGTGGGGTGATTGGACCAATGATATCCATTCCCCATGCTTCAAATGGACAAGATGCCACTGTTGGATGTAGAAACTCGGATGGTTGGTGAATGAAGTCTGCGTGGACTTGGCAGGCCTTGCATTTTCTGGCGTAGTCTATTGCGTCTGCCACCATCGTGGGCCAGTAGTAGCCCATCCGGCGAAGGCGGTCTTGCAGTTTAGGGCCAGGCTGATGGGCCCCACAGACACCGTCGTGAGCTTCTCGTACAGCTTCTTTGGCTTCTGCGTTTGATAAGCACCGGAGCAATAACCCGTCGTAGGATCGTCGATATAGCATCTTTGTCTCTGTGTCGTAGAAGAATCTGAGGGAACGTCGTCTGATGGAGGTGGCTTCCCTTGGATTCTCGGGGAGGATGTCGTATACGACGAAGTCAATGAACGGCTGCCTCCAGTCTGGTGTTTCGTCGATTGACTGGGCGGAATAGCTTGCCATGAATTGGATATTGTTCTTGGGTCAGACCAGTTCGTGGCCTATCACGTCAACCGAGTGATGGGCTTGGTTCGGCACTGCTAAGGAAGCCGCAAGGCCTGCTAGGGCATCGGCTTCGATATTTTGAAGTCTGGGGACGTGTTCGATGAAGAATCCCTCGAATGACGAGATGATGTTGATTGCTATTTGGTGGTAGAGGATCATGTCTTCATGGCGGACTTCGTACGACCCCCGAATCTGGTTGACGATTAATTGTGAATCGCCGTATGCTTCAAGATATTCTACCCCAGCTCCTTCGCGGGTTGGAGGCCAATGACCAAAGCGTTGTACTCGGCCACATTGTTGGAACAGGGCTCCGTGAGAGAGTAGACGCGATTGATCACTAGCCCGGTAGGAGAGATCAATACCACTCCGACCCCGACGACGATATTTCCCTTGGGTCCAGTTCTTGAAGCGCCATCGAAGAACATCCTCCATATGTTATCGTGGGTGGTTGTATTCGAATCGGCGACCTCATCTGGGATTTCCTCGTATATTTTGGATAGCCCCGATCCTGGATGGGCTGCCAAAAAGTCTGCCAGGACTTGGCCTTTGACAGCCTTCTGTGGGACGAAGATCATATGATATGGGGATAGTAGTATCGCCCATGTAGAGAGGCGAGAGCTAAGCGCCCCTGGTTTAGTCATGAGGACCCTGAGGGGATTTACCCGTGAGATCACATGTATGGTTTGTCCTGTAACATAATGCCGCATCTTTTGAATGGCGAATATCAAGGCGAGGCATTCTTTCTCCACGGCAGTATATCGATGTTCGGGCCCGACCATCATTCGGCTGAGATAGTATATAGCTTGCTCGTGGCCTGCGTCGTTGTTTTGTGCCAGCAGGGCACCGAGGGAGTGTTCCATTGCTCGTACATAGAGTAGGAATGGTTTTCTAGGGACCGGGGCCACCAGGACTGGGGGATTTGACAAATATTCTTTGATGTCGTCGAAAGCACGCTGGCATTCCTCGTCCCATACGAATGAGACTCCCTTCTTCATGAGGTGTGTGAAGGGTCGGCATCGCCCGGAGAGATTGGAAATGAACCTTCTGATATAAGCTAGTCTCCCTTGGAGGCCTCTAAGTTCGCGGAGATTTTTCGGGGGACCCATCTCCATTATTGCCTTGGTTTTCTCAGGGTCTACATGGATACCCCGTGCAGTGATGATGAAACCTAAGAACTTCCCGCTGGATACGCCCAAGAATGACTTTGTAGGGTTCATCTTCAGATTGTGGGCTCGCATCAGGTCGAATACCGTTCTCAGATCTTGCAGATGATCTTCCTTACGGCGACTCTTGACAGCGATGTCGTCGACGTAGCATTCCACTGTCTTGCACAAATGTTCTCTGAAAATGATACTCATAGCCCGCTGATATGTGGCACCAGCGTTCTTTAGACCGAATGGCATGACTGTGTAGCAGTGCGTGCCGATCGGTGTTCTAAATGATGTGTGCTTCTCGTCGTCGGGGGACATCTTAATTTGATTATATCCCGAGAATCCATCCATGAATGACATACGTTCGAAGCCGCATGTGTGGTCAATCATGATGTCCGTGATTGGGAGGGGAAATTCGTCTTTCGGACATGCCTCATTCAGATTACGGAAGTCGATGCAGATTCGGATTTTTTCGTTCTTCTTAAGGACCGGGACTATATTGGCGACCCAATCAGGGTGCTGCTCCTCTCGGATAAAGCCGTTGGCTATCAGCTTGTTGACTTCGGCTTCGATTGCGTCCATGACTCCTGGGCGGAAACGTCGTTGCTGTTGCTTGACTGGCTTTGCATCCGGCCGTATGTTTAGTTTATGAAGAGCAATATCGGGATCTAATCCCGGCATATCTTCGTAACTCCAGGCAAATACGTCAATATATTCTCTGATGAGTTCCAGTAGTGATTCTCGTTCCTCGTCTGTTAGGCTTTTACTGACGAAGATTGGCTTTGGAGAGGATTCGGTGCCGAGGTTGACCTGCATAACTTCATCCTCTGTAGGAGGTTCTCTCAGCTTGAATCGCTTTTCCCATTGTGCGTCTAGCTGTTGGGCCCATGGCTCAAGCTCGAGGATTTCAGAAATGTCCTCGTTTTCTTCGTAAGCGTCGGCGAATGCCATGTTGGCTGACAGACTTGTCTGAATATGTCTCCGATGCTGGTATCCGAGTCGGAAGTTGGTGACCCGGTTGAATGTGACTGGCAGTCGCATTCTTCATCTGAATTCTCCGGGGTCGTCGTGGGAGTTACGTACCCTAGTCCGCATCGAGTTTTGCTATAGTAGTCCCGTGGCTTACCAGACGGTACTGGGGGCTTTAAAGGTAGTCGTCGTCCGGTACCGTAATTCAGACCTGGTATAGTTTCTAGATCATATCCTTGCTTCTGCATGAGGTATTTGGACTGGGGACTATAAAGGTATAGAGGCAATCTCCCGGCATCTGACTCAAGATCGACTTCTTTTATGGTGAAGGGGTACGGATCGTCTTTTCGGCCGAAGATAATCGGGTGGTCCCCTCCCTCGATTATTCGATAAGCGTCTTCTGCTGGAGTAAGCTGGATTGTGGTATATACATTTGCCACTTGTGTGTGTAGGTGAGTGCCTATACCGTGGTCCATAGCATACATTGCACATAGCTTATTGAGCTCGGTGTTGTTCAAAGATAGCCCTTTATTGACAAAATAAGGTATCTTCTCGAGAGGGATTATATCATCCACGGAAAGGGTATCGGAGTGGGCAGCCACATACTTGGCTAATTCTGGTTCTTCTTCGGCCACCCCCTGTATAAGTGAAGACTGAGAGATCGACCAAGTCAGCTTGATCTTCAGAGGCTCAACTGGCGGAGCAGGTCGTGGAGTTGTTGGCAGACTGGCAACCCCCAGTTTGGCATCTGATGTGGATCGAGGAGTGGCTGGTTCGCTGGAAGTGTCAGACCTTGCATCGGGGTAACGACCCTTCCTGGGAAGGCGTATCGTCATGGGTCTGTCCGAGGGGTTGAGCTTCTTTGCTTGTGGTTGGCTGACTCTTGGTAACCTGATTGTTAGTGGCCCCGTTGTGGGTCTCAGCGCTTGGCCAGACCTTGGTAGCCAGATTCTTATTTGTTCTTCTTGTGCCTACAGACTGATTGCGTCCTTACGCAGAGTAGCCGTAAGGGGTGCAGAACTGCCCGATTTGCGAGCCTGGAGGTGGATCGTCAGAGGTTCTTCTGATCCTGTGGTTGTCTTGGTGTGAGCTTGCACCTCCTCTTTGACCAGGTGCTTCTTTGATTTTTCGTACAGACATGAATCTGAGTAATAAGATTCGACTCCTTTGAAGGGATCGATATCAGCAAATAAGTCCTCACGAAGCCGTGCTTATCGACATATTTGAAGCACTGGTGTAGCGTGGAAGGCACGATCATATAATCGTGTATCCAAGGCCGCCCCAGAAGGATATTGTAAGATGTGTCGGCATCTATGACGTAGCAGGTGACTTCTGATTGGAGATCGCCGATCTGAAATTTCAAGCGTATCTTCCCTATTGGGTAGCTCCTGCCCGAATTGAAACCGCTAATGGCGGTGCTTGTAGGTGTTAGGCGGTGCATCGGAATGTGAAGATGATGTAGCAGACCCTTCGGAATGATGCTTATGGAGGATCCAGGATCAATATGCATTCGGTCCACCTTCACGTCGCCGATGTATCCAGTGTAGTACAATGGGCGATCGTGCAGGTTAGTTTTGATGAGCATATCCTGCGGAGAGAAGACGATATTGGGCATTGCCCCTGTACACGCACTATCTTGGAGCTCTGCAGGTTGGTTATCTCCTGTAAGGTTGACCTGAGCCAAATATACGTCGGTATTTTGGAGCGCCTCGCTTAAAGCTGTGCGGACATCCTTCGAGAGCCTCAGGAGTTCGTATAAAGACAATTTGGCCGGTGTATTGGCCAATTGAGCCAAGATGTCGAAGTTGTAGGGTCTTTCTAGCCCCTGAGGTGTCTCCTTTCGGAGGGATTTGTCGAAGCGAGTCTCCTTTGGCCTAGGCTTGTCGGTCGTCGAAGGCTGAGCCGGTCCCGGAGTATCAGCATTTGTGGGTTGCTGATCATTAGTCGGATTCTCGGCCACTGGTTGGGCTTGTGCTCCAGATCGAGTAGTGACAGCTGAGACTTCCTCCTTCTCTGTCGAGGTGGTGCGGCATGATCTGACCTTTCCACTTTTCTTTTTAGAAGGTAAAGTGGGCTGAGTCACCTCGTGGATTAGGTCCGGATGAACCCACATGATTTCCCCTCGTGATGTGGTGAGAGGTACTAAACCGGGAGTTTGATCACAGGTGGGCGGAAGATTAGCGATTTTCATCGTTGCCAGAGGGATGGGTATGACACCGTCTTGAGTCTCTGTTGGAGGAAAATTGCCGAATTGTACGGACACCATGTTGGCTGCTACGGTTACCTCCTCGAAGTCGATAGCCAGAGCGTTCGAATCGATGAGGTTCTGGATATACCGTTTCAGTTGGTAGCAGTCGTGTGTAGCATGGTGGACATAGCGGTGGTAATGGCAGAATTTCGGATTTTCCAAATCAGCCGGCCGAGGTTCCCGCCTTGGTGGAGGAAGCTGAATTCTGTCCCCTTATATAAGCATGTCCAAGATAGGCTTGACGTGGCCGTCTTCGAAAGAATAAGTGATTTGAGGCCATTGTTTGTCTGCTGGCTGTGGCTCGGGTTTCTGTGCTGTATCGGTCACCATAGCCTGCTTGCCTCTGTTGTCCCGGTTGTTGGAGGGGCTACCCCCATTGTCGCTGCTGGCATTGGGACGCTTCCCCTTGTTCTCTCCCTCTGAGATATGCAACCCCAGCTGGCGAGCTTTCTTCAATCGTTCTTCGGCACTTGTAGCGCTGATGATAAAAGCCTTCCAGTCCTTGAATTGGCTTTCGCCCATCCAGAGACTAATTGTCGGGAGTAATCTCTTTTGGCAAATTTTAATCAAGGAAGAGTCCGGGTTGCCAGATGGCAACTTCATTACGGTTTGAGGAAACCGCTCAATGTAATTCCTCGTCAGCTCTTTCTCTCCTTGAACGACGTCCATGAGGGTAGACATCGTGACGTCCTGCCCTACCTCGTAGAACCTCTCCAAGAACAAGCGCTTGAAGCCAGCGATGGAGTGAATGCAATTGTCTGGCATGTTGCGGTACCAATCGAAGGCGACTCCTTCCAGTGCCCCAATGAATAACCGTGTGAGGATGGCGTCATCATGGGGCAGATGGTCGGTAGTGACCTCAAAATAAGTGATGTACCGGCTTGCTGAAGTTTTGCCGTCATATGGGTTGATATTGAACGGTTTATATCTTGGGGGAAAGGGAACATCCCTCCATTCAGCAGGATATGGTTGCCGTATTCTGAGGTCTTGAGAGTTTTCTCGGGCTTGGAACATTGCTCGGAGCTCCTGAACCTCTCTTCTTACTTCTCGAGCCTCATCTGTCGCGGTAGGAGCCGTTATCTCGGGAGCATTATTGCCCCGGTTTGGTGCCGCTGAATTTGAATCTATGTTGTTCGTGGGACCCACGCTTGTCTGACCAGGTATCACTCCCTGCAAAGTAGGAAGCGCTGCTTTGATCTCGTCCACAGACTTGACCAAGGCGTGCAGTATGGCCTCCAAAGTGTCGATACGTTGGCGATCGCCGGAACCGCCTTGGCTGTTGTCCGTCATGAATGCCGTCCTCACGTGAGGAGTGACAGAAGGAGTGGTGGCGGACGTGCTCTCCGAGTCATACTCATGCATCGAGAAATCATCAGGATATGTGGGTATGTTTTCTTCAGGTTCGGACTCGGAAGGGGCAGTACCCCCAGCTTCTGAGCCTGCTTCATTTAGGATGTCCTCGGGGACGTCGGTATCTGTTATACCCGTTTGAGGATTTGCTTCCTCCAGTCCGTCTTCTTGGAATGTCGGGTTGTCGTGGATGTTCGGAGGAGAGCTACCCCCAGTTCCAACAACCCCCAGTGACGTGGGCGGTGAACTTCCTACTGCAGCCGTTTTTGTCTTTGAACGGGTGTGTTGGAATACTCCAGCAGAGGATGATCCTTTAGACGACGGCTTCTTAGCTGCAATAGTTGACACCTTTGGACTGGAGATGCTGGTTTTCTTTCCTCTCCCCTCAACAGGGGCTTTCCGCGCGGAATTGTATGAGGCCACAGGGGGTGCCTCGTCTTCCGAGCTCGGATGTCGTAATCTTTGGAAGGCGGATGGCCGGTTTGCCGTGTTGCTGCAACAGCAGTTAACGATAATCTGGGCGCAGTGACGTCCCTGCGAGGACTCTCTGCACGCCGAAGCCCCTTCTCTTTCCTTGTGCTTGTGGAGGATCGCCTCACGCAGGTCAGAGGGACCACTCTGTCCATTCGCCGTCGGGGTTTGGACTTGAGCGGTTCTGTATAACTTCCCATCAGGGGCCCGTGTGATAATCAGCGGGACGCCCTGATAGTCAGAGGTTGGGGCAGCTATCTGGGCTTGATGAGCCCATGCTGCCCTAGACTTCTTCTTTTTAGCACTTGTGGGTGCATAATAAGAAGAGTCCAAGTTGAACATCACAGAGTCTGGCTTATCATCCAGAGAGTCATCAGGGTTCGGGCCGTACGAGAGACGGTCGAAAACTGATCGAGAGGAGCATGGAGCGGATGCTATGCGGCTGGGAGTGGAAACCGTGCAGGCTGTCTGTACGCGGTTGTCTCCTGTCGTCGGACGAGTTCTTATGCGGCTAGGAGCCATGACCGTGCAGGCTGGCCGCATGCGGTTGGCATCTGTGGCCGCATGGGTTTTCTGCAAATGATTGACTTTTCTAGCCGCATGAGTTTCATCCATACGGTCGGGAACTGTAGTCGCATAAGTTATGCGGCTGACAGAAGTAGCCGCATGAGTTTTCTTCATGCGGTTGGCGGATGTAGCCGCATGGGCTTTCTCCCTGCGGCTAATACTCTTCTGCGGTTCGGACCGCGTAAAGTCCCTCTTTGTCCCTGCAAGTCCAACATCATAATGTTTTCTTCTGTCGAACTTGGGGGCAGCAGAGTTGTCTACGATCTGAAGTGGGACTGCAGGGGAATCCTTCTCGCCGTCTTGAGCAACAGAGGGCATCCCATCGAGGGCTTGAGGAGGAGCAAATGACTTCGGTCTCCATTCTTTGCGAGCCTTCGTGGTGCGGGTGCGCTTCTGGGCCGGGCCAGCGCTGCCTTCAGAGAGCATCTCTTCGAACGCCTGTTGGTCGAAGCGGACGACCATCTTCTTTTGTGTGGAGCCAAGTTTGGCTGCATCTGATTGCGTCACCAACTCCTCAGCCGTGGAGAAGTTAGTCCCCAGCAGAGTCGCCATCGTGTTTGCCATTGATTGTAAAAGAACAGAACAATTATCGGAGGACTGAACTTAGACTCACAATACAAACTCGCTCGCACAAAGAAAGCCTAGGGATGAAAACCTAGGTACAACAAACTAAGTGCGATTGTTTATTTTTGATTCTGGGGGGTGACGATAGAGGCTCGAGAAAGCGACGGCCGCTCTGCCTTACTCCTTGGACGATCAGTATGCAGTCTTGACTCGGGGAAGATTTGCTCGGCGTTGACGAAGAAAGGCTCTTCTTGCTCCTCTCTGGTTGCTCTCTGGGCTTCTCTCTCTCTGTGATTGTCACGAAAAAAGGGAAACTCTCTCTCTGTGTGTATCTCTCTTTTCTTATTTTTTTTTATTTTTGCCGCTCTCTTTTTTTTTTTTATGGGAATGCTGCTGGCTATTTATAAGGGTGGGATGTGATTATTAGGGTTTGCTATCTGTTTGGAATGTCGGCGCTCATTCATTCTATCTGGACCCTTGATCTTGATCATAACGAATCTCGGCCACTAATGCGGATAGCACCAAATCTTATAAGCAGTTAATGCTGATTGCTTTAAATCTTCGTGATTGGTTATGCTAATATCTGATTGCTCGCCACGTGTCTTGCTGATGATGTCAAATATTCTCGTTGGGATTCGGTCGAATCTTCAATGCCACGTCTTTTGATTGAAGATCCTGCCAGGGCCGCATAGAGTGGCCAATACTTGAACCGCAGGGAGATACCCTTCATGAGCCGCATGAGTCAACATCTCGTCGAGCCGCAGGGGACGAACTTTCCGTGAGCCTCAAATGCGTGGTCTTTGCGAACCGCAGGAGACGACCTCTCCATGAGCCGTATAGTTTCTGTGGGCCGCATGTGGTATTGAGCCGCATAGGCCGGGCTATGAGTGGACCGCATATGGCGGATTTCTGTTAATCATATTAGAATGACGCCTCACGGAGCCGCATGAAGCTGTTCTTTAACCGAGCCGCATGAGACTTTTGCCACGTGGCAACATAGGATTTCTGACAGATCGGGTCAGAGATCTTCTTCTTTTTCCGAAGAATCTGTCATTATGGCAGAGCCATTATGACACTTTATGTCAGAGACGTCGCAGCCGTCGAGTCGTGTCAGAGCATTTAAATGAGGCCATTACTCCAATGGCCAACTGTAGGGGGGGTCACACGTGGCATCGATTTGAGCCGCATATCCCCGAGCCGCATGAGTCTGGGGGTCTCCTTTTGGGCCGCATAAAGCAACTCCAGTATGAACCGCATAGGCTTGCTGTCCAGAGCCGCTTGGGTCATTACGCCTTTATTTCTAATATTTTCCATGCTTCTACAGTAATATCGGCAGTTACAGCAAGGCACATGTTGTATTCGGGGTGTGAAGGGTTCCTTGCTTCTGTTTTTGATACTCAAATGAAGGATGTGGATTCGAATCAGACCGAAATTGTGGCAGAGTTCCCCGATGTGTTTCCGGACGAGATACCTGGGATGCCGCCGGATAGAGAAATTGAATTCACAATTGATACATTTTTGGATACTCGTCTAATATCAAAAGCGCCGTACAGGATGGCTCCGGCAGAATTGAAGGAACTAAAGGTGTAGCTACAAGAATTACTAGATCGGGGATACATTCGCCCAAGTGTATCTCCATGGAGAGCTCCAGTGCTATTTATAAAGAAGAAGGATGGGACGATGCGGCTATGCATCGATTACAGAGAATTAAATAAGGCAACCATCCGTAACAAGTATCCCTTGCCAAGAATAGATGATCTGTTCGAAAAGCTACAAGGGGCGACCGTGTTTTCAAAGATTGATCTTCGTTCAGGATACCATCAGTTGAAGATCAGACCCGAAGATGTTCCTAAGTCAGCATTCCGTACGAGATACGGACACTATGAGTTTTTGGTCATGCCATTCGGCTTGACTAATGCTCCAGCAGCCTTCATGGATTTAATGAATAGAGTGTTTCTGCCGTTCTTAGACAAGTTTGTTGTTGTGTTAATCGATGACATCTTGATCTACTCAAAGAATAGGGAGACTCTTGTCGAGCACTTGAGAGAAGTACTTCAGACGCTGTGGGACAACCAGCTCTATGCAAAGTTAAGCAAGTGCGAGTTTTGGATGGACAGCGTGTCGTTCCTAGGACATGTTGTTTCGGCAGAAGGTGTTGCCGTCGACCCAAAGAAGATTAAGGCAGTTGTGGACTGGAAGCAGCCTGCATCAGCTAGTGAAAATACGAAGTTTCCTTGGTTTAGCCGGGTACTACCGTAGATTTGTGAAAGACTTCTCGAGAATCGCCTCGCCTTTGACTCGCCTGACTCAAAAGGGAGTCGTATTTAAGTGGACGGACGACTGTGAGAGTAGTTTCCAAGAACTCAAGCAGCGGCTCGTCACGGCTCCAATCTTAGCACTTCCAGAGGGCTCTGAAGGATTTCAGATCTACAGTGACGCATCGGGACTTGGTTTGGGGTGCGTGCTTATGCAACATGGAAAGACAATATCTTATGCTTCGAGACAACTCAAACAGCATGAGAAGAATTACCCAACACATAATTTAGAACCGGCGGCGATTGTGTTTGCATTGAAATTGTGGCGACACTATCTCTATGGTGTGTCCTGCGAGATCTTCACGGATCACAAAAGCCTGAAATACATATTCATACAGAAAGAATTGAATTTGAGGCCGTGGCGTTGGTTAGAATTGATCAAGGATTATGACTTGACGATCTCCTACACGCCGGGTAAAGGAAATATGGTAGCTGATGCCTTGAGTCGAAAATTTGTTGGGTCCCTAACACTAGCAAAAGAGGTACCACGGGATCTTGAAGAGATGGGCATCAAGTTCAGAATCCGTCCACAGAACGTGCAGTTGGCTCAGTTACAACTTGAGCCGAGTCTCCAGGGAAGGATTAAGATTGCTCAGAAGGATGACCCATTTCTGCAGAAGATACGCGAGTTGATTCTAGCAGGAAAGGCGTCAGACTTTACCGTTGAAGATGACACTATTCGTGTCAAGGGGAGATTGTGCGTCCCTAAGGATGAGAATATCAGGAAGGAAATACTGACCGAGGCTCATTTCGCGAAGTATTCCTTGCATCCGGGAGGCACAAAAATGTATAAGGATCTACGCTCAACTTTTTGGTGGCATGGTATGAAGAAGGATGTGGCGCTATTCGTGTCACAATGCATGGATTGTCAGCGTATGAAGGCCAAACATCAACGGCCAGGCGGAGAATTACAAAATTTGGCTATTCCACTGTGGAAGTGGGATAATATCTGTATGGATTTTATCGTCGGCTTGCCAAGAACTCAGAAGGGAAATGATGCGATTTGGGTTATCGTGGATAGGTTAACCAAGTCGGCACATTTTATTCCAATAAAAGTTATGTAGGGCGTAGAACGGTTGGCTCAGATCTACGTAAATGAAATCGTCCGATTGCATGGGGTACCAGCTTCGATATTGTCGGATAGAGACGGAAGATTCTTGTCGTAATTTTGGATAAGTCTGCACTCAGCAATGGGCACAAAGTTGAACTTCGGTACGGCTTACCATCCGCAGACTGATGGTCAGACAGAGAGAGTAAACCAGATTCTTTAAGATATGTTGAGATTGTGCGTGCTCGATTCGAAGACAAATTGGGACACACATCTCGCATTAGCAGAATTTTCCTATAACAACAGTTATCAGGCAAGTATCCAAATGGCCTCGTACGAAGCCTTGTGTGGACGGAAATGTCGATTACCGATATGCTGGGATGAAGTCGGTGAACAGCAAGTGCTCGGACCGGAACTTATGGAGCAGGCCGTCGAGAAAGTTCGCTTAATTCGAGAAAGACTTAGAGTTGCTCAAAGTCGACAGAAGAGTTATGCGGACGTACATCGACGACCTTTGGAATTTACTGCTGGAGATCATGTCTTCTTGAAGGTCACACCCATGCGAGGTGTGATACGGTTTGGGATGAAAGGAAAGCTAAGCCCGAGATTCGTCGGACCATTCGAGATTTTGGAGATGGTAGCCTCAATGTGCTGTGGCGGAACCATGCTGTCGAGGAGTCAACGTGGGAGTTGGAAGAGGAGATGCAAGTGAAGTATCCCTCGCTGTTTGATAATTTTGAGGTAGGACCTTTGCTTTAAGATTCGAGGACGAAACTTTTTCTTTGTGGTATATAATGTAGTGTCCCGCTCCTAGCGGTTCACTATGTAAGGCTTGTGGCTTGGCTAACTCGGTCGGAACCGAGTATTGGGGAAACTTACCGTCGGCATCGAATCGATCATGGACAAGTACATAAGAACCTTTCCAATTAATAGATCGATTTCTCTTGAAATGCATCCGAGAGTTTTCTCTGGATGTTTTGCTGCTGGTTTTGCTGCTTAGTTTTGATGGATGCTTTTCTGAATGATTTTCGATGATTTGATTCTTGCCCGTTTTCATCGATTTGCATAGCATTCATTCTTAAGAATTCTGAGAGAAGAGAACACAACGAGATGGATTATTAATCAATCTTTTGGTGCCAATGCAGACTGACGCGTGACGGAAGGCTAAGCGTACAAGTGTTCCTCTCTCTCTCGACGATTCTCTAATTTGGTGAGTGTGGATCTCTGTGGTGGTATTATCCCTCTTGCTATTCCTTCATGCCAACTAAATAATTGTCTTACAACATCCGTTGATCAATACCAAGATGCTAATGCCACAAGTCAATACCACTAAGATGCTAGAGATAGAACATTGAAATGAATTGATTACACTGCAATGAACTGAACATGGAAATGATTGAATTGATGCCTAAAATAATGGTTATGACATGCTAAGAATGATTATGTTGCCTATTACTTCAAATATTCTATGCACGCTGTGTATATCGAGTCGGACACACATTCGCCTGACCATGGACAACTTGTATACAAGGATTGAGCAATAATTTCCTCGAACGGTACAGGGGCGCCTGTACCGATTCGGCCTAGGAGAAAATAATGAAGTGCTTTGGGGAAACATGAGTAATGCGAGGCATCATAGAGGCTAGCTCCCTACTGTGCTGTCATCTCATTATCTTGAAGTCCTAAATGCAAATGAATGAATGAAAAGAGTCCACATGGTTTAACAACACCAGTGGTCACATCGAGGGAATGTATGCTAATCAATGTCTTATGCAGGGGCGGTAAGTATATTATTATTATTATCCTGTATCTTATGCAGGAAAGCTGGATTCGGCCAATGGTAAAGTAAACATGGTTTATGAACTACCATGTCATTTGAATTGTGATTTACTCTAAATGTTGCCTGTCCCTTATAAGTTCATATCTTTAAAATGCTTGTCATTAATAAAATGTTGGTTTAGCTGAGTGGGCCAACGGGGCTCACCAGTACATTGTTATAATGTGCTGACCCCTCCTCCACAGGTACTGGAGAAGGCTCAGGCGCACCTCGCAACTAAAGCTTTCCGAACTGCTGTTTCCTTTCAAGTTGTTTTTCCCTAAAGACGTACAAAGTATTACGGATATTTCAAAGATAGCTGCTTATATTTCAAAGTACTAAACGGGCATGATGTATGGAACGGGAAATTATTTCATGGCAGCCTATCAGTTGTACTTCTTTTCATGAATCAATGTAGCCGAAAAGGCATTTTAAATATTATCGAGAAAAGTTGTACTCTGACTACAATTAACAATAAAATGAATATTTTCTTCCTATTCTGCTTACTCAATATTTCCGCAACTGTGGCTTATTTTTCAAATGTGAAGAATTGATATAAATGTGCATGTTCAAGCCTTGTACAAGTGCAACTCCAGACTTGTACGGCATCACGTCTTAGCGAGGACGATCGATTCGGCGTGAATCGAAGCAAAGCGAGCGATTCCCCGAATCGGGGCGTGACACAACGCACCTAGCTAAGGGAATAATCCTATCTTGCATGCTTGTTTAGAACATGGAAAAGAACTTGGAAAATGTGAACTCTCGCACCGCGCTCTACGCTGGTGCTAAGACACAAGCTTACATTTATGTTCCTTATGCGGCCAACAATGAAACAATAAATGGGTTACAACAATGAAACAGGAAGACTATCAATATAGTCGTTCTGAGTAGAGTATAGCAACATTGAAAGGCTATGGGACCGATGGGTCGCCAAGGCGACTCCCACTCTGGGAGTTGCATAATGCGTGATTGAATGAATCAACGAATAAATGAATGAATGAATGAATACATGAATGAATCTATGAACGAACAAGTGAAAGAAAGAAATAAAAGAAAGAATACATGAAAGATAAGAAAGAAAAAGAATGGTTAGCGACAGGTGTGACGGGCACGTACAACGGGGCTCGCTAACTGCGCTGTACGGACGCCAACCTGATCGATAACGCATTATGGCTAAGGGTTAGCCTACGGCTCGGAGATAGCCGTTAAATGAAAATGAAAAGACAATACGAAATGGTCGTAGACAAATTGTACAGGCGATGGGGGGAATACCGTGGTCGTGCAGTGATTCTGCGGCACGGGCGTTGTGTGGAGTATACCGTGGCCGGCCTAGGCAGAATCAAAAGACGGGGCTTACGGGCTGCCTGGGTGCGGGCTTGGGCACCGGGAGACGTACGTACAGGGTATTTCAAGAGACTTAACGGGGTGTACCAGCCATCACCCAATGCTAAGTTGAGAAATACCAAGGAGAAATGTCCTAAATGGCTTGTAAAGCCAGCGATCGGTGCATATAGATTAAGTGGACATTGCTGGTGGCTATCCATGTGCAAGTCCTTGCATTGAAATCAAAGTAGTCTATGTAAAAAGAGCAAGTGCCTACTGAACATGCTTGAAATGTAACATACCAAGTGAATAAAGAGTAATTCATGCAAAATAAGTTAGAGAACGTGCCTACGACATGCTAGGACCCGAGGCAGGGACACGCCCTTGATATCTAAAGTTTACATGAGACACGTTAAGTTATTACTTATGAATTGTTGGCTAACTTGGTTTACTTTGGACAGGAAAGGCCGGACGGTAAGTATGGGTAAGTTGTGCATGTATTTTCATGCGACACTTGAAATTAGCCACACGAGATAGGCTATGAGATACGCCATGAAATTGACCCTAAGGCAAGATTAGAAAGACAATGAATGATAGACGGTGCACAAAAGTAAATAGAACGTGTTTGGTAATGATAGCATTGTGGGCGAGCTAGCCTCCTCACCAGTGCATAACAATGTACAGATAACCCCACGGTCTGCTTGCAGGAAGCAGGATACGCCGGTGGGTGCGGAGCTTCCATCGAACGTGTTAAGGCGTGGAGCCAACTCCGGGGCCTTGGAACGTTGCAAACAAGTGAAGCACCCTTTACAGGACATAATGTATCGGAACATCGCCATGAATCATTCCACATTGTAAGCCACTTGGCACGCCCTTTTATGTTTTAGAGAGAGAGCTTGAGCGACTTGTAAACTCGGCCTAGCGCCGCTTGTAAACTTCTTGATTATCAATATAGAGTTTGAATTTGCTTCAATTTGTGTTCATTTACTTTCCGCTGCAAATGGGGACACTATGTGCGACTCCGTGGCCTAGCACAAATCGGCCGTTTCTGGACTTGGCCTTGTACGGGCGCAACCTAGGCCCGTGCGGCATCACGCCTTAGCGAGGACGATCGCTCTTACGGGAGCGGGGCATGACAGATTGGTATTAGAGCATGGCTTTACGTCCTTGGACTTTATTTTGATTATTTCAGTTTTGAAAGATCGATTTTGAAACAAAAGAAGTGTACGCTCTCTCTCGTTGTGCCTTGGGATGTTCTATACAATAAGTCTAATATTTTCAAAAGCTCGTACAAGTGCTCGGTTGAACGGAATCGATAGGCGACGGCCTTTGTACCGAACGATGTTAAACTGGACTCGATAAAAGAACACATGCTAAGTTAACATGTCGCGTGTGTGCCTGACTAGTCTTGCGTCGACCTAGCAAGTGAGCGTGCAAACTTGAATATAGTCCGCACGGAATGGTTATGCGGCACAACTTAGTCCGCGTGTCGTGTACCTCGACTTTTGGGTGCAATCGAGTTGCGAGCGATATCAAGTACCGCTCGATTGGGAATGGAGATACACTTAGAGTGTATATCGATAGGAACGCTATCAAACTAACGCTTAGGCGTGCACAGAAGATTTATTGGATTTTGAGGATTAGTGCGAACGACTTAGTACGTAGATACGACGTAAGCGATTACGCTAGAGATTCGTCGAACGAATCTGATATATGTCTTAGCAAGTGATGCGAATGTGATTTTGGATTAAATAGGATGGCTCAAATCTGAGTGGTGTATAGATTTTCTTGGAAATCATTCAAGCAAGATTGAGGATTTATAGAATGACTTGAACCCGAGTGGTGTATGTGATAGATTCGAGGAGGAATAAGAATGAGTGTCGATGACTAGTCGAGTGGCTCGAACCCTGAGTGGTGTATGGACGTCATAGAAATTGTTCGAGCGAGACTAAAGGATTTACGGATCGTACGAGTATGTCGGCAAGTAATACGATCGCGCAAAGCCTTAGAACGTGTCTCGCTTAGTTGGCCGTGACTTCAAAAGTCCCGAACGAGATGTCGCTGGACAACTTGTCAATGGGCAACGCGAGTTAGAAAATGGTTCAGAAGGATGAATGAAAATGAATGGTCTTGATCGAGGAAACCTAGAGGATCGCACATACGATGTCGGATTGATTCAAATAAATTGTGACTTGAGTTTGAACAACGATCTTGAAACTAGATTGAGGAATAGCAGTTGAACTTGATCTTGAATATTTAATGAAATTGTGGAATATCCAACCCGGACAACAGCATCAACGCACGACTCGAAATCAGTTGCAAAGGAAGATCGTCAGGTTACGTATATTGTCGATGGTATTGAGGCATATCAAAGATCGATATGCGATAACTCGGGGGTACTCTGACTCGGTGAATGACGATCGTGCAAATGTTATTATTCCGTTGGATGCTATACTTGTGATGTTAAAAATGTGTCGAGGAAAAGATAGACTTGGCTCGAGGATTTTCTAGTTGAACGCATGACGGTCAGACTGTCGAATTGATTTAGCTTGGATGAAAATGTGAACGCTTGGATTTACTTCGACGATAACCCCAACGTCGACATTCTTGTCTTATGCGAGCGCAACTCCAGCCTCGCACATGCGTCGCACCGATTAGGGCGATCACTCCGCGTGAGCGCTGGTATGGTGATTCATACAGCAGGGGTGATTGAACTAGCATGGCGTGGTAATTTGTGTGCTTCGACTTGTGGTGACGCGAAGGTGAACTTGAGAATGACTTGGTGTGCTTGATGATTGAGTTTAAGCATTGAGTAGGTCCAATCCACGTATCGAGAATGAATTAGTCTAGACGCAAGCAAGAGTTACGCCCCGATGAGAATGATTATTCCGCGGGAGCATTGCATGGTGATTCATGAACCACCGTGGATAATCGGACTTGCGTGAGATTGGGACACAATATATTATCAAAGCTAGATGAACTCGTGATCGAATACATGAATTGGTTAGAATGGATATGTGAAGTATGTGATTTAAATGGATTCGGATACACGCAACAAATGCGTTGATACGAATAGGTGATCGTGCTCGATGTTTAGAAATTTGAGTGACGCGAGCTTGGGTAGAAAATCCTGTACTACCGACTTTGGTTTGACCCTAGGATTGGGGTCAGTATTGGCATTATTGTTGGGAAACTATGATTCCAATCCTGACATTGACTTAGCCTCGAAAAAGATGGCCTAGCGGTTAGACGAGACGTCCTGCTTCATGAGTTATCAATCGGAAGATTGATCTTGAGGATTGGCATGGATGGATAGCGAGAATCACGAATATAGGAAACCCTGCTCATGAGACTCGGCTGACATGCATATATTTTAGGGACGCCTGAGTATGTGCACGATACGACTCGAGTGAGAATGATGAATTCTCTATTATACGGCTTGGCTGAATGCATATATTCTGGGGACGCCTGGAATGCGTGCACGATCCAGCCAAGTGATACGTTGAGTACAAACGAGACTTGAGGAATGGATGAGTGTCGAGAACTTAAAATCGTGTTAAAAGAAAGGAATGATACTAGTACGAGCATGGCTCGGAATCAAAGAAACGTGTAGGCAGAGTGAGCATGAACGACGACGAGATTAGCCCTAAACAAGTGAATGGTATGGAATCGATATCGTGAAAGTAAAAGTTGGTATAACGAATTGAACCATTGATAGGAAGATATACTCGATGATAGTACAATACGTGGTCTTGAATCGGACAAAAATTACTTAGACTTGGTCAACCCCACTAAGAAGAAATCATATGATTTCGTTGACACAAACGCTTGAAAAGCAAATCGGGTCATCTCGATGACCGAGATAAATGAAAGTGAGTTTGCCTCAGCCTACGACCCTCGCATTTAACGAATTACAACGTGCCCCATGAAACCATTTTCGTCCCATGACACGGAGAAATAGCAACCAAGACGAAGAAACACTTGAACGGAATAAGTACAATCAACTCTAAAATGAATGAAAGGCTATTCAATAAAATCGACCAAACGCGTGCGACACAAAACTTAGAAAGATATCAAGTATGGTTCGATGCCATCGAACGATAGAGCCGTTCGATGAAATTGTCCAAGAAACACGACGACATGAGTTAAGGAATTGTAGGATGACCTGCACTCAGAAAGTCTCGAGGATGAGACTTATTTTGAGTGGTGTATTATGTAATGACCCGCTCCGCCCTAGCGGAACGCTGATTCAAACGGCAAGTGCAACGACTCGAACGAGCCGCGACCCGAAGAGTTGGCATCGAATTGATGAAGAATCGATACAAGGCTTACATTTGGTCGTCAAGATGAATCCAGATTTAGACTTTCAAAGGCGCGCTCGGAGTATCGCTCGGCCGATGCGAACATCGCAAAGGTGGGTGGCTCCGATGAACCCGTCTTTGCTTAGCCTAGACACATAACAATACGGACACTATAACTAGAATCGCTAGGCGATAACACCGTGCATGCTAATAAAAGACTCAACGCACCTAGCTAAGGGAATAATCCCATCTTGCATGCTTGTTTAGAACATGGAAAAGAACTTGGAAAATGCGAACTCTCGCACCGCGTTCTACGCTCGTGCTAAGGCACAAGCTTATGTTTATGTTCCTTATGCGGCCAACAATGAAATAATGAATGGGTTACAACAATGAAACGGGAAGACTATCAATATAGTCGTTCTGAGTATAGTATAGCAATATTGAAAGGCTATGGGACCGATGGGTCGCCAAGGCGACTCCCACTCTGGGAGTTACATAATGCGTGATTGAATGAATCAACGAATAAATGAATAAATAAATGAATACATGAATGAATCTATGAACGAACGAACAAGTGAAAGAAAGAAATGAAAGAAAGAATACATGAAAGATAAGAAAGAAAAAGAATGGTTAGCGACAGGTGTGACGGGCACGTGCAACGGGGCTCGCTACCCGCGCTGTATGGACGCCAACCTGGTCGATAACGCATTATGGCTAAGGGTTAGCCTACGGCTCGGAGATAGCCATTAAGTAAAAATGATAAGACAATACGAAATGGTCGTGGACAAATGGTACGGGCGATGGGGGAAATACCGTGGCCGTGCAGTGATTCTGCGGCACGGGCGTTGTGTGGAGTATACCGTGGCCGGCCTAGGCGGAATCAAAAGTCGGGGCTTACGGGCTGCTTGGGTACGGGCTTGGGCACCGGGAGACGTAAGTGCAGGGTATTTCAAGAGACTTAACGGGGTGTACCAGCCATCACCCTATGCTAAGTTGAGAAATACCAAGAAGAAATGTCCAAAATGGCTTGTAAAGTCAGCGACCGGTGCATATAGACTAAGTGGACCTTGCTGGTGGCTATCCACGTGCAAGTCCTTGCATTAAAATCAAAGTAGTCTATGTAAAAAGAACAAGTGCCTACTGAACATGCTTGAAATGTAACACACCAAGTGAATAAAGAGTAATTCATGCAAAATGAGTTAGAGAACGTGCCTACGACATGCTAGGACCCGAGGCAGGGACACGCCCTTGATATCGAAAGTTTACATGAGACACGTTAAGTTATTACTTATGTATTGTTGGCTAACTTGGTTTACTTTGGACAGGAAAGGCCGGACGGTAAGTATGGGTAAGTTGTGCATGTATTTTCATGCGACACTTGAAATCATCCACATGAGATAGGCTTTGAGATATGCCATGAAATTGACCCTAAGGCAAAATTAGAAAGACAATGAATGATAGACGGTGAACAAAAGTAAATAGAGTGTGTTTGCAGAAAGCATGAGACGCCGTCAGGTGCGGAGCTTCCATCGAACGTGTTAAGGCGCGGAGCCAACTCCGGGGCCTTGGGACATTGCAAGCAGCTGAAGCACCCTATACAGGACAAAATGTATCGGAACATCGCCATGAATTATTCCATATTGTAAGCCACTTGGCACGCCCTTTTATGTTTCAGAGAGAGAGAGAGAGCTTGAGCGACTTGTAAACTCGGCCTAGCGCCGCTTGTAAACTTCTTGATTATCAATAAAGAGTTTGAATCCTCTGCAAATGGGGACACTCTGTACGACTTTGTGGCCTAGCTCAAATCGGTCATTTCTGGACTTGGCCTTGCACGGGTGCAACCTAGGCCCGTACGGCATCACGTCTTAGCGAGGACGATCGCTCCTACGGGAGCGGGGCGTGATAGCTGCCCCCTGAGCTGCTCGTCCCATGCGGCACTCTCTCATATGGTGGTCTACTGAGCCACACACCAGACACTGGCCCAGCCTCTTTGGGCACTCATTGAAGACATGTCCAGGCTTCTTACAGTAGGCACAAGTAACACCCTGTCTCTGACCCTGCTGGTGCTGTCTCGGCTGCTGCTGCTGGTGAACTGGCCTCTGCTGGATTGGCTGCGGCTGAAACTGCCTCGACTGCTGGTGCTGAAAGTGGGGCCTCTTGGCCTGGCCCCCGCTGCTGCTGCCTCCAACTGGGTCTCGCCCCCTCTTGAGCCTAAGCTCAAGATCATCCTCCGCCAACAAGGCTCCCGTCAAGATCTCCTCGAATGTGGCATCCATGTTGCCCTTGGTCAAGGACTTGACCTCCTTGACTAGACCCTTCCGGAACCTCTGGGCTTTCGCTGTCTCTTTCAAGCCCTCTACGAACCTGCCGAGGCGGCCGAACTCCCCTGCGTACTCCTCCACTGAAAGACTCCCCTAGACTAGGCTCTCGAACTGCGTCTCCAAGGCTCTGAGTGATGAATCTGGGAAGAACTTCTTCTTGAAGAAACCCTTGAACTGCTCCCAAGTCTGCCCAGCTACCCCGACCCTGGGGTCTGACTGATACCAGGTGCGAGCAAGATCTCGCATCCGGCTAGCTATGGCCTCAATCTGGAGATCTGCTGGTATCCGGGCCAGACGAAAGATCTCCTCTATATGCTCGATCCACTCATCGGCATATAGGATCCCCTATGTCCCCAGAAAGTCTCTAGGGCTCATCTTTTGAAACTGCTCTATCCCAGGTGTCCTCGGCTGATGGACCACTGGCCGAGCTGCAACCGTCGTAAGGGCCAACTCCATGCCCCTGTCCTGTCGAGCCTGCTGCCGGTCCATGAACTGCTGGAAGTATGCGAACATCTGTACTGCATTCACGTATCTTGTAGGCGGCGACTGCTGGAATGGATCCTTTGGGATGACTGGGTCCTGCCTCTGAGCCGGTGGAAGCATAACCCTTGCTGATGCTGCCGAGGTCTCAATACGAGCAGAGATGGCAGGAGCTGCAGTCCCCTGGCCCCGCTGTACTGGCTGGAAGGTAGCAGTCCCCTCCATAGCATCCCCATGAATGGTACGCTGCGATCGAGTCTCTACCATCCTGAAGATAGACAAACAGGAGTATCAATTTCTGAGAAAGAAGCGAAATAACAAAGGCGGACAATTAAAATTCAAAGGACCAGCTGACAATAAGGATTTAGATGGCAATAAAAGAATTTTTTTCCTAAAGTGATTGAGTACCTTAAATTAATGTCCTATATCCTACTGCAGGCTGTAGTGATACTCTAATTTGAATACCACTACACTTCTAGTCTAGACCTGCATGGGCCACCACTAAAATCGTGTCACGACCCGCACCCTAGAGTAAGGGTACGAGACATAGGTACGTCCAGCCTACGCCGTAGTATCGGCGGTAGAACGCTGTCCTAGGTCAACATACATCTAACAATATAACTCTAAACAGTTTATACTCCCCGAATGGGGGTGCCATAGCAGTAAATGAACTCAATCACAACTAAGGGAAAGATAGCACGATATGATATAGAACTCAAGGAAAAAAAAAAGATGATAAAGTAGTCTAAGATAATATCTCAGCATTATCCAGAGTACAAGCTCAGCTACAGGACATGAAAGAGTATATACAACTCCAAGTCTCTGAACAGAAGTAAAGTCTAGCTAAACAGTCTCAAGGCAACATAAAATAAGATAAGCCTAACTAAACTAGTATAGGCAATGGGGGTGATGTCCTCAGCTAGAGCTGGGTCCTCCAGAGGGTCCAGCTTGCAACTGTCGTCTAGGGCTGCCCCATAGAAGGTATCCACACAGGCCTCCTCCTCGTCCTCTGTAATATTTTCAACAGGTCCAGTCAGGACAGGTTAGAAAATATAATCATGCAGTAAAGTAAGATACAAGTACTGAAAGAAGTGTAGTATATAAACAGAGAGAGAACTATAATAGAAATATCTACTATAAATAGAGACTAACAGTGGCTAGTGAGTCAGAGTACAATATAGACATATAAATGGCATAGGAGATTCTGATGGTACACTATGGAAAGATTCTGATGCTACACTACTTGGATAGTATTCACATGTCTATTTCTACTCCACCGTACCCCCAATCAATACACAAGGATCCAACTAGGTTATGTTATGATTCCATGCAAAGGCCCCCGAAGGGTGATACATGGATGTCCCATAAATAGAGATTCTAGGAGATTCTAGGATACCCAGTAAATGGGATAAGAGATTCTAGGAGACTATGTGATCATAAGAGTATATGTCACAAGTGATCGAAGAACCAATGAAGCATAGTGATACGCCATGTAAGTGAAATGCACAGAACATGTAGTACCCGATGCTCCCCAAGGATAACATCTCAAGAAGGGATCCATATAGTACCAATCCGTGTGACCAACGTGACAGTAACAAGTAAAGTAATTTAATGCAGGAAATAATTCTAAGCAGGATATGAAATGATCAGAGAATGTACTCGCCTGGTATCTGAGTGTCCAATATGAAAGTACTGTCCGAGGAGTGGTGTCTGGCTCCTAATCAGAACTGCACAAGTCACAACAAGTCTAAAATGGTAAAATAAAGTTCTACTATGCACTCTACATGAGTCTAGGTCAATCTAGGCCAAAGTCAACTCTTGGTCAACTCTGGTCAACCCTAGAAGTTAAACTAGGTCAACCAAGTCAAACGAGTCTAAACTAGGTCAAACTAGCCTATCTAGTCCAATCTAGACTATACTAGTCTATACTAATCTAGTCTAGGTCTACCAAGGCTAAACTAGCCTATCAACATATAATACAAGGCTATAAACCTATCCTATCAATCAAGCACATCTCCAAACACAAACACTAATGACACACCAAGTACATATACAATATATATATATATATATATATATATATATATATATATATATATATATATATATATATATATATATATACTCATAGATACTAGGTACATACATATAGTTATATAGCACATTACTATATATATACATTATATATCATATATAACTATACATACATATATATACATATATAGAGAGATAGAAAGAAGAGGAGAGTGAGTGATAGGGTGTCAAGGCTAGTGTGTGTGTACAATGGAGTGTGCAATGTGAAGAGTGTTAAGATCAGTCCTATAGGACAATGGCTTTATGCTCAGTCAAAACAGGAAGGAAGAGAAAGGAATCAAAATACTAATCCAGTACACATAACCTATAACAAATCTCAGATTTTGGTTTAACCAAATACCTTCTTAGTTTAGTCATAAGTCAAAATCAGTCTTACTTCTAACACAGTTCAGAAAATGAAAGAATGGAGGTGAAAACTCAAACTTATAGGTTAACCCAAACTCAGGTTTTTAGAAAGAAAAGAATCAGTTCAATCCATTGATCAACGCAACTCAATATCAGTTAAGAAATCCAGTTTTCAGTCTATAGATTCTAAATTCAGTTTTGAACTCAAACTCCTACAAAATCAAACCAAAATTGACAGATAGCTAGATTACATATAGGTAAACTATATTAGGTTGTAAAACATGCAATAAACAGTGATTAAGTAGGCTAAAACAATTGTCAAAATATATTTTAAACTGGAAACACACTTTAACAAAACTGTCAATATAGGTAATTCCAAAAAATTGGGTATTTGGAAAATAACAAACTAAAACGAGTTAATACATAAAAATATTGGTTGGTAAGTGTAAACAAACATGCATTCGTGTCCAGTATATAGTTTGTGTCCTATCATAATGAGATACGACGTGTCCAAGACGAAAAGACCAAACAGACACACCCCGAACACATAAACAGTCACAACATCGTGCACGAGTGCACGCGTGTCGTGCACCCGACACAGGCTAAACCAGGCCTCGTGCTCGCAACCCTAGGTTCGCCCAGGGTCTAGCTACATATCCAACATCCTACATTGTGTCCTAGTATGTCATGTCCGAAGCTACAGAGCCGTATCAGCGGCCCAAAATCGACTGATACAAACCAGTGAAAACTAATGTGGCCAAGGATACGTGCCCGACACGACACGAGAGGTCATGTCAGTTGGCAGACCTAGTGTCAGTGTCCGCCCTTACGTGGTTGACAAGTGTCACGTGTCCAAGTGACACGGACACGGCACAATACAGCCCGAACAGCAAGGCACTGCTGTGCAGTCAGAAAACTGTGGGTTTGTGTGTCCAAAATGACACGACACGATACAAACATCACCTCAGAGAAACAGAAATCAATAAGCAATAACAAGACCTAGATTCATATTCAAAAGCTTTCTAGAAATTAGGTCGAATGTCCTTTGGAACATTTCATCAAACACCTACTGTGGGTTCATGATACGTGTCCAAAACGGACACGAAACCTATGAAACTCGACACGAAACCAATGCAACCACCTAGGGGACTCCTAGGGATTCCTAAATGTATAAAGAAATCAAAATTTCAATGAGTATTGAAGAAGTTACCTATAGATGAACTTTCTAGAAAATTCTCCTTTATTGAGCTCCTCTCCTTGGTATCCCAATCCAACAAATCAATATCAAACTGAAATAAAACTCCAATAATAGCAAGTATAGGTATATTAAAACCTAATGGAAGAGATTTGAATGAAAAAGGACATGAAATGGAATTTTTATGGATTAAATGAAGTAGGAACAAACCTCTTTCTAAACTTGATCTTTCCTAAAAGAGGCAACCCTAAAACTAAGAGAGTATTTATCGAGTGGGGTTCCCAATGAGGATATGGTGGCCGGCCACATAAGTCTACGGCTAGGGTTTTGTAATTTCTTGGGCTTTGGGCCAATCTACAAGGCTATGAGTTAAGTTGATTTATCAATGGTTCTAAATCATAAGTCATGACTTATGACTTTCTAATTCCTATTGCTAACTAGAGTCTATTGACCAAACTAAGGGTTAGCTTAGGTTAGACTAGAGTCATATAACCTAACCAAGTCCATGCTAACTAGGGTTAGCTTCTAGGTTGGTCTACAAGGGTCAAAACTAGTCAAAGTCAACCTAGTCAACCCTCATCCAAACAATTCCAAAATAATTCCTAAAAAATTCCCATAAATTCAAATAAATTCTAATAAATTCAAATTACCCCAAAATATCAAAAATACCCTCAAACTAGAAATATGGTAATGACAAATGTTGCTCGATGATTTGAGTTAGCAAAGGGAGATGCGAATGGAGGAAATATGTTGGTCGATGACTTAAGATAGATGGATGAAGGATACGCAAATTTGGGTTTGAGGAAATTGATGTTGAGAATAATTTGAGGGATAATGATCAAACTTAAATTTGAATGTCGAGAAGATTACCTATTCGGGCGATAGCGTCATTCGTACGACTCGAAATTGTTGCAAAGGAAGATCGTCAGGTTACACATATCGTCGATGGTATTCAGGCATATCAAAGATCGATATGTGATAATGCGGGGGTACTCTGACTCGGCGAATAACGATCATGCAAGTGTTATTGTTCGGTTGGATCCAATACTTAGGATTTTGATTGAGATAAATATTGGATGAAAATGAGTATATCTTGAGGGTTACGCGGAGAAAAACAGTGTCGACATTCTTGTCTTGCGCGAGTGCAACTCCAGCCTCGCGCATGCGCTGCATCGGATTTGGGTCGATTGTTCCGCATGAGCGCTGACATGGTGATTCATGTCGCGGGAAATGATCGAACTCAGAAAATCAGGATGCAGCAACTTTGATTGTCTCGATTTGTCGGTTTGATGTGAAGAAAAATTTAGGACTTGCGATTGATGAATGAAATAAACTTGAAGATTGAGTAGGTCCAATCCGTGCATCGAGAATGAATTAGTCTGGACATAAAATAAGAGTTACGTCCCGATGAGGATGATTATCCCGCGGGAGCGTGCATGGTGATTCATGCCCACCGTAGAAAATCTGACTCGTGTGAGATTGGGGCACAACATATTGTTAAGCTAGACGACCTCATGATCGATTACGTGAATTGGAATAGATGACTTAGGAAATATGGAATGTAAAATTTTGGTTAGCGATGAATTACTTTATAGCGTGCTTGAATTGAGAAGGATTGATAGGCGAACTATATCGAACGTGTTTGAAGGGATAGACTATACGAGATGACCTATTGAATGAGCGATTTTGATACGTCATGAAATTGGTTGAGCGTGAGTTATCGTAGGATGGTAATCTGTGCTCGAAGTTTAGAAATCGGAGTGATGAGAGCTTGGGTAGAAAACCCCATACTATCAATTTGGTTTGACCTTAGGATTGGGTCAGTGTTGATATTGTTGTTTGGGAACTATGAATCCAATATTGACGGAAAGACATAGCCTAACGGTTAGGCAGACGTTCGAGTATAAAGTGGTAGGATTTGTGGAGGCACCACTCACGAGGCTCGGTTGACATGCACGTATATCAGGGACGTCCGAATATGTGTACGATCCGACTCGAGTGGTGATGGCGGATTCTTTATCATGGGGCTTTGCTGAAATGCATGTATTCTTGTCACGACCCGCACCCACTGTGAGGGTACCAGAATGTAACAACGCCCAGCCTACGCCGAAGTGTCGGCGGTAGAACACTGTTCTAGGTCATGAATTATAACTAACATAATATAAATACTCTCCATAAGGAGGCCAACGCAGAGGTACAACTCAATCACAATCTAAGGTAGAATGTAGCATGATGGAAAATAGATAAGAAATCCTCAACTGAGGTACAGCAGAAAGAAATAACAAAGTTTTAACATCTCTAAAATATACAACTCTGAAAATAAGACAATAGCTAAACATGAAAAGAAAGGACAGTCTAAGCTATCTACACTATACAAGGTATCATCCTGAGCAGCTGCCTGAACCTCCCCAGGGGTCCAGGTCGCGAGTGTCAACTAGGCAAACTCCAAGTAAGGGTGCAGGGTTCCTCATCATCCTCTGTAAAATTTTTAACATGTCCAGTCTGGACGGAAGCGAGCACAAAATATCTCACGCAGTTCATATCATGTTAGAAAATATAAAGCATGCAATAGAGTAAAGTACATAAAATGCTGAAAGAAAGAAGTATATGAAAAACATTAGAGATTTGATAACAGGAAATATCTAAATATGATAAGTAAGAACTGTAAGCCTACTGTGACTTAGAGTATAATATGGTTATGTAAACGGTCTAGGAAAATGCAATGGTAACTCCATTGTACGTGGGTGTACAATAGACATATACAATAGTTATACAATCTTGTACAATATGATTTGAGTACATAACCAATTCTACTCCCCCTCCCCAATCAATACACAAGGATCCACTCCAGTTATGTTATCTTGCACAATAGTGTACAATATTATACAATGGATGTACAATATTATACAATCGATGTACAATATTATATAATAGTTGTACAATATTATACAATAGTGTACAATGGTCTATCCCTGGGACTCATGTGATACTGAGAGTACAATATGCACAAGGAGTATACAAGGATATAGGTATTCAATAAATACAATATGGAAGTGAAACGCACATCATAATATGTATCTAGTGAATACAAGGGGATAATATCCCAAAAGGAGATCCATATAGTACCAATCCGTGATAATAATCATGTCAGCATCAAGTACAGTAATCTAGAGCAAGAATATAAATCCAGACAAGTATGAAATGGTCAGAGAATATACTCGACTGGTATCTGAATGTCTGAAGTAAATGTACTGTCCGAGATGAGGTACCTGACTCCTAGTTAGAGCAACACAAGTCAAGATGTATACATGGGATGATAAATGTAATCTACGATGCGTCTGTATGCTGTCTAGGTCAAAATAGACTAAAGTCAATACTTGGTCAACTCCAGTCAATTACACCAGTCAATAGGTCAACTAGGCCACTCCTAACCCCAGCAAGTCTAATAAGTCTCACTAGGCCTAACTAAGCCTAGTCTAGCAATCACACACCAATCACAAGGCTATACAAGCCAACACAAGTCACACATCAAGATACATCACTATCATGCATATTCGATATTATATATATATATATATATATATATATATATATATATTTTATATATATATATATATATATATATATATAAGAGAAAAGAACTAACATTTAATGCTATGTGTGTGTGTGTGAACATGGAGGTGTACATGAAAAGAGAAATCAAAACTAGTTATGAGTTTACACTACACATGGCACAAAGCTAACCCATCTACATTACACAAGTATTATACTTACATGCATAGCTACAAGTATACATCTATATACATTAGAGTAGAGATTATTTAAGTTATAACTAACATGCATCTATACTTTACATAAATCAATATATATTATATCAATCATTTAGAGAAGGGTTACATGGCATGGTGGTTGATATAGAGTGGGGTGTCCTTGTGCAGAGGGTGAAGTTCATTCTCAGTTTAGTTCCATATTTACATATAAACTAAAGTGAGATATCCCATAAACTGGTGTAACTAACCACATAAAATAAACCATGTTATCTGAAATCTGTCATTAAGCCAACATCCCATATGCATACAGCTCAGGAATCATCTAATACTGAAATTAACTAACATTTCGAATTAAGGGGTTGAAGGTTAACATTACATTCATAGACATTCCACTATATTGAAAACTAAAATTGGCTTGGCAATAGGAAAAGGAAGATATATATGCTTATATGGACAGTTCAGTGTTCGAACAACCTAAAATGAACTAACATTCAATCTAAATATCAGCTATGCATTAGTTCTATGTCTACATATGAAATCTGCTATTGCATTTATAATATTTATACATTATGCATTCATATCTATCATTATATTACATTCATGCTTGCATTCATTCATCATTCATTTATTCTCTTGCACCACTATATGCACCATACATTACATACTATGGAACCTACATATTCATTACAAGCCATACTTATACATGCTTACATTAGATAGGATACTTATACCTCATACATCATTTATTTAAACATTTACTCATATTTACATTCTCTATTTAATTACATAATGTATATACATTAATATGGGTTAAAATCAAATAGAACATTATATTACACACAAGGATGCACAAAATACATATGCCGAATAGTAACTCCTACTAATAATCAATACTGTACCATCTCAGCATGAATTAAAATCTAGGATTAAAGTATGTTATAGATCTATGTTTTAGCTTTCCGAAACTTCAAACGGATCGCGTTTTCGTTTCCAGAAACTCCCGGAATCGCGAAAACACCGAGAACGCATTTGTCTTTCGTATAGCTGACACTCAAGTAATTCTCCAGAAAGTTACAGAAAGAATTAGGCCTATTAATACATGTTTTTGGAAAGCTAACTTCAATACGCTTTTTTAAAAAAAATGAAAGATTAAACCGAGCTTTGAGCTAGAAGTTATGACATTTCTAAGTTATGACTGAAATTAAAAACGTAGATAAAAATCATGACGGATTTGGGTACTTTGAGACAAAAGAACACAAGTATATAACATAATATATCAAGAACTCACTCTCTACTCTAATATATATATATATATGAGACACTTTAGAACACATCTCCAATACAAAAATATGAGATTAAACAAATAATAATTCATTCATACATAACAACAACACATAGGGTGTCCAAATTTGGAATTTTCCCACATGGACACAACCACAACACAAAGGACACTCCTATGACCTCCAAATAGACACGAAATGGACACAAATGGAGATACAACAATAGGGGTTATTCCTATGGGTTCAAAATAGACCTATATGTATAAGGAAATAAAAAGGAGAAGAAATTTATACCTCCCGGTAGATCGAATCGAAGAAAAGCCTTCCCGGAGTGACACCGACACGTAGAGATTCCAAATGGACACGAACGAGCTCCGAATCCTCCCAAACTTGGGTAGCTTCCTTCTTGGCTAGAATGGAGAAGGAAAGAAGAGGATTTGGTGGTGAAATGGAAGAATTTGGTAGAGAAATTGCTAGGGATTGCTCTCTAGGAATTTGGGGAAGAACAAGAGAGAGAGTGTGGATGAGAATAATAAAATGAACTTGAGACTATCCTCTCCCAAAGTGGCTGGCCATATGGGGCTATTTGTCCTATTATGGTAAGGTCCAAAATGCCTCCACTAACCTATTCTATGAGTATTAGGAAAGGGCTAATTGGTTGGGACTAAATTAGTCATTCTAAAGTCTCTAATCTCACTAACCTTATCCATAATAATTAGTCTAACCTCTAACTAAAATATTTCTATCATGTGGACTAAATTTAATATCATGTGGGCCATGCCTAACTAGTGTGTGGGTCCCACTAGAGTCAAACTACCCCCGGGTCCCCGTTTCAAGTCGGATTGAGTTGAAATTCGAACCCGACTCAAATAACCCCAAAACAATATCATAAATAATAAAATGATATCAAAATAATTCAAAGAGGTCAAATACAAAAATATCCTTAGGCCAAAAATGACATTAAAATATCATAATCACATGGTTAGGCTCTAGGTCAAACAGTCTCTAGGGTTTCACTAGCAAAATGTCAAAACCACAAGTCATGAATTTAAATAGTTTAAAATAATTTAAAAATTACTAAAAATCATAATATGAAATAAATATCATTAAATAATAATTATAATTATAAAATTTCAAAATTTCCCTTATCTGGAAAACTGGATGTTACAATCCTACCCACCTTATAAAAATTTCGTCCTCGAAATTAAGATGATCGCACCCTTTTCTAGGCCGAACATAGACAAGGGTCAATCACTAGTCAATTTCCTCAACATCCTAGTACTTGGTCATCAGCTGGTCAACTTCTTAGGACTTTTACCTATGCTAGCTACCTAGTGTTGGTAACTAGGGATTAGCAAAGAAAACTCTATAATATACTAGCTCTTAACTTCCAAATCCTATCAAGTCACCCATAACTAATTACCCACAAGCTAAGCACACCAATCCCAAATACCACACACACACTGTCCAAAATCATGTTGTCCAGAGTCTTCATCATGCTAGTGAGCAAGGCTATAATAATCACAGAGTCCTTGACTAAGGTACGTACCTCTAGGTTCATGGTATTTAAAATTTTCGTATAGTCGCATGCGACGGCGAAAACCTTAAATTCCCATACCCAAGAAATACATCTGAAATCTGACTACATGTCCTCACTATGCCAACTAACATGACTATCGAGGATTCTAGATCCCATGATTTAGGCGACCTAGCCCATATGATTTTCTCAGAAGAAAAAAACACAACAAAAGAGTAATATGACAAAATTAATCAATCAACAAGGAACAGATGGAATCAGATTTTAAGGTAATTATAAAAGACAATTACAAAAATGGAATTGAGAAAAACGAAACTTGCTGCAAGATCTCCAACGGTCTGTGCATCCTCGACTGGCCTGACGATAGCTCGCCCTGCTGGTTTCCCCTAGTCTGCTGCTGATGCTGCATGAATCACCGCTGCTGAGATAAATCAGAAATGACGGGAGAAAATCTCTGTACAGATAGAGGTGCACCTCCAATGTAGCAGATACGCCAACCTGAGTCGGCACAACAGGAGCTGCGGTTTCGAGGCCCTGATGAACAGGACGAGAGGTGGCCAGTCTCTCGATAGTATCCCCTGAACCGAAGCGATGAAGCTAGAAACACCAATTTGACTTTCGACATAGTTCACCGGAAGTTCTTTGAAGGAGCCAAATCTTCAAGACATCCCCCCAGTGCCTTCTCGTGGGTACGCGTCAGTAAGATCGTGTCTTCATAACCATCATGAAGACAGATCAAAACAAGAAGCAATTTCTGAGAATGAAGTAAAAATTCAAGGAGAACAGTTTATATTCAAGGGAAGTCAATAAGCAATAATTTTAGACAAAAGGAATCAGATTAAGAGTTTTTCCTAATGTGATTGAGTACCTCCAAAAATATCCTAATCCTACTACAGGCTGTAGTGATACTCTAGTTCGAATACCACTACATAAACTCGACCTGCATGGGCCACCACTTTAAACGTATCATGACCCGCACCCACTGTGAGGGTACGAGAACGTAACAACGCCCAGCCTACGCCACAATATCGGCGGTAGAAAGCTGTTCTAGGTCATGAATTATAACTAACATAATATGAATACTCTCCATAAGGAGGCCAACACAGAGGTACAACTCAATCACAATCTAAAGTAGAATGTAGCATGATGGAAAATAGATAAGAAAATCCTTAACTGAGGTACAGCAGAAAGAAATAACAAAGTCTCAACATCTTTAAAATATACAACTCTGAAAATAAGACAACAACTAAACATGAAAAGAAAGGACAGTCTAAGCTATCTACACTATACAAGGTATCATCCTGAGCAGCTGCCTGAACCTCCCCAGGGGTCCAGGTCGCGAGTGTCAACTAGGCAAACTCCAAGTAAGGGTGCAGGGTTCCTCATCATCCTCTGTAAAATTTTCAACAGGTCCAGTCAGGACGGGAGCGAGCACAAAACATCTCACGCAGTTCATATCATGTTAGGAAATATAAAGCATGCAATAGAGTAAAGTACATGAAACGCTGAAAGAAAGAATTATATGAAAAACAATAGAGATTTGATAACAGGAAATATCTAAATATGATAAGTAAGAACTGTAAGCCTACTGTGATTTAGAGTACAATATGGTTATATAAACGGTCTAGGAAAATGCAATGGTAACTCCATTGTACGTGGGTGTACAATAGACATATACAATAGTTATACAATCTTGTATAATAGGATTTGAGTACATAACCAATTCTACTCCCCCTTCCCAATCAATACACAAGGATCCACTCCAGTTACGTTATCTTGCACAATAGTGTACAATGTCATACAATGGATGTACAATATTATACAATAGATGTACAATATTATACAATAGTTGTACAATGTTATACAATAGTGTACAATGGTCTATCCCTGGGACTCATGTGATACTGAGAGTACAATATGCACAAGGAGTATACAAGGATATAGGTATTCAATAAATACAATATGGAAGTGAAACGCACATCATAATATGTATCTAGTGAATACAAGGGGATAACATCCCAAAAGGAGATCAATATAGTACCAATCCGTGATAACAATCGTGTCAGCATAAAATACAGTAATCTAGAGCAAGAATGTAAATCCAGATAAGTATGAAACGGTCAGAGATTGTACTCGCCTGGTATCTGAATGTCTGAATTAAATGTACTGTCCGAGATGAGGTACCTGACTCCTAGTTAGAGCAACACAAGTCAAGATGTATACATGGGATGATAAATGTAATCTACGATGCGTCTGTATGCTGTCTAGGTTAAAATAGACTAAAGTCAATACTTGGTCAACTCCAGTCAATTACACCAGTCAACTAGGTCAACTAGGCCACTCCTAACCCCAGCAAGTCTAATAAGTCTCACTAGGCCTAACTAAGCCTAGTCTAGCAATCACACACCAATCACAAGGCTATACAAGCCAACACAAGTCACACATCAAGATACATTACTATCATGCATATTCGATATTATATATATATATATATATATATATATATATATATATATAAGATAAAAGAACTAACATTTAAAGCTATGTGTGTGTGTGTGAACATGGAGGTGTACATGAAAAGAGAAATCAATACTAGTTATGAGTTTACACTACACATGGCACAAAGCTAACCCATCTACATTACACAAGTATTATACTTACATGTATGGCTACAAGTATACATCTATATACATTAGAGTAGAGATTATTTAAGTTATAACTAACATGCATCTATACTTTACATATATCTATATATATTATAGCAATCATTTAGAGAAGGGTTACATGGCATGGTGGTTGATATAAAGTGGGGTGTCCTTGTGCAGAGGGTGAAGTTCATTCTCAGTTTAGTTCTATATTTACATATAAACTAAAGTGAGATATCCCATAAACTGGTGTAACTAACCACATAAAATGAACCATGTTATCTAAAATCTGTCATTAAGCCAACATTCCATATGCATACAGCTCAGGCATCATCTAATACTGAAATTAACAAACATTTCGAATTAAGGGGTTGAAGGTTAACATTACATTCATAGACATTCCACTATATTGAAAACTAAAATTGGCTTGGCAATAGGAAAAGGAAGGTATATATGCTTACATGGACAGTTCAGTGTTCGAACAACCTAAAATGAACTAACATTCAATCTAAATATCAGCTATGCATTGGTTCTATGTCTGCATATAAAATCTGATATTGTATTTAAAATATTTATACATTATGCATTCATATCTATCATTATATTACATTCATGCTTGCATTCATTCATCATTCATTTATTCTCTTGCACCACTATATGCACCATACATTACATACTATGGAACCTACATATTCATTACAAGCCATACTTATACATGCTTACATTAGATAGGATACATACACCTCATATATCATTTATTTAAACATTTACTCATGCTTGCATTCTCTATTTAATTACATAATTTATATACATTAACATGGGTTAAAATCAAATAGAACATTATATTACACACAAGGGTGCACAAAATGCATATGCCGAATAGTAACTCCTACTAATAATCAATACTGTACCATCTCAGCATGAATTAAAATCTAGGATTAAAGTATGTTATAGATCTATGTGTTAGCTTTCCGAAACTTCAAACGGATCGCGTTTTCGTTTCCGAAAACTCCCGGAATCGCGAAAACACCGAGAACGCATTTGTCTTTCGTACAGCTGACACTCAAATAATTCTCCAGAAATTTACAGAAAGAATTAGGCCTATTAATACATGTTTTTGGAAAGCTAACTTCAATAGGCTTCTTTTAAAAAAAATGGAAGATTAAACCGAGCTTTGAGCTAGAAGTTATGACATTTCTAAGTTAGGACTGAAATTAAAAACGTAGATAAAAATCATGACGGATTTGGGTAGTTTGAGACAAAAGAACACAAGTATATAACATAATATATCAAGAACTCACTCTCTACACTAATATATATATATATGAGACACTATAGAACACATCTCCAATACAAAAATATGAGATTAAACATGTAATAATTCATTCATACATAACAACAACACATAGTGTGTCCAAATTTGGAATTTTCCCACATGGACACAACCACAACACAAAGGACACTCCTATGACCTCCAAATAGATACGAAATGGACACAAATGGAGATACAACCATGGAGGTTATTCCTATGGGTTCAAAATAGACCTATATGCATAAGAAAATAAAAAGGATAAGAAATTTATACCTCCCGGTAGATCGATTCGAAGAAAAGCCTTTCCAGAGCGACACCGACACGTAGAGATTCCAAAAGGACACGAACGAGCTCCGAATCCTCCCAAACTTGGGTAGCTTCCTCCTTGGCTAGAATGGAGAAGGAAAGAAGAATATTTGGTGGTGAAATGGAAGAATTTGGTGGAAAATTGCTAGGGATTGCTCTCTAGGAATTTGGAGAAGAATAAGAGAGAGTGTGGATGAGAATAATAAAATGAACTTGAGACTATCCTCTCCCAAAGTGGATGGCCATATGGGGCTATTTGTCCTATTATGGTAAGGTCCAAAATGCCCCCACTAACCTATTCTATGAGTATTAGGAAAGGGCTAATTGGTTGGGGCTAAATTAGTCATTCTAAAGTCTCTAATCACACTAACCTTATCCATAATAATTAGTCTAACCTCTAACTAAAATATTTCTATCATGTGGACTAAATTTAATATCATGTGGGCCATGCCTAACTAGTGTGTGGGTCCCACTAGAGTCAAACTACCCCCGGGTCTCCGTTTCAAGTCGGATTGAGTTGAAATTCGAACCCGACTCAAATAACCCCAAAACAATATCATAAATAATAAAATGATATCAAAATAATTCATAGAGGTCAAATACAAAAATATCCTTAGGCCAAAAATGACATTAAAATATCATAATCACATGGTTAGGCTCTAGGTCAAACAGTCTCTAGGGTTTCACTAGCAAAACGTCAAAACCACAAGTCATGAATTTAAATAGTTTAAAATAATTTAAAAATCACTAAAAATCATAATATGAAATAAATATCATTAAATAATAATTATAATTATAAAATTTCAAAATTACCCTCATCTGAAAAACTGGATGTTACAATCCTACCCTCCTTATAAAAATTTCGCCCTCGAAATTAAGATGATCGTACCCTTTTCTAGGCCGAACATAGACAAGGGTCAATCACTAGTCAATTTCCTCAACATCCTAGTACTTGGTCATCAGCTGGTCAACTTCTTAGGACTTTTACCTATGCTAGCTACCTAGTGTTGGCAACTAGGGATTAGCGAAGAAAACTCTATAATAGACTAGCTCTTAACTTCCAAATCCTATCAAGTCACCCATAACTAATTACCCACAAGCTAAGCACACTGTAACGCCCCAGTCCCAAAATACGTAGGACTAGGAACGTAGACATGCCAGCTGTATTCATACGAAGTACACTCCAATATATGGAATCCTAATATGAATGCATAAGCTGTAAAAATGCAGTAGAACCAATACTAATCTCATCCACGCAAATAAATGAATAAAATACATCATATAAAGATAATGAATTTGTCTTGATACAATATGTTGGGCGGAGACAAATCCACTACCAACAAAATAAGGAAAAGTACATAGAAAAATGAAATGAGTGGCGAGCGAAGCGAAGACGATCCAAACGCAATCATCCTCGAGAAATAGCAATGAACACGGCTAGAGCTAAAGCACCTGCGAAAGACAATAGCACACACCTGGCAAGACAACCAGGTCCTCAGAGGGACGTAACAAGACACATCATAGCATGCCATATAAACTGAATAAATATTGCTCAAATAAATAAGTAAATCGAATTTATAACATGGTCCAATACGCACCTACTGAACGAGCGTGCCATCCCCCCAACCAAACAAGGACAGGAGATGGTAAACTAATTCACAACGACGTATCTTTCCATGCTAAGAATCCGATATGGTATCCGGACCCCAACAAGGATCAATACCTTCTCATCGAAGTAGTAAGTCACACCTACAACCAAACAAGGACAAGATGTGACGAACTAATCCGCGACAAGATATTGTTCCCAGCCACGGTCAGATACAAGTACCCAAACCAAAAGTACTCGTACCTAACGGATAGGGTAGCCTACCGTTCTAAGTGAAATGTTGTTAAGAACAATCCTTCCTACGCATGGAACCTGGCTGAATAGGATTGGCATAGTCCCCTCTTGGGCACCAGAGGCCCCAGCAGGAAGAGCATGACGTTCCGCAGAATCGCCAGTGGCCGTCAGTAATCTTGGGTCATCAACCCCGTATCTCCAGCAGAGAGTCCGGGTCACAAGGGAAGTGCATCGAAGCCCATACGCTAAGGAATTGTCCTCCCCGTCCAATGCCTACTGTGTTGTATCCACAACACAAACCACTATAACCGCTAAGTCAAACTAGCATGCAACCTCTATTAGCGGTTATCCCTATCGCACGGCTTGTACGTACTGGTGGCTAGCCAATCACGCACTTCCGTGTTCTACATGCGACACACAACTTCGTGTTTACAATGTGTCAAGGCCAATGAATGCGACACACAAGGTGGTCCCTTAAATCTAGGTTTAATTTGTAAGAAAAATAATACACAACAGGAAATATAAAAGAAACAGTTATGCCATGTATCACAGTTTATAAAGAAAATAAATAGACATGCATGAAATATGAGCTAAAAATAATTAAACAGCTAATGGCAAGGTGTCTTGCCTGGTAGGACGCCTGGTGTGTTGCGATAATCAAGGTGTCATGATCTGCAACTTCGATGGAAATACTATGCAAGGAGACCTCGGATGGTGGCAAGGATCGTGTCATTGGGTCCAGAAGGGTCAAGTCAGTTAGGGTGGACATAAGTCTTGAATTTGCGAGGGAATAGAAATAATGGGATTGGTCTCGGACAGAAGGATAGTTAAAGAAATTCGATAAATAATAATATTTTAGCTAAATATATATTTTCAAACATAGTTTTAGATAAATACCAAAAAAATTATTTAAGACAACCCTAATTTGAGTCAAAACATCATTGAAATTGCAGGTCAAAGTATTTCTAATTTAAGAATCTCCAAAAATTTATCTAGGGTTCTAAAACTATATTTTAAAATAAGGCTAAGCCAAATATAGTATTTGTATAATTATGTATATATATTTTGAAAGCTTATTACACCTAAAAACTTCTAACGATAACTAGATTAGCCATAATTCTTAGTCAATCATAAAAAATATATAAAATAATATTACTAATAATGTCAATAATAATACATAGCGTACATATATACATATAATATTAATTAGTAAAAATAACTATTACCGTAAAATATTTATATTGTAAAATTGGAAATAACCTAATAATAATAATAATAATAATAATAATAATAATAATAATAATATTATTATTATTAAAATTGAATTAAGAAAACCAATAACAGAATAAGGATAATAATAATAATAATAATAATAATAATAATAATAATAACAGATTACATTCACCAAAAAAAAGCAGAAGAAAAACAAACTAAACAAAAATAAAACAAATATACAAATTTTTTTTTTGAACACAGTAACTAAATGGTCTGCTCTCTTATCCAAGCTACTAAGAGAGAGAAGAAACGAAAAAGGGAGGAAAAGAAACGGGAGAGAGAGAGAGGGAAAGAGCTCGAGTGAGCGAGAGAAAGGGGTTCGTCGGAGGAATCGAGAGGGCGGCTGGCGGAGAGAGTTGCGGCGGTGGTCCAGAACGGTGGAGTGGCGAGAGGGAGAAAGGGGGTCGGAAGAGGAAACGGCGGCTAGGGCATCCGCGGCCGGAGGAGAGTGGTGGCGGAGGCGGCGCTCGCTGTCCGATGGTGGGGCGAAGGTCGGTGGGGTGACTCCGGAGAAGGAGGAAGTCGGAGGAAGAGGAGGACATGTTAGTAGGCGGTGGGATGCGGCCGAGACTACGGCGGTGGAGGAAGAGGAGGTCTCGGGAGGACTCATCGGTCGCCGGAGTAGGGTTCCGGGCTCGGCGGCCAACCTTGTGGTCTGGTGCGGGTTTGGGGCAGCAGCGCTGTTCGAGCTCGCAGCTCCGGCGGTGGTGAGGTCGAAGGTCGATGATGGGGCGGCGACCCGAGTCGTGCGGCGGTGGATAGGTAAGCGGCAGTGGTTGTTGTTTGTTTTCTTTTCTTTTTCTTTGTGTGGTGGCTGGTGGTGGTGACGAACTGGTGGAGTCGGCCGGTGATGGCCATGGTGGCGGAGGCGATGGTGTCGGTCGTATTTTATTATTATTATTTTATTTATTTGTGGGGAATTTTTGGTGGCGGTGCGGTAGGGGTGTCGGAAGGAGTATGGCGGTGGTGATGTGGTGGCTGTGTCGCCATGGCGACGATGGTGGTGGTAGTGACCTGTCCTTGTGTTAGGTGACAGTTAGGGAGGAGGAACGGGTGGCCAGGGGATCAAATTGGGGCTGGACGCGGTGATGCCGGGGTTTGGTCGAAGCTGTTGGTGGTTTGGGTGGTGGAGTCGGGATGTGATGGAGATGATAGAGATAGTGGTGGCAGCGGGTGGCTGGAAAGTTGGGGCCGATTTGTGTTGGTCGTAGGAAACGGTGTTGCTAGCAGCGTGGTGAGCGTGGTGGAGAACATCGGGATTCCGGCTAGGTTAGGGTTAGGTTTAGGAATTGAAATTTGGAATTAGTGAATTGTATTGCATTGTGGTTGGAAGATGACGTGTCCGTGTGTGGACACGAAGATGATGAAAATGTAATTGTAAAAGAAATAAAAAATAGTGGAAGGGAAGGGGGACACCGACACGATGCACGGGTTGGGTTGTGGAAATTTTGTGGAGGAATTTGGTGGATAAATAATGAATTGGAGGAGTACCTGCCTATTTATATAGGATGTGGGAATTTCCAATTAGAATAGGATTAGGATATGTAACCCAATTTAGATAATCAATCTATTTAATTTAAAGCAATCAAATCTAAATCCAATCTATATCCAAATCTAATTTCAAATTAAATATCTAATTTAAATCAAATTAAATATCTTGGTTTAAAATCAATGGACCAAATCAAATTTCAAATATTAACTTTTTTTTAAAATAAATTCATAGATTTAAATCAAGATTCAAATGCCACAATAATTTTAAAATACTTTTCTAAAATACCAATAATATTAATTTTGAAAATAATAACTATTTTTAAATATCTTTTCGAATAATAAAATATTTATATTTAATAATTTAGAAAATAACAATATATAAATTTAATTTAATGTACCTCATATGCAAGGAATATAAAATAGTTTTTCAAATTACCACTAATAAATAAATAAATAAAGTAATAAGGTTTTGGTCATCGCATAGACAACTTTAAGCAAAATATAAATACAATAATTATTATAGATATTATTTGAACTATAAAATAAAATAAAAAGTTTTTCAATAAATATGTACGCTCGCACATATTCGCACTCGACGAGCAATTTCGAAAAACAAAATTTTCGTGTGCGACGTATAATACGACTACGTGGCGTACAATGCAAAATTTTTAAATCCATGCAAATATAATAAATTAAAAAAATAGTAGAAATTTAGGGGTTTTACATCCTATCCAACTTAAAAGAAATTTCGTCCTCGAAATTAAGAGTTAGTAGGGGGGTGAGAGGACACAAGGGGGTTTCGATGGGAAACAATCGATAACAAATCATGACGTAAAAATCACGATCTAGATCATAGATGGTTAATACGGTATGGCCACGGGTAATGAATGAGGATCACGATTAAGAGAACGAAAATAGATTCGCTTAAATTAAGCGATTAGAGGGTCATGACAGTAATTATAGGGCCGAGAAAAGGATGAGTAGTTTGGGAGGAAGAAATAGCAATATCGAGTGATAATGGTCTTAGGTGATAGGATAGCTAGAGGAAGTGCTAATATAATGCTTTTGTTCTTCGAAAATAGGTGAAGGTGAAAGCAATATAGAGTTCGAAGGAGGCGTTATCGAATACGAATTTGTGATTCAAAGACGATCGAATAATTTCAAAGGGATTGTCAAGGCAGTCGTGGATGGGATTCTAGAGGACAAGTTTAGCTATGTCCCCATCCACGTAGAATAATAAACAAAAGCGAACCAAAGTGCACTTGGTTGATCAGACCATTATGCACCGGTTCTGATTAGACAATATGTTAGTGAGCGGCCGCTCAATAGCATAAGTCATGAACAAACTCGTTAAATGGATGAGTTTGCAAAACTAGATTATAGTTGCAACATTAGTCAAAGTGGTAAAAACATAGGTACGAGAGATTTAGATTAAATGAAGGTAGAATGATTCTAAGTCATACAGTTGTCCTATAGTCTTCTTGTCCAAGTCTTTGGTTGGCTTGTAGGGTTAGGTCCTCTAGATTCTAGGATCCAAATAAGCTTACTAATATAGGTCACTAGGTCAAAGGGGTTGCTAGGTCATAAGGTATTCTACCCAACTTATTTTAAACTAATGGTGTTTTGGGACAACTAACTAGTAGGGTCAACCTCTAGTAAGCACGAAGGAAGGATAATGATAGAAGGAATCAAGCAAGATGCAATCGATGAGTCAAACGGTAGATTGAAGAAAGTGGTCAAGTATGTGGATGAGATCCTAGACTTCTAATCCCGCAGGCTTGTTTGGTACGGTAAAGTAACCAAAGAATTTATCTTGACTTGCATGGGCCACCACAAAAACATGTAACGCCCCAGTCCCAAAATACGTAGGACTAGGAACGTAGACATGCCAGCTGTATTCATACGAAGTACACTCCAATATATGGAAACCTCATATGAATACATAAGCTGTAAAAATGCAGTAGAACCAATACTAATCTCATCCACGCAAATAAATGAATAAAATACATCATATAAAGATAATGAATTTGTCTTGATACAATATGTTGGGCGGAGACAAATCCACTACCAACAAAATAAGGAAAAGTACATAGAAAAATGAAATGAGTGGCGAGCGAAGCGAAGACGATCCAAACGCAATCATCCTCGAGAAATAGCAATGAACACGGCTAGAGCTAAAGCACCTGCGAAAGACAATAGCACACACCTGGCAAGACAACCAGGTCCTCAGAGGGACGTAACAAGACACATCATAGCATGCCATATAAACTGAATAAATATCGCTCAAATAAATAAGTAAATCGAATTTATAACATGGTCCAATACGCACCTACTGAACGAGCGTACCATCCCCCCAACCAAACAAGGACAGGAGATGGTAAACTAATTCACGGCGACGTATCTTTCCATGCTAAGAATTCGATATGGTATCCAGACCCCAACAAGGTTCAATACCTTCTCATCGAAGTAGTAAGTCACACCTACAACCAAACAAGGACAAGATGTGACGAACTAATCCGCGACAAGATATTGTTCCAAGCCACGGTCAGATACAAGTACCCAAACCAAAAGTACTCGTACCTAACGGATAGGGTAGCCTACCGTTCTAAGTGAAATGTTGTTAAGAACAATCCTTCCTACGCATGGACCCTGGCTGAATAGGATTGGCATAGTCCCCTCTTGGGCACCTTAGGCCACAGCAGGAAGAGCATGACGTTCCGCAGAATCGTCAGTGGCCGTCAGTAATCTTGGGTCATCAACCCCGTATCTCCAGCGGAGAGTCCGGGTCACAAGGGAAGTGCATCGAAGCCCATACGCTAAGGAATAGTCCTCCCCGCCCAATGCCTACTATGTTGTATCCACAACACAAACCACTATAACCACTAAGTCAAACTAGCATGCAACCTCTATTAGCGGTTATCCCTATCGCACGGCTTGTACGTACTGGTGGCCAGCCAATCACGCACTTCCGTGTTCTACCTGCGACATACAACTTCGTGTTTACAACGTGTCAAGGCCAATGAATGCGACACACAAGGTGGTCCCTTAAATCTAGGTTTAATTTGTAAGAAAAATAATACACAGCAGGAAATATAAAAGAAACAGTTATGCCATGTATCACAGTTTATAAAAAAAAATAGACATGCATGAAATATGAGCTAAAAATAATTAAACAGCTAATGGCAAGGTATCTTGCCTGGTAGGACGCCTGGTGTGCTGCGATAATCAATGTGGCACGATCTGCAACTTCGGTGGAAACACTATGCAAGGAGACCTCGGATGGTGGCAAGGATCGTGTCATTGGGTCCAGAAGGGTCAAGTCAGTTAGGGTGGACATAAGTCTTGAATTTGCGAGGGATTAGAAATAATGGGATTGGTCTCGGACAGAAGGATAGTTAAAGAAATTCGATAAATAATAATATTTTAGCTAAATATATATTTTCAAACATAGTTTTAGATAAATACCAAAAATAATTATTTAAGACAACCCTAATTTGAGTCAAAACATCATTGAAATTGCAGGTCAAAGTATTTCTAATTTAAGAATCTCCAAAAATTTATCTAGGGTTCTAAAACTATATTTTAAAATAAGGCTAAGCCAAATATAGTATTTGTATAATTATGTATATATATTTTGAAAGCTTATTACACCTAACAACTTCTAACGATAACTAGATTAGCCATAATTCTTAGTCAATCATAAAAATATATATGAAATAATATTACTAATAATGTCAATAATATTACATAGCGTACATATGTACATATAATATTAATTAGTAAAAATAACTATTACTATAAAATATTTATATTGTAAAATTGGAAATAACCTAATAATAATAATAATAATAATAATAATAATAATAATAATATTAAAATTGAATTAAGAAAACCAATAACAGAATAAGAATAATAATAATAATAATAATAATAATAATAATAACAATAATAATACTAATAATAATAACAGATTACATTCACCAAAAAAAAGCAAAAGAAAAACAAACTAAACAAAAGTCAAAAAAAATATACAAATTTTTTTTTTGAACACAGTAACTAAATGGTCTGCTCTCTTATCCAAGCTACTAAGAGAGAGAAGAAACGAAAAAGGGAGGAAAAGAAACGGGAGAGAGAGAGAGGGAAAGAGCTCGAGTGAGCGAGAGAGAGGGGTTCGTCGGAGGAATCGAGAGGGCGGCGGGCGGAGAGAGTTGCGGCGGTGGTCCAGAACGGTGGAGCGGCGAGAGGGAGAAAGGGGGTCGGAAGAGGAAACGGCGGCTAGGGCATCCGCGGCCGGAGGAGAGTGGTGGCGGAGGCGGCGCTCGCTGTCCGATGGTTGGGCGAAGGTCGGTGGGGTGACTCCGGAGAAGGAGAAAGTCGGAGGAAGAGGAGGGCAGGCTCGTAGGCGGCGGGATGCGGTCGAGACTACGGCGGTGGAGGAAGAGGAGCGCTCGGGAGGACTCGTCGGTCGCCGGAGTAGGGTTCCGGGCTCGGCGGCCAACCTTGTGGTCTGGTGCGGGTTTGGGGCAGCATCGCTGTTCGAGCTCGCAGCTCCGGCGGTGGTGAGGTCGAAGGTCGACGATGGGGCGGCGACCCGAGTCGCGCGGCGGTGGATAGGTAAGCGACAGTGGTTGTTGTTTGTTTTCTTTTCTTTTTCTTTGTGTGGTGGCTGGTGGTGGTGACGAACTGGTGGAGTCGGCCGGTGATGGCCATGGTGGCGGAGGCGATGGTGTCGGTCGTATTTTATTATTATTATTTTATTTATTTGTGGGGAATTTTTGGTGGCGGTGCGGTAGGCATGTCGGGAGGAGTATGGCGGTGGTGATGTGGTGGCTGTGTCGCCATGGCGACGATGGTGGTGGTAGTGACCTGTCCCTGTGTCAGGTGACAGTTAGGGAGGAGGAACGGGTGGCCAGGGGATCAAATTGGGGCTGGACGCGGCGATGCCGGGGTTTGGTCGAAGCTGTTGGTGGTTCGGGGTGGAGTCGGGATGTGATGGAGATGACGGAGATAGTGGTAGCAGCGGGTGGCTGGAAAGTTGGGGCCGATTTGTGTTGGTCGTAGGAAGCGGTGTTGCTAGCAGCGGGGTGAGCGTGGTGGAGAACATCGGGATTCCGGCTAGGTTAGGGTTAGGTTTAGGAATTGAAATTTGGAATTAGTGAATTGTATTGCATTGTGGTTGGAAGATGACGTGTCCGTGTGTGGACACAAAGATGATGAAAATGTAATTATAAAAGAAATTAAAAATAGTGGAAGGGAAGGGGAACACCGACACGATGCACGGGTTGGGTTGTGGAAATTTTGTGGAGGAATTTGGTGGATAAATAATGAATTGGAGGAGTACCTGCCTATTTATATGGGATGTGGGAATTCCCAATTAGAATAGGATTAGGATATGTAACCCAATTTAGATAATCAATCTATTTAATTTAAAGCAATCAAATCTAAATCCAATCTATATCCAAATCTAATTTCAAATTAAATATCTAATTTAAATCAAATTAAATATCTTGATTTAAAATCAATGGACCAAATCAAATTTCAAATATTAACTTTTTTTTTAAATAAATTCATAGATTTAAATCAAGATTCAAATGCCATAATAATTTTAAAATACTTTTCTAAAATACCAATAATATTAATTTCGAAAATAATAAATATTTTTAAATATCTTTTCGAATAATAAAATATTTATATTTAATAATTTCGAAAATAACAATATATAAATTTAATTTAATGTACCTCATATGCAAGGAATATAAAATAGTTTTTCAAATTATCACTAATAAATAAATAAATAAAGTAATAAGGTTTTGGTCATCGCATAGACAACTTTAAGAAAAATATAAATACAATAATTATTATATATATTATTTGAACTATAAAATAAAATAAAAAGTTTTTCAATAAATATGTACGCTCGCACATATTCGCACTCGACGAGCAATTTCGAAAAACAAAATTTTCGTGCGCGACGTATAATACGACTACGTGGCGTACCATACAAAATTTTTAAATCCATGCAAATATAATAAATTAAAAAAAATAGTAGAAATTTAGGGGTTTTACATACACCAATCCCAAATACCACACACACACACACATAAATATATATAATTTTTTTTCACACACACACACACACACACACACACACACACACACACACACACACATATATATATATATATATATATATATATATATATATATATCTATATATCTATATATCTATATATATATATGCTCAAGAACAACAACCCATCACATATATCCTAAGTATATCATCTATATATATTGACCTCTTAGTCCTAGGTGAAACTATAACTATGCACATGGGCAGGCACTGGTTACTGGGTGCCTTACTGGAAGGGTAAAGGAAAAACAATAAATAATCATCAAGGTTGTATGGCATACTAACATCCTATACGTAACTGGTTGGTATCATAATAACAGGGAATTATCTGCAATGGGTTACTGTTCTAGCACCAATGCTAACTATCACCTTTAGGGTACAGACACTCTACAAGTCACCATATCTATATACTATGAAGGAACTACCTATGAACAATCTCTACAATCTAAATATCCCTACTCCAAAGTCATTTTTAACAACAAAAAGGGTATGATGTTTTAGACCTTCTCAAGATACAATCTGCTAATCATATGCGTCTGTCCAAAATCATGTTGTCCAGAGTCTTCATCATGCTAGTGAGCAAGGCTACGATAATCACAGAGTCCTTGATTAAGGTACGTACCTCTAGGTTCATGGTATTTAAAATTTTCGTATAGTCGCATGCGACGGTGAAAACCTTAAATTCCCATACCCAAGAAATACATCTGAAATCTGACTACATGTCCTCACTATGCCAACTAATATGACTATCGAGGATTCTAGATCCCATGATTTAGGCGGCCTAGCCCATATGATTTTCTCAGAAGAAAAAAAACACAACAAAAGAGTAACATGACAAAATTAATCAATCAATAAGGAACAGATGGAATCAGATTTCAAGGTAATTATAAAAGACAAATGCGAAAATGGAATTGAGAAAAACAGAACTTGCTACAAGATCTCTAACGGTCTGTGCATCCTCGACTGGCCTGACGATAGCTCGCCCTGCTGGTTTCCCCTAGTCTGCTGCTGATGCTGCATGAATCACCGCTGTTGAGAGAAATCAGAAATGAAGGAAGAAAATCTCTGTACAGATAGAGGTGCACCTCCAATGTAGCAGATACGCCAACCTGAGTCGGCACAACAGAAGCTGCGGTCTCGAGGCCCTGATGAACAGGACGAGAGGTGGCCAGCCTCTCGATAGTATCCCCTGAACCGAAGCGATGAGATCGTGTCTTCATAACCATCATGAAGACAGATCAAAACAAGAAGCAATTTCTGAGAATGAAACAAAAATTCAAGGAGAACAGCTTATATTCAAGGGAAGTCAATAAGCAATAATTTTAGACAAAAGGAATCGGATAAGAGTTTTTTCTAATGTGATTGAGTACCTCCAAAAATATCCTAATCCTAGTGCAGGCTGTAGTGATACTCTAGTTCGAATACCACTACATAAACTCGACCTGCATGGGCCACTACTTTAAACGTGTCACGACCCGCACCCACTGTGAGGGTACGAGAACGTAACAACGCCCAGCCTACGCCGCAGTGTCGGCGGTAGAACGCTGTTCTAGGTCATAAATTATAACTAACATAATATGAATACTCTCCATATGGAGGCCAACACAGAGGTACAACTCAACCATAATCTAAGGTAGAATGTAGCATGATGGAAAATAAATAAGAAATCCTCAACTGTGGTACAGCAGAAAGAAATAACAAAGTTTCAACATCTCTAAAATATATAACTCTAAAAATAAGACAACAGCTAAACATGAAAAGAAAGTTCAGTCTAAGCTATCTACACTATACAAGGTATCATCCTGAGCAGCTACCTAAACCTCCCCAGGGGTCCAGGTCGCGAGTGTCAACTAGGCAAACTCCAAGTAAGGGTGCAGGGTTCCTCATCATCCTCTGTAAAATTTTCAACAGGTCCAGTCAGGACGGGAGCGAGCATAAAACATCTCACGCAGTTTATATCATGTTAGAAAATATAAAGCATGCAATAGAGTAAAGTACATGAAACGCTGAAAGAAAGAAGTATATGAAAAACAATAGAGATTTGATAACAGGAAATATCTAAATATGATAAGTAAGAACCGTAAGCCTACTGTGATTTAGAGTACAATATGGTTATGTAAACGGTCTAGGAAAATGCAATGATAACTCCGATGTACGTGGGTGTACAATAGACATATACAATAGTTATACAATCTTGTACAATAGAATTTGAGTACATAACCAATTCTACTCCCCCTCCCCAATCAATACACAAAGATCCACTCCAGTTACGTTATCCTGCACAATAGTGTACAATATTATACAATGGATGTACAATATTATACAATAGATGTACAATGTTATACAATAGTTGTATAATGTTATACAATAGTGTACAATGGTCTATCCCTGGGACTCATGTGATACTGAGAGTACAATATGCACAAGGAGTATACAAGGATATATATATATATATATATATATATATATATATATATATATATATATATATATATATATATATATATATATATATATATATATATATATATATATACACAAATCTATATATGTAATATGAACACATCTATAAGAGATACATGAATAAAATCTAAAGTACTCAAGAACACATCTCTACATATTCAAATCTGAGATTTAATATGAATTAATTTATTTAATCAATATTTTAAATATAAAGTGTGTCCAAGTTTGGGGATTTTCTCCATGAACACAAGACACAATAATAATACAATAGAAATCCCTAAAGGACACATAATGGACACAAGAGGACACAAAATAGGGACACAACAATGGAGGTCATTCCTATGGTTAAAACTTTTCTAAATGCAAAATGGAGAAATAAAAGAGAAGAAAATATTACCTAAAGGAGAGAAAATCCAAGGAGAAAGGCTTCTTCCTTGTGAGAGCTTGAGAGCACTTGCGGAAGAAGACTTCTCAAAGACAGGAAATGAGATGGGAGTCCTATTAGGGCCGGCCACAATGGTTATCCCCCCCTCATTGAATATTACAAGTTTGCCCCTCCCTTAGTTATAAGTGTTTAAAACAATTTTTGTTAGGGTTTGGGGGTAAAAGGGTCAAAATAAAAACTCTAAATGGTTAACCTAATAATTAGGATTATGACAAATCTTTCTAACATGACTAATTAAAATGTGGGCCATGGCTAACTAATGCATGGGTCCAACTAGAGTCTAAGTTACCCCGGGTCCCCGTTACAAGTCGGATTGAGATGAAATTCGAACCCGACTCAAATAATCCCAAAACAATATCATAAATAATAAAATAATATCAAAATAATTCAAAGAGGTTAAATGCAAAATATCCTTAGGTCAGAAATGGCATTAAAATATCATAATCACATGGTTAGGCTCTAGGTCAAACAGTCTCTAGGGTTTCACTAGCAAAACGTCAAAACCACAAGTCATTGATTTAAATAATTTTAAAATGATTTAAAATCACCAAAAATCATATCATGAATTAAATATCATTATTAAAATAATTATAAACACGAAATTTTAAAATTATCCTCATTTGAAAAACTGGGTGCTACAACTCTACCCACCTTAGAAAAATTTCATCCTCGAAATTTAAGATCGATAGTACTCCTTCTAGAGCCTCTAACCTACCCAATATCTAAGGTAACACTTACTAACACTGGAATAATAAACGGACATCTAAATAGTGTAAATCTAGAAATACCTCCAACACTGCTCTGCTGTACGGCGGTAATGGAGCTTCAATAAAATATGTTCTGGAACCTATATCCAAAGGACTGGACCTATTTTAAAGTGGTCTTAACTAAGGATGAAAAAGATCTGATCATAGGCTATAGGTATGCTCAAACTATTATCTTCCTATTAACCATCTATTAATACATTCTATTACCATAGGAACGATGCATTACTAAGACATCAGGCCCCTATCTCTTATAACACATTTATATTCACCAAAAGACTAGTACATCCTATCAAGATTGATACTATAATCTCTCGTAAATCTCATAAGCTACATGTTTATAGACACACATCCCCACATCAAGGACAAACCTATATATATCTACAACTAATTCTAATGGGGTGACGTCCCTATTTTCCAACAATCAAGGTCTAAATTTTTTTATCTAAATCATACAATTTGAAGGAATAGTATACAGGGTCAGGGCATACCGTAGTAGTTGGAAGTCTCACCTAGGTACACTAATCATTCTAGGTCAAAAAAGTACTATGGCATCAACACACAAACAATCTAGGGTGTCCTAATTGGGAAGGTAAGGGAACAACAATCATCAAGGTTGTAGGGCTATCTACCATTCTATATAAAAATTAGTCATTAACAAGCAACTAAGAAATTTGAAAAGGTTACTATTCCATAAAATGGCAAAAATTGAAAATTTAGGCACAACAAATCACAAATAAATTTTTGTCTTAACACGATCTAAGTTGATCAATTTCGGAATAAATCGAGATTTGGGCAAGAAGGAAAATCAATGAAATGAAAGTATGAGCACGAGCATCCAATGATGGAGGTTCAGATCATGATTAGATTTAATTTGACTGAGTACGAATACGAGGTTCATAGGCGATGAAAAGATTTTAAGAAGAATTGTCAAGGCTGTCGCGAATGAGACTCTAGGATCAAGTTTAACTATGTCTCCATTCTCGTAGATTGATACATAAAAAAGTGAACCAAAGTGCAATAGGTTGATCAGACCATCATGTACCGGTTCTGATTAGACAATATGTTAGTGGGTGGCCACCCAATAAAATATGTCATGACCAAGCTCAAAAATAGATAAGCTTGCAAAACTAAGGCTAATTTAGCAGCACAAGATATAAGGGTGGTAATGATGAAAGGAATTACATAGTCCAAGTTTCTTAACCAACGGGTCAAGTAATCAGATAAGGTACAAGGTAAGCATCTAAGAAAATAAGCAGAACACCATCACAAGTCGGGTCGAAAGAATTGAGTCAAGGCTGAATTTCTAATTGAAATAAGAAGAAATTTAGTATAATGGTAGAGGTTATAGTTTAGCCAGTTGACCAAAAAGTCATATCAAGAAAATAGAGTACAAGAAGACGGGTTTAGTGGGACATGATATAACTACACGAAGGTGAGCTCGTCTAGGTCTTGCATATTAGATTTGTTGGAGGGTAACAACTAGTATTACATTCCGAATATCAAAGTCACGATAAGGAACGTCAAGGATCTCAATTAGAAAGTGGGAGTTCAAGATGTGGTAATTAATGCACAAAAATAATGAAGATCGAGTTAGTCATCTGCTTCTGATACTCTTAAGTTCATCTGGTCATAACTTGCCAATCATATCTTTACCTCACCAGTCTCCATATGAAAATTTAACCTTTACTTAAACCCTTACCATGACTACCGTAGGCAATTTCCAATTTCCAAACATCACTCTTGAAGCACAGCCCTCACATTTAGGAATCAACATTAACCATTTATTTAAATTTTCAAGTTCTTTCACCTTTGTCTTAAATTTGACCCAAAATTTCTAAATCCCGTTTACGAATTCCTTGAACTTGTTCAAATTGTTCTCCTCGTATTATTTAATTTAAATCTCTAGGCCTTACAAAACTTATCTTCCATCATAAAATCAACTTCCGTATTTTCTTCGACATACACCCTTGAATATTATTCTCCTAAAAATATTTCACAACAATCTCTAAACTTCCATAACTTTGTGTTCTCTCTATCCCTAGTCATTTTCTCTCAACATCTTGTTTAATATCCTTATTAAACACAATTAACTTCTCTTTTTCATTACTAACCTTCTACATAGCCTCAGAGTAAAAGTTTTCCCCAGAATCAATAACCAAGATTTTCTAAGTTCTCAAAACTAGGTTGACCTCTGATATCCTCATTAGTTTTGAATACACCTATAAACTATCTCATAACCCCAAAATTTCTCTAAATGTAATTGTTTCCAGATTGGCAGTATAAGTCTCTTTATTCTATTCGAGACCTTTACCACATTTCTATCTCAAGTTTCCATATGAAACACTCCACATTTGATTTCCTTTAGATCATCATAAAATAACCAGTTACGTCTTCTCTGAGCTACATAATTTACGTCACTTCCTTAGCCTTCCCCATGCAAAAGATACGAAGATTCAAGGGTTTCGAAGTACATCTGGTAGGGACGACAAGATATGGGTAATTAATGTAATGAGACAGAGTTTAAGATAAGAGGTAAATAAGAATGCAAGGGAATAATAGAGAGAAAGAATAATGAAGATATGTTCCTTCTCATCGGTTCAAACGAGAGGAACCCATCAAGCTTAAATTCAATAGCAAGGAATGAGGGTGAATCCAAACAAGAGGAAAAGGAATTCCAATTGAAGTTCAAAATGAGTTTCTCAGGGGTCGTCCAAAAAATCTCTCAAAGAATCCTAAGTGTGATTGAGTACCTTGGATTTAAAAATATTAATCTAAATGCAAAATTAAATCAACAACTACAAAATTTTATCAAAATCATCAACTAATATCAGGATTCAAAGTTCTACAATAAATCCACAAAATCAAATTCAAATCAAGGAAAAAGGTGAATCAAAACAAGGAAAAGAAGTTTAAATTGGAATTCTAAATGAGATTCTCAAGGGTCATCCCAGAAATCTCTCAAGGAATCCTAACAGTGATTGAGTATCCTCTCATCCTAATATCTTAATTTATATAACCTATAGTAGGCTCGTAGTAGTATAACTAAGTTGTTGCGCTACTACGAAATTGCACTAATGCGAATCTCGACCTGCATAGGCCACCACTAAAAACGTGTTACGACCCGCACCCTAGAGTTAGGGTACGAGAAGTGGGTACGTCCAGCCTACGCCGCAGTGTCGGTGGTAGAACACTGTCCTAGGTCTCATGCATCTAACAGTATAAGGCTAAACAGTTTATACTCCCCGAATGGAGGTGACATAGCAGGTACAGACTCAATCACATCTAAGGTAGAGCATGATAAGGATAGATAAAACATGAAATCCAAAAGAGGTACAACAGAGAGAAATCTAAGTGTCTAAGATACACAAATCCAGAAATACATCTCAAATCTCCAAACTCATATACAATAATCCATAAAGTAAATACAACTCCAGACAATTGAAATAACTATCTAAACAACTTCTAACGTGTCTCCTCTAGGCTAGCAGGCAACCTCCAAGCTATCTGTAAAATTTATCAACAGGTCCAGTCAGGACGGAAACGAGCACATATCTCTAAAACAATTCATAGCAGGTTAGGAGTATAAATCATGCAATAGAGTAAAATACAGGAAGTGCTGAATAGGAAGTACAAGTAAACATGAGATATTTTGTAACTGAAAGTAAATACATGATAGTAGAGACTGTAAGTGGCTACGTGATTTAGAGCACAATGGTTATGTAAACGGCTTGGGGGCACATGAATACAAATAAGGAGGCACATGAATACAGCTACTGGGGATAGTGATCACATAACCAATTCTACTCACCCCGCCCCAATCAATACACAAGGATCCGTTCAAGTTATGTCATAAGCACAAGAATACAGCTAAGATACGTGAACTCATGTAATGAGTACTACATGAGGCACATGATAAGCACATGAAGCACATGAAGCACATAAGAACATGTAAAAATATGAACTAGTACGAGTACAAGGAGTACCTGATACACATAATAAAGTATATGAACATGAAATACCCGATGCACTCGTAGAGGGATAACATCTCAGGAAAGAATCCATATAGTACTAATCCATGAAGATACGTGTCAGCATCAAGTAGAGTAACCTAGAGCAAGAATATAATCCAGAGAGGTATAAAAAGATCAGAGAAAGTAATCGCCAGATATCTGAATGTCCAAGGTAAAGATACTGTCCGAGGAGAGGTGTCTGGCTCCTAATTAGAACAGCACAAGTCATAACATGTCCAGAAGGGTAATATAAAGCACTACAACGCATTCTACATAAATCTAGGTCAAACTAGGCCAAAGTCAACCCTTGGTCAACTTTGGTCAACTGCACTAGTCAAACTAGGTCATGTCCTAACCCAACAAGTCTTACTAGACCTAACCAAGACTATCCTAGCAAGCACACATCAATACAAGTCTATACAAGCCAACATACACCCAACTCTATATAGCATGCAATTATTCAATACTTAAATATGCAAGAATTCACATTGGATATACACTAGGTAATCTATTACTTAAGCTATATATGTCTACACATATATACACATGCATATATTGGTGTTCAACATTAGGTCTATAATCATGGCATTTCAAATGGTTATATAAACTTATATATTACAACACAATATGCTAACACATATATAATATACATACATAGCTAAGTTAACTATATTCATAAATACTTATTTAAGAGCTATGTGTGTATGTGAACATGGCAAAGGGGCAAGTGAGGGTTAAATGGGCATTAATAGTGTATACATATCAAAGAGTGTCAAAGTGTAAGTGAACAAAATGTCAAGTGTGATAGTGTCAACATAGTGTAAGGGGGTACATGAGGTAATATAGGATTTGTGTTAACATAGAACATTACATCTCATTAACTTGTATATTGCATACATTACATCTATTATTATATTACATTCATGCTTCTATTCATTCATCATTCATTTATTCTCTTGCACTACTATATGCACTATACATTATATACTATGGAACCTACATATTCATTACAAGCCATACTTATACATACTTACATTAGATAGGATACTTACACCTCATACATCATTTATTTAACCATTTACTCATGCTTTCATTCTCTATTTAATTACATAATGTATATACATTAACATGGGTTAAAATCAAATAGAATATTATATTACACACAAGGGTACACAAAATGCATATGCCGAATAGTAACTCCTACTAAAAATCAATACTGTACCATCTTAGCATGAATTAAAATCTAGGATTAAATTATGTTATAGGTCTATGTGTTAGCTTTCCGAAATTTTAAACGGATCACATTTTCGTTTCCGGAAACTCCCGGAATAGCAAAAACACCGAGAACGCGTTTGTATTTCGTACAGCTGACACTCAAATAATGCTCCAGAAAGTTACAGAAAGAATTAGGCCTACTAATACATGTTTTTGGAAAGCTAACTTCAATACGCTTCTTTTAAAAAAATGGGAGATTAAACCGAGCTTTGAGCTAGAAGTTATGACATTTCTAAGTTAGGGCTGAAATTAAAAACGTGGATAAAAATCATGACGGATTTAGATAGTTTGAGCCAAAAGAATACACAACATATATCCTAATTATCCACAACAATAATGACAATAATAATATGAGGAACCACACTCACAAACTTGATTATATAATCATCATGAACCATTTATTACATATATAAATATAGATACACTCTTATTACACTCTTATTACAATATATATATATATATATATATATTTTTTTTTTTTTACAATATATATATATATATATATATATATATATATATATATATATATATAAAATATATATATATATATATATATATATATATATATATATATATATATATATTTTCAAACAACATTTTATTGAATACTAAAGGTGGCTCGAAATGAGCAGTACAGATGCCAGGGACCAAAAAACACAAAAAAGCCCTGTAAGACGTAGTAGAAAATACATAAAGGTGGAATTCAAATTTTGAAAAATTTTAAAATTTGAAAACAAAGCGGGTTCAGCCCAGGGGTGGTGGCCTACTGCCATTGGGGAGATTTTTTTTTTTTTTTTTGGAACGGAATTCAAATTTGAATTTGAAAAAATTCGAAATTTGGGATCCGCGTGTGTCCCGAGAACGCAGGGTGGGGGGGGGGGCGTGTCGTTGCCCAAAGGGCGCGGGGCCCAAGAAAGGGGCGCGGGGCCCAAGGGGCGGTTTAGCGCCCGGAGCCCAGCGCGCGGCACGAGGCCAGCGCCCAGAGCCCGGCGGGCGGTTCGAGGTAGCGGGCGGTGCGGGGCCACGGTCCCCCCGCCGGCGGGGGGGGGGGAGGGGAACGGGACGCCGACGGCTGCCGGGGAGAGCCATCGACGAACAGGGGAGGAGAGGGGGGGTAACAGGGAAGGGGAAAGGAGGGGGATGGCAGCCCGCCTAACGGAGGGGGCTCAGAGCTCGACCTCCGGGGATGAGCCAAGGAGGACCATCGACGACCAGCAGGCGGCGACGAACCGGATCCCGCGCGAGGAGGATGCCGGCGAGGGAGGGGCCGATTAAAAGCGACAAGGGGGAGCGGGTGGCCTCCAACGCGCGCCGGAAGCTTCTAAGGTCGTAAGGAGGTGGAGGAGCCATCCACGACACGGCGCGCTCGAGCGGAGGGGTGGCGGGGGCGCCCAGGGGGAGCTCGCCACGCGCAAGGGGGGAGGTAACCCCGGAGAGGGGAAGAGAGAGGCTGCCTCTCGGTCGGAGGGGGAGGCAGACGCGGGGAGCCGCAAGGAGGACCCAGCCGAGAGAGGGGGCCACTGCAGGGGCGAGGCGAGAGGAGAGAGGGACGGAGGAGACGCCGGAGCAGCGGGGAGCGCAGGCCGGGCTTCAGGCGTCGGAGATGGGAGAGCTCCACCGGTGGGAGACGAGGCGGGCGCCGGGGGCCAGGCTAAGTCTGGCGCAGCCAGAGAAGGGGACGGCTCCGCGAGGGGAAATACGGGGGGCGCCGGAGCAGCGGGGGGCCACCAAGAGGAGCGGCTGACCCCGGAGCCGGAGGGGGCTTCCGGCGCCTAGCGCGGCGTCTCCGGGAGCGACGCCGAGGAGGGGCCTTCGGGCCACGCGGCGGAAGGCCGGCGAGTGGCGGGGGGCTCCATATGGGGGGAGGCCAGGCGGTGCCCGACCCGCCGAAGGGGACGAAGAGGCCGAACGGAGTGGCCGGGCCGGGGAAGCCGACTGGCCAACCAACCCACCAAACCCCGGTCGGGGCGGTGGCGAAAGCCGGCGAGGCGAGGATGGGGGGAACGCCGGCGAAGCGAGGGGGAATGCCGGCGGGGCAGTGGCTCTGCTCGGGAACCGAGGGGCGCTCCTCACCCGAGCCATCATCTAACATGACTAATTAAAATGTGGGCCATGGCTAACTAATGCATGGGTCCAACTAGAGTCTAAGTTACCCCGGGTCCCCGTTACAAGTCGGATTGAGATAAAATTTGAACCCCACTCAAAAATCCCAAAACAATATCATAAATAATAAAATAATATCAAAATAATTCAAAGAGGTCAAATGCAAAAATATCCTTAGGCCAGAAATGACATTAAAATATTATAATCACATGGTTAGGCTCTAGGTCAAACAGTCTCTAGGGTTTTACTAGCAAAACGTCAAAACCACAAGTCATTAATTTAAATAATTTTAAAATGATTTAAAATCACCAAAAATCATATCATGAATTAAATATCATTATTAAAATAATTATAAACATGAAATTTCAAAATTACCCTCATTTGGAAAACTGGATGCTACAAACTACAATACTGACAGATTGACTATAGCCTAAAAGACATAGCCTAGTGGTTAGGCAGACGTTCCGGTGCGGAGTGATAGGAATTATGGAGGCGCCACTCATGAGGCTCGGTTGACATGCACGTATATCAGGGACGCCCGAATATATGCACGATCCGACTCGAGTGGTGATGGCAGATTCTCTATCATGAGGCTTGGCTGAAATGCATATATTTTGGGGACACCTGAAATATGTGCACGATCCAACTAAGTGACACATTGAATTCAAGTGAGATTTGGGGAACGAGAAAGTGTCGAGGATTTTGAGATCGTAAGTTTTGAAGAAAAAATTGTGGGTAGTACGAGCGTGGCTCGGATTGAGAGAACGCATATGAGAAATTATAACGCCCCAGTCCCAAAATACGTAGGACTAGAAACGTAGACATGCCAGCTGTATTCATACGAAGTATACTCCAATATATGGAAGCCTCGTATAAATATATAAGCTGTAAAATGCAGTAGAATCATAACTAATCTCATCCACACAGAATAATTTAATAAAAGATGTCATATAATAAGAATGAATTTGTCTTGATACAATATGTTGGGTGGAGACAAATCCACTACCAACAAAATAAGTAAATAAAATACATAGAAAATGAAATGAGCGACGAGCGAAGCGAAGACGATCCAAGCACTATCATCCTCGAAGAATAGAGATGGTTACGACTAGAACTAGAGCACCTGCGAAAGACAATAGCACACACCTGGAGAGATAACCAGGTCCTCAGAGGGACATAACAAGACACATAATATCATGCCATATAAACTGAATAAATATTGCTCAAATAAATAAGTAAATCGAATTATAACATGTTCCAATACGCACCTACTGAACAAACGTACCATTCCCCCAACCAAACAAGGACAGGAGATGGTAAACTAATTCACGGTAACGTATCTTCCCATGCTATGAATCTAATATGGTATCCGGACCCCAACAAGGTTCAATACCTTCTCATCGAAGTAGTAAGTCACACCTACAACCAAACAAGGACAAGATGTGACGAACTCATCTGCGACAAGTTATTGTTCCAAGTCACGGTCATATACAAGTACCCAAACCAAAAGTACTCGTACCTAACGGATAAAGGTAGCCTACTGTTCTAAGTGATATGTAGTTAAGAACAATCCTTCATACGCATGGGCCCTGGCTGAATAGGATCGGCGTAGTCCCCCTTGGGCACCAGAGGCCCCATCAGTAAGAGCATGACGTTATGCAGAATCGTCAGTGGCCGTCAGTAATTCATGGGTAATCCGACCCGCGTCTCCGGCGGAGCTCACGGGTTACAAAAGGGAAAGTGCATAGAAGCCTATACGCTAAGGAATTATCCTCCCCACCCAATGCCTACTGTGTTGTATCCACAACACAAACCACTATAACCGCTAAGTCAAACTAGCATGCAACCTCTATTAGCGGTTATTCCTATCGCACGGCTTGTACGTACTGTTGGCCAGCCAATCATGCACTTCCGTATCCTACATGCGACACACAACTTCGTGTTACAACGTGTCAAGGCCAATGAATGCAACACACAAGGTGGTCCCTTAAATCTAGGTTTAATGTGGAAAAAACAATACATAGTAGGAATATAAATGAACAATAAGTTCTAACAGTTATGCCATGTATTACAGTTTATTTTGCATAAAGAAAATAAATAATGCATGAAATATGAGCTAAAATAAATAAACAGCAAATGGCAAGGTGTCTTGCCTGGTAGTATGCCTGGTGTGCTGTGATAATCAATGTGGCACGAACTGTGACTTTGGTACAACAACTGTACAAGGAGACCTCGGGTGGTGTCACAGATAGTTTCATTGGGTCCAGGAGGGTTGAATTAGTTAGGGTCGTGAGGAGGAAGGACAGAATTGGTAGGAGGATAGAAACAATGGGCTTAGCCATGGAAAGGAAAAATCAAAGGAGAAATGATAAATAATATAGGTACGACTACTTGGGAATACTTATAATATTTGAAAATTAGATTTTATTATTAAAATAATATTTATGGAAAAAGACCTACAGTCAAGAAAAATTATTTTTGGCTAAAACTCTAAGTTCGTCCAAAAAATAGAATTGATAGAAACTATACTTTTAACAGTAAATATAATAATTTATATATTTATTTTAAAAATAACAAAGAATTCAGTTTAATATTAGGAACTATATTCTTATTGCCAAAAATAGTTCCATATAATTATCAATGATATAGAAATTGGTAGAGGGTCTTAAAGTCACAGTTATGTAGGCTAAGTCAAAAATAATATTTATATACTTTACAAGAAAATTTTGAAAGAATTGGTTATTCATGATAAAATACCATAAAATCTATTACTAATAATAATTACAAAAATCTCTAGAACTTACTTTATAAAAAATAATAATAATGGTAAAATCCAAAATATTAAATGTGATGTTAACAATAATAATATAATAGAACAAAAACAAAATAGTAATAATAATCAATAATAATAATAATAAATATCCTAATAATAATAATATAATTATATATCAGTTAACATTAAAAACTAAAAAAGTTAAACACAAAATTCGCAGCTGGCATCTGCTGCCTACTGTCTCCAACTCACAAAAACAAAACAAAACAAACAAAAATTTCAAAACCTAATGACTCAGTATACTAATGAAGAAAAGAAAGAAAGAAGGGAAGAGAGTGAAAGGGAATTGGAGAGGGAGGCGAAGAGAGAGAGAGGAAATCGGAGAGGGGTCGGTCGGTTCGCCGGGGTCGGGTCAGCTCCGGCGGGCGCGCGGAGAGAAGTGGAGGTGGAAGAAGCGGGGATCGAGCTCAGCGCCGGCGCTGATGGCCGCGCGGGGGCTCGCCGGCGGGCGCACGACGGAGCGGCGAGAGGGGAACGGCAGAGAGGGGCGGTGATGGAGTAACGCGGCGACGGTAGGGGTTTCGCCAGGGGTGGTGGAGTCTAGGGCTAGGCCGGCGGCGGAGGAGTCTAGGGCTAGGCGGAGGATGAGGAGAACGCCGGCACGGGGAGTGGGTGGTCCGGCGGAGGAAATGGTCGGAGGGGGTTTCGAGCTTGGGGTCGGAAGGGCGGCGAAGTGGTTCGGCGGTTGCTAGACGCTGGGTCGGCGGGTGCGGCGTTGTGGCGTGCTCGCCGACGGGGAGATCGCAGCGCCGGGCGGAGAGGCAAGGAGTGGTCGGGAGGAGCGCACGCGCCTCCGTCTCGGCGGCGACGAAGGTGCTCGCTCCGGAAGAGGCAGCGAAGGAAACGGAGCTGTGTGGTCGGGGAAGAGAAAGCATGGGCGGCTCAGCCTGTCATGCCCCGATTCGTAGAGTCATTTATTGACATGATTTATCTCTTGGAATCGATCGTCCTCGCTTGGGCGTGATGTCGTACAAGTCTGGTATTGCACTTGTACAAGGCAAAGATGGTACATAGGTGATAATTCTTCAAATAGGAACACATTGCAGCGGCAAAAGCAGACAAATTGAAGTTAGTGAGGACAATCTTTTTCATTGAATAGAAGTACATCACTTCTTTTGTAGCAGCGGAGATAAAAGGGTAACTTGAAGCCACACAGAGACATATAGAACTTTATTATCTTTATTGATAACTAAAAAAGAGTACAAGACTTGTAGTGAAGTACAATGCTTACAACCAATCTCACTTTACATTGAAAGCCAACTGAACAATGTTACAAAGCTTACATTTGATACTTGGATACATTGGATTACAACTCGATATACCGACTTAGCTTACAATCTCACTGGTACAACTGATTACAATGTTCCATACATTATGCCCTTTATAAACAGAAGACATCATCTTGTGCAAGGAGAGCTTCTGTATGCCCAACAAATCTTCGATGCCGCGGGACGAATCAAGCCAATCTTCGTGTGTAGAATATTCCAAGCACGAGAACCTGCCCACAAAACTTGGGTCAGCACATCATCTATGTACTAGCGAGCAGAATCCAACCCACTCGCATAAACCAACATTAAAGTGATCTTTTAAGCAAGCATTTATTAGAATGATCTTTCTATTTGGGGCCTAGCATCAGTTTACAGTTCATGGGCAATAATCAGAGTGAAGCATGTAAACAAAATTCTTAGTAGCATTCATGTGAACATATCGTTTTAGCATTCTTGGTGTTATCATACAAGGCATCATTGAGGCATCGTTAATATTAACATCTTAAACATATTATGGCAATTCTCACTTCAAGCATCATTTAGCATAGATGTTATGTTTGAGCACTATTTATAGCAAGGCATCTTCCTAGCATACTGAATTGAACATGTTAATTAGGCAAGTTAAACCAACTTATACAATATCATAATTATGTGACTTCTTACCGATTGCCGACTTCTCGTACCTGCATCAAATACAGGTTATCCGATATACTTACTCTGCCTGCACAAAATATTCATTAGCATGCATCCCGACTACATGGTCACTGGTGTTGTTAAACCATATGGACTCTCTTCATTTTATTTCATTTTAAGATAATGCGGTCAGCATAGTAGGTGGCGAGCCTCTATGCCACCCCGCCTTATCCGTGCTCCCTTAGAACTTATCATTATTTCCTCCTAGACCGAATCGGTCCCCAGGGCCCTAGGAACCGTTCGAGGAAATTATTTCTCAAACCTTGTATACAAGTTATCCATGACCATGCGAATGCGTGTCCGACTTGATTGTGAACATAATCGCATGGTAAAATATATTAAGGAAAGTAAAGGCAACAGTATATCATTAGTCATATTCAATGACCTATTCATTTCATCATTACCATTATTTCATTTGGTGATCTCAACGAACCTAGCTTTATCATTTCTCATTCATTGCTTCATTGCAACGTATCTCATATCATTCCTTTCTTAAGAGGAACTTAACATTCATTTATTTCTTATAAGGGACATGCAGCATTTCATATTCTTGTAACAGTTATAGAGATAGTACATGATTCTAGTGTTTCATTCAGTTCATTGGGTCTATAGCACAGCCAGTTCATTTCTTATTCTATCAATCACAAGGTATCTCATTAATCAAGTGTTTTATTATTTCAGCAGCATTAAGCATAAGGGGCAATGTTATCAATTCATTCTCGGGCCTCAAGTCACATTAGCAGTTCAATGTGTTGTACATTTCAATAATTCTCAACATAGGCATCTCTATTATTCAACAACTATAACATGGGACATTTAGGGACAATTCATAGCATTTCAATACTTTATTTATTAAGCATGAAGGAGTAAGGAGGAGGAAGGACAGTTCCACTCACCCAAAATTCTACTAAGCGTAGCTCCACCAGCGAGCCACATTCCAATACCCATTCCATCTAGCCAGCTAAGAGAGACTGCATCAGACTCAATTCTCCTGATTCCTAACATAAGTCACGGTCCAATATTCAGATAGCCTCAAACAAGCCAACCAAATGCCTCGTGCAGAGCGGGGCATTACATAATATACCACTCAGAAAAAGTTTCGTCCTTGAAACTTAAGGAAACAACTCGTCTACTAGATTCACTTAGTCACAACGAGTTATTCATCCAGCTTCAATTCAATATTCATTTCAGCAAACTCGGTCATCTTAAAATAGCTATCCAATTGTATCATTTTAATCCATCAACGATTCAATCCATCTTTCTATTTTTCTAAATACTTGCAACTTCTCATTGATTCACCAACATTTTCCTTGCATTTCTATCTCGGTCGCAACATATCACTTCGTTTGGATCCATACACATATTTTATGCGTCCCTAAAACATATGCATTTCAGCCAAAGTTCGCGCTAGTGCGGTAAATTCTTCCTATAATGTTATCTCAGTCGCAACCAATCACTTCGGCTGGATCCATACACATATTTTTAGGCATCCCCAAAATATATATACTTCAGCCAACTTCCATGTTAGTGCGATTTGATCAGCCACAATATAACTCTCTTTTCTAAATCTGACTTAGCATCCTTTTATTTGACTTATTGCTTTATTCACTTTGCCACAATCAATATCTTCCAGGCCACAATACTTAATATCAGGGACAACTTGGTTAAGCCCTCTACCCAAGCATAACATTTCTAACATTCGATCAAGGGTCTAACTTAGAGCCAATCATATTAAGAATTCACAACATGCAATCATATTCCTTCCTAATTCCAACAATATTTCTCACCGAGGTAATTCATCTTTTCTAAAAGATACAATCCGACGTCACACACTATCGATTACCCGAGTCAGGGTATAATTCTATGCAACAATCAAGGTTAACTTAGCTACCCGCCTATAGGTACACTCAAGTCTTACCATACGATTGCAATTCCCACTTATGGCCGACATATAATCCTCAAGGGTCAAACATCTCTTAAGGCACAAGTTGAAGCATACATTCCCTTAGGTCAATACTCATTATCACCGTCTCTCATTCAATGCCACAAGGTCATCCTATGGGTCTCCAATGGTCACCAATTATTCAGTCAATCTCTAAGGTTAGCTACACTGACAGCTAAACTTAATCATTTAGGTGACTTCCCTAGAGTGGACGGCTACTAGGGTTATACTAGTTTTTTATTCTTAAGGCCAACAAGCAACCAACAGTTCTAAGGAACTCTACCCAAACCTATGGGTTTTAACTCAGTCCGAATAACTAATCGCCATTGTTGGCTAGGCCAACAATTGGTCATGCAGCCCACGGTTTCTAGGGTCAAGTCTATCTATCTAGTGTCTTCCTCAAGGAACTAATTCCCACAGAGGCTCACTTTAGACTTACCCAACGATCGACTAAGATCGATCTATCAACATTACGGTCAATTCCCAATCCGACATACGATTCTCATCGTTCCAATAATCCATCAAGTAATTTCCCAATGATTCAATTTCTATTCCAATTCCTTTGTACTCACACGAACCCATAAGCCAAGGCTAACTATTCAAAAGTCATCGGTTCCGATAGTCTTAACAAGACTATAGAATCATACTATTCGGTCCGTATGACAGAGTCAAACCACTAAGTCATAAGCCAACAATCTATATCTCAACCAACAATCACCTATACCGACATTATCCAACACGTTTGCAATTTCTCGTTCCCATTTGTTTCTCAATCATCAAACTATCTCACGGATATTTTTAAATCTCATGCAGCAAAGGGTCAAATAGTTCATCCATTCAATCCGACAATTTATGTATCACTTAACCAAACTCTAGGCAATACAAATAGTCAAGGTGGCTACTTGTTACTTTTCTAATCCCATTAAATTCCTCAGCATACATGTACATAGGCAACGACTATCCTTTGGTGATCAAGATGGATTAACATCTATTACACCTTAGGGTCAAAGCATAGATCTCAAATATTCCTTTGATTCACCGACGATATTTCCAAAACTTTCAGCTACACAACCAACTTTGTATTAGCCACATTTAATTCACATCCAACCAATCGAAGTCAACATTTAGATGTTCTAAGCCACAACATTCTCTAGCCAAATCCATTTACTTATAGCATACTAACTGCTTACTAGTCTGAGTCATCACTCGACTAAACAAATTTCTAACCATGCCACCGGTTACAATTTCTGCCAATCTCGCTACTCAATATAACATCACCGTCAAGGGACACTCGAGTCATCTAACCACAATACATGACTCCCAGCTAAGTCTCGGCACTACCCAGTACCCACAGATAGTCTCATTGCTATTCTATGGAAAGGGTCAACATACATCTCGTTCTGAGGTGGTAGAGGCAATATACCACTCAGAATCGAATCCATCCTCAAACAAAAGCAACTCAAATCTATTCCGGACATTTCATGATCTTTAATGATCATAATACTTAACCAACATCTCGGGATCTCAAAATCACAAACCAACATTCTTAGGGTCTCAAAAGCAGTAGCCAGCACACATGAGTCAATTCATCAATTTTGTTGAACTCATCCATCAATTATTTTATTCCCAATTCTTTTCCAACATCATATGCAATTCTCAACTTGTTGTAGCATACATAGCCTTTTCTTTTATTCCTACATTCCAAACAGCATTCACAATATAGCATACTATGGCATCGAGTCATTGTTGGGTTATTTGTTTTTAAATCAACAACAATCATTCATTTAGGGGCATCACAATGTATATAGACTTATTGTATGGAACATCCAGTGAGCAGCCGAGAGGGTCAACGAACTTTCAAGCACAGATAACATAAGAATAAATACCGAACAACAATAGCATAATCGCGGAAGCAATCTTTGATTTAATCGCGGAAGCAACGTTGAGTGATCGCGGAAGCAACTTTGGTTAATCATCGATGCAACTTTAATTTAGAATAAATCAAAGAAGAGACCAAGGACATAAAGCCGTGCTCTGATACCAATTGGTCAGGCCCCGATTCGTAGAGTCATTTATTGACATGATTTATCTCTTGGAATCGATCGTCCTCGCTTGGGCGTGATGCCGTACAAGTCTGGTATTGCACTTGTACAAGGCAAAGATGGTACATAGGTGATAATTCTTCAAATAGAAACACATTATAGCGGCAGAAGCAAACAAATTGAAGTTAGTGAGGACAATCTTTTTCATTGAATAGAAGTACATCACTTCTTTTATAGCAGCGGAGATAAAAAGGTAACTTGAAGCCACACAGAGATATATAGAACTTTATTATCTTTATTGATAACTGAAAAAGAGTACAAGACTTGTATTGAAGTACAATGCTTACAACCAATCTCACTTTACATTGAAAATCAACTGAACAATATTATAAAGCTTACATTTGATACTTGGATACATTGGATTACAACTCGATATACCGACTTGGCTTACAATCTTACTTGTACAACTGATTACAATGTTCCATACATTATGCCCTTTATAAATAGAAGACATCATCTTGTGCAAGGAGAGCTTCTGTATGCCCAACAAATCTTCGATACCGCGGGACCAATCAAGCCAATCTTCGTGTGTAGAATATTCTAAGCACGAGCACCTGCCCACAAAACGTGGGTCAGCACATCATCTATGTACTGGCGAGCAGAATCCAACCCACTCGCATAAACCAACATTAAAGTGATCTTTTAAGCAAGCATTTATTATAATGATCTTTCTACTTGGGGCCTAGCATCAGTTTACAGTTCATGGGCAATAATCAGAGTGAAGCATGTAAACAAAATTCTTAGTAGCATTCATGTGAACATATCGTTTTAGCATTCTTGGTGTTATCATACAAGGCATTATTGAGGCATCGTTAACATTAACATCTTAAACATATTATGGCAATTCTCACTTCAAGCATCATTTAGCATAGATGTTATGTTTGAGCACTATTTATAGCAAGGCATCTTCCTAGCATACTGAATTGAACATGTTAAGCAGGCAAGTTAAACCAACTTATACAATATCACAATTATGTGACTTCTTACCGATAGTCGACTTCTCGTACCTGCATCAAATACAGGTTATCCGATATACTTACTCTGCCTGCACAAAACATTCATTAGCATGCATCCCGACTACATGGTCACTGGTGTTGTTAAACCATATGGACTCCCTTTATTTCATTTCATTTTAAGATAATGCGGTCAGCATAGTAGGTGGCGAGCCTCTATGCCACCCAGCCTTATCCGTGCTCCCATAGCACTCATCATTATTTCCTCCTAGGCCGAATCGGTCCCCAGGGCCCTAGGAAATTATTACTCAAACCTTGTATACAAGTTGTCCATGAACATGCGAATGCGTGTCCGACTCGATTGTGAACATAATCGCATGGTAAAATATATTAAGGAAAGTAAAGGCAACAGTGCATCATTAGTCATATTCAATGACCTGTTCATTTTATCATTACCATCATTTCATTTGGTGATCTCAACGATCCCAGCTTTATCATTTCCCATTCATTGCTTTATTACAACGTATCTCATATCATTCCTTTCTTAAGAGGAACTTAACATTCATTTATTTCTTATAAGGGACAGACAATATTTCATATTCTTGTAACAGTTATAGAGATAGTACATGATTCTAGTGTTTCATTCAGTTCATTGGGTCTATAGCATAGCCAGTTCATTTCTTATTCTATCAATCACAAGGCATCTCATTAATCAAGTATTTTATCATTTCAGCTGCATTAAGCATAAGGGGCAATGTTATCAATTCATTCTTGGGCCTCAAGTCACATTAGCAGTTCAATGTGTTGTACATTTCAATAATTCTCAACATAGACATCTCTATTATTCAGCAACCATAACATGGGACATTTAGGTACAATTCATAGCATTTCAATACTTCATTTATTAAGCATGAAGGAGTAAGGAGGAGGAAGGACAGTTCTACTCTCCTAAAATTCTACTAACCGTAGCTCCACCAGCGAGCCACGTTCCAATACCCATTCCGTCTAGCCAGCTAAGAGAGACTGCATCAGTCTCAATTATCCTGATTTCCAACATAAGTTACGGTCCAATATTCTGATAGCATCAAACAAGCCAACCAAATGCCTCGTGCGGAGCGGGGCATTACACAGCCCAGGCTCGTCGACGGCCGGACGCTGCTCCGATGGGGAATCGGAGAGCATGCCGAGATAGGACGGCGAAGGTTAGTAGTGGTGTGGTGGTTTAATTTTTGGGTTTCCCTGTCGATTGGATTTTGGGGTCGCCGATGGTGGCGGGACGGTGGTTTTGGTGGCATCGACCGGAGATGGTCGGCCGGATTTTGGGCGATGGTGGATTTTGCTGTAGGCGGGGTGGCGCTAAGGATGGTGGTGGTGTGTTTGCTGGATTGCTGGGGTTAGGGAGACGAGATGTTGGTTACGGCAACGGGTTGCCGTGGTGTATTGGGTTGCAGGTGTCAATGGTGGTGACGGGCTTGTGATGTAGACGGCGGAGATAGTGGTGGCAGCGGGTGGCTGTGACAGGAGACGGGTACGGGGAAGGCAGCGGACAAGACGGGATAGGGTTTAGGTTTAGGACTAGGGTTTAGAAATTTATTGATGTCGGGGTGTGTCCAACACGAGGAAGAAAATAATGTACATGTAAAATAATGGAATAAGATTTTGGATGGACATCGACACGATTTACGTAGAATTATGGAGAAATTTGTGGAAGATGAATTAAGGAAAATAATGGAGGAGTACCTGCCTATTTATAGGATGTGGGAATTCCCATTTGGGTAGAATTAGAAAAGATTTAAAATCCAATTTAGATATTTCAATCTATTTAATTCAAATCCGAATCTAAATCAAAATCCAATTTCAAATACAAATCAAATTTAAATCAAATTAATTTTAGTTTAAAAATCAATTTCGAAATATCTACTATTTAAATCAATCCAAAAATTCAAATCACGATTTAAATCGTCGCAAAAATTTTTGGAACATATTTTTCAAAAATACTAATATTAATAATTTTGAAAATTATATTATTATTTAAAATAAACAAATAAATAATTATAAAAATATATGTTTGTATAAATAATATTTACATAGATATACTTTTCTAATTTACCATTTTATAGGAAATATTTATTTATTATTATAACTATATAAATGAAAGGCTTTTCATAATAGTCATAAACTTGAAAATAATAGCTAGAAATAATTATTGTCTATATTATTTTGAAACTATAAAAATAATAAAAATAATGTTTTTCAAAAATATGTATGCTCGCACATATTCGTACTCGACGAGCAAGAAAAATAATTCCGTGCGCGACATAAAATACGACTACGCGACTTACAATACAGAATTTTAAATCAGTACAAATATTAATAAAAAAATATAGTAGAAATTTAGGGGTTTTACAGAAATGTGTGCGAGAAACATAGGATGTTGAGTTGAGTTATAAGTCGATAAGTGTACTCAGTTAGTTTCGAGGACGAAACTTTTTCTGAGTGGTGTATGATGTAATGCCCCGTCCTGCTCAGTCAATCGGAGTAATCGAAATGCCGACGACGTTCGGACTTAGCCTTGCAACGGCTGCTCGAAGACATCGCTCGGTCGAGGCGACCGCTCGCTCAGGTGGGGTAGTTTCGGTAAACTTGCCTCATCTTAGCCTTCACATAATAAATCGCATGTTTTTAACTTGCCAAGTAGGCTTGATAATAAAAGAGACGAATTCACATAGCAAAAGGGAATAATCTCGACGGGTTGAATTGAGTTAGAATATGGAAAGGTCCAACGGTCGGCTTAGAGTTGGTGTACGACGTGCTTTGAAAATGACACTTGGTCCTTCATTCCATGGCTTGGGAGAAGAAAAGTTGGTTGAGTAGGCAAAGTCATGAACGTAGCCTAAGTCATAGGCGTTGCCCGCATGAATGCTTCATAAAGCATGCACGGTCCCATCGTCCAAGGCTTGGCATAGCCTTGGCTTGCCCATGAGTTAAGTTGCGTTGAGCGGCTTGTTGTAGTGTCCCGTCCCGCTCAGTCAATCGGAGGAATTGAAATGCCGACGGCGTCCGGACTTAGTCTTGCAACGGCTACTCGAAGACATCGCTCGGTCGAGGCGACCGCTCGCTCAGTTGGGGTAGTTTCGGTGAACTTGCCTCATCTTAGCCTTCACATAATAAATTTCTTGTTTTTAACTTGCATAAGCAGGCTTGATAATAAAAGAGACAAATCCACATAGCTAAATGGAGTAATCTCGAAGGGTCGAATTGAGTTAGAATATGGAAAGGTCCAACGATCGACTTAGAGTTGGTGCACGACGTGCTTTGAAAATGACACTCGATCCTTCGTCCCGTGGCTTGGGAGAAGGAAATGTTGGTCTTTGACACAAAACTATGAATTAGCCTAAGTCATAGGCGTCGCCCGCGTAAATGCTCGATAAGCATGCACGCTTCCACGATGCAAGGCTTGACATAACCTTTGCTCGTCGCTTGAGTTAAGTTGTAGGATTGGTGAAGTTAGGCAAAGTGATGGTGGTCGACCTAAATCATTCCAAGCACGGTCCTATGAGTTCTACTGCTGGGTATAGCTACGAAATTCTATGTTTTCAAAGCTAGTCGTTTGGAGTATGCGTTGGGCGATAGTGTCGCGTAGAGCACGATGGGTCTAAGGCACGATGCACGAACTTAGTGTTTAAGGCATGAACCATGGTTGATTTAATGAGTTTTGGAGAAAGGACTATCAAATAGGCATTGAGTTGAATGAAATGATATGTTAACATGGAAAGAATGCTCGCGACCGTGGGTCGTCGAGGGGTCCTTGAGGGGTCTCAAGGATAGATGACTTGAACTTGGTTTTGGAAAGAGATGATAACACTGAGAGTACAATAACTGTGTGAGACGTCAGTTTGAGTGAAGGGTCTTGCATGGTCATTGGACAACTTGTCGACAAGGTAGAGTTTCCCCATAACGGCAACCCAGGGCCATGGGACCGTTTCGGCCAAGAAAGGAAACACGGTGATAGCTGTGCTGACTCAATAGCACCGGTTAGTCGGGGACTTCCAGGGGGCTAGCTACCTTGCGTTGGAAGGGTCCCGGCCAACCGCAAGCTATGTGTCCATAATAGCTTGTCATGCTAGTGACCTCATATAGATGAGTTGGCACGGGCAGCAATCCGCGAGTGTGCCTTTGGATTGAGTCGAGTATTGAGTACACTAAATCAAGGAGTCGAGTTGAATGCACGTGTATAGTTTGAATATAATATTGGGCCTAAGATTTGGCTGCAACAAAGACACCGTGCTTCGGCACGAGATGTGGCGTCGAGTCCTATGTTGTCGGCATATAAGTTGCATAGTTATGGTTTGAGTTGTCATGAGTTTAAGTCAGAAGATACCGCAAGGCAAACTTGGTCGAGTGACACTTAGTACACAAAGTTGGGTGGGTCAGTTGGTGATTGATTCGAAGGGCCGCGAGGTAGTAAGGGCCGCGAGGCGGCAAGGGCCGCGAGATGATTGAGTCTCATTGAGTTGTGAGGCACGGCCTCAGCAAGGGTTTGTAGCACGGTCACACAAAAATGGAGCCTCATCGCGTAGTTGTGTCTCTGATTTTAAGCCGTAAGGCAAACACGACTCGATAGGTTAACATTGTTGGCACGAGATGGGTCTTGAGGCAAGGTATGAGTTAATGTTGTCGTTGCAAGCACGAGATGGTCTAGAGACACAGAATAGGCCAAGGCATCGGTCCTAAAATTAATCCTAAGGCAAGAGTAGAAAGACAATCATAAAGGGGACTAAGTTGCATAAAAGTAAATCAAACGTGTCGGGTTTGTATGGGTGGGCGAGGGGCTCATTCCACCAGTACAGTTGAGTACTGACACCTACATAGTTTACATGTACAGGCACAGGTAGAAGCTCGTGGCACGGAGCTTGCTTGGATGTGCCGAGTCACGGAGTTCCTTAGCGATTCGAAGCGCACGACCGCATGAAGTAAAGACTTATACGGGACATAATGTATGGACGTCGCCTACCGAAGCTTCCGTTGGATCAAGACTTTTATTGAGAGATGAGAGAGAGCTGAGTGACTTGTAATGTGAGCTTGAGAGACTTGTAATCTTGGCCTTGCGCCCCATTGTAACCTATGTTTCAATATCAATAAAGAGCTTCTTTTGAATAACTTGTGTTTGTTCTAATTTTTGCTACTAATATTCAATGTCTCTGCACGGGACTTCTGTGCGACGACCTCGTCGCTGCCGCTGAAACCGGCCGTTATGGAACCCGCCTTGCACGAGCGCAATCTAGGCTCGTGCGGCATCACGCCTTAGAGAGGACGATCGCTCCTACGGGAGCGGGGCATGACATAATGGTATCAGAGCACGGCTTTACGTCCTTGGACTATCGATTGAATTCTTTAACTTTGTTGTTTTCGCAAACTCTGAAATGCTGCTTCCGCAAAGTTGATATCGTTGGTGTGCTCTCTCTCAAATGTCCTACGGGATGTCCATACAATAAGTCTAACTATTTTGCAAAGCATAGGAGAACAGTTTTTGACAAAACAAATGATGGTTCGCGTAAGCACGATTGGCTAAGTCGGGCTGGGCACGTACACTAAAGTTGCGTCGACCTTAGAAAAGTCGAGTGTGGGAATTGAATTGTGTCGGACGAGAATGAGTTGAACTCGATTGAGTAAAGTGAGATGACTATCGATAGGGGTGCTATCAAACAACGATGTTATCGTCGGTGCGATATAAGGTGAGCGTGCTTAAAATTTAAGGAATCGTTCGGACAGAAATTCGAGGAAGTAGATTGTGAATCAAATGATAGTATTGAGGATTTGTCGAATGACTTCATTCCTGAGTGCTGTATGCGATAGGCTCAGGAATGTCGATCGATCGATTGAGGATTCGGGGTGTCGATGAGTCTATCAGCAAGCGTCACACATATGCAAAGCCTTAGATTGAGTGAGTTGTTGTCAAGAAGTTTGATAAATCGATTCGAACAACTTAGAAATTGACGCGTACGGAACGTGCATAGGATTGAGGATTGTGCGAAGTATGAAATACGAAAATAATTGAGAAGGTGAAATCGAATCGAGGAAAAAGTTAGGTGTAGAGAATGGATGACTTGATCGAAGAAATTGATACGGATTGTATATGAAAAGTTATCACGATAGATAGATATCATGTATGAAAAGTTGAATTTTGAAGTTACATAATAACTCAGAGGATTGGATTGAATATTGCTCGATGATTTGAGTTAGCAAAGGAATGATGCGAATTGAGGGAATACGTTGGTCGATGACTTATGATAAATGGATGAACAATATGTGAAATTGGTTTAAAGAAATTGATGTTGTGAATAATTCGAAGGATAATAATCGAACTAGAATTTGAATGTCGAGGAGATTGTCCAGTCGGACGATAGCATCATTCGTACGACTCAAAATTGGTTGCAAAGGAAGATCGTCAGGTTACGCATATTGTCGATGGTATTAAGGCGTATCAAAGATCGATATGCGATAACTCGGGGGTACTCTGACTCGGCAAATGACGATCGTGCAAGTGTTATTGTTTTGTTGGATGCTATACTTAGGATTTTGATCGAGATGAATATTGGATAAAAATAATTGTCTTGATGGTTACGCGGGTAACCACAGCATCGACATTCTTGTCTTGTGCGAGCGCAACTCTAGCCTCGCACATGCGTCATGTCAGATTTTTGGGCGATCGTTCCACGTGAGCGTTGACATGGTGATTCATGTCGTGGGAATGATCAAACTCAAGAAAAATTAGGGCATGACAACTTTGATTGTCTTGACTTGTCGGTTTGATACGAAAAAAATTCGAGGATGTTTAGACTTACGATTGATGAATGAAATAAACTTGAGGATTGTGTAGGTCCAGTCCGCGCATCAAGAATGAATTAGTCTAGACACAAAATAAGAGTTACGTCCCGATGAGGATGACTATCCCGCGGGAGCGTGCATGGTGGTTCATACCCACCATGGATAATCTAAATTGCGTGAGATCGGGGCGCAACATATTGTTAAGATAGACGACCTCATGACCGAATACGTGAATTGGGATGAATAACTTAAGGAATATGAAACGTGAATTATGGTTTAGAAATGAATCGTGTCGTTGCGTGCTTGACTTGGAAGGATTAATAGGCAGATTATGTCGAACATGTTCGAAAAGATAGATTATGCGAAATGGCTTATTGGTCGAGCGATATTGATGTATCGAAGATTTGGTTGAGTGAACTTACGATAGGATGGCTTTGCTGAATGACTCGGACCCCGTGCGACGAATATTGGGATGTGTGCGAGCTTGGGTAGAAAACCCCGTACCGTCGATTTGGTTTGACCTTAGAATGGGGTCAGTGTTTATATCGTTGTTTGGGAACTGTGATTCCAATACTGACAATTTACTTTAGCCTAAAGAGATTGCCTAGCGGCTAGGCGAGATGTCCATGTTGCGAGAGGTAGTATCAGTACGAGGGATCTTGAGGATTGATTGGTTGGGATATTGTTATTGATAAATGGAATGATTCGGGAATATGAAAATACCACTGATGAGCCTCGGCAGACATGCATGTATATCAAGGACGCTTGAATGCGTGCACGATCCGACTCGAGTGGTAATGGCAGAATTCGCTATCACGAAGCTTGGTTGAAATGCATGTATATTGGGGATGCCAAAGATATGTGCACGATCCATACTAAATGATACGTTGAATCAAGTGAGACTTGAGGAACGGGAAAATGTCGAGGATTTTGAGATTGTGAGTTTTGAAGAAAGGATTTTGGATAGCACGAGCGTGGCTCGGATTGAGGGAACACATCGGAGAAATGTGTGCGAAAAAACGTAGGATGTTGAGTCGAGTGATAATTCGATAAGTATACTCAGTTAGTTTCGAGGACAAAACTTTTTTTGAGTGGTGTATGATGTAGTACCCTGTCCCGCTCAGTCAATCGGAGGAATCGAAACGCTGACGATGTTCAGACTTAGCCTTGCAACGGCTACTCGAAGACATCGCTCGGTCGAGGCGACCGCTCGCTCATGTGGGATTGTTTCGGTGAACTTGCCTCATCTTAGCCTTCACATAATAAATTGCTTGTTTTCAACTTGCACAAGTAGGCTTGATAATAAAAGAGACAAATCCACATAGCTAAAGGGAGTAATCTCGAAGGGTCGAATTGAGTTAGAATATGGAAAGGTCTAACGATCGGCTTAGAGTTGGTGCACGATGTACTTTGAAAATGACACTCGGTCCTTCGTCCCATGGCTTGGGAGAAGGAAATGTTGGTCTTTGACACAAAACTATGAATTAGCCTAAGTCATAGGTGTCGCCCGCGTAAATGCTCGATAAGCATGCATGCTTCCACGATGCAAGGCTTGACATAGCCTTTACTCGTCGCTTGAGTTAAGTTGTATGATTGGTGATGTTAGGCAAAGTGATGGCGGTCGACCTAAATCGTTCCAAGCACGGTCCTATGAGTTCTACGGCTGGGTATAGCCACGAAATCCTACGGTTTCAAAGCTAGTCGTATGGAGTATGCGTTGGGCGATAGTGTCGCGTAGAGCACGATGGGCCTAAGGCACAATACATGGACTTAGTGTTTAAGACATGAACCACGGTTGATTTAATAAGTTTTGGAGAAAGGACTATCAAATAGGCATTGAGTTGAATGAAATGATATGTTAACATGGAAAGAATGCTTGCGATCGTGGGTCGTCGAGGGGTCCTTGAGGGGTCTCAAGGGTAGAAGACTTGAACTTGGTTTTGGAAAGAGATGATAACACTGAGAGTACAATGACTGTGTGAAATGTCAGTTTGAGTGAAGGGTCTTGCATGATCATTGGATAACTTGTCGACAAGGTAGAGTTTTCCCGTAACGGCAACCCAGGGCCATGGGACCGTTTTGGCCAAAAAAGGAAACACGGTGATAGCTGTGCTGACTCGATAGCATCTGGTTAGTCTGGGACTTCCAGGGGGCTAGCTACCTTGCTCTAGAAGGGTCCCGGCCAACCGCAAGCTATGTGTCCATAATAGCTTGTCATGCTAGTGACCTCATATAGATGAGTTGGCACGGGCGACAATCCGTGAGTGTGTCTTTGGATTGAGTCGAGTATTGAGTACACTAAATTAATGAGTCCAGTTGAATGCATGTGTATAGTTTGAATACAATGTTGGGCCTAAGATTTGGCTGCAACGAAGACACCGTGCTTCGGTACGAGATGTGGTGTCGAGTCCTATGTTGTCGACATATAAGTTGCATAGTTATGGTTTGAGTTGTTATGAGTTTTAGTCAGGAGATGCTGCAAGGCAAACTTGGTCGAGTGACACTTAGTACACAAAGTTGGATGGGTCAGTTGGTGATTGATGCGAAGGACCGCGAGACGGCGATATGATTGAGTCTCATTGAGTTGTGAGGTACGGCCTCAGCAAGGGTTTGTAGCATGGTCACACAAAAATGGAGCCTTATCGCGTAGTTTCGTCTCTGATTTTAAGCCGTAAGGCAAACACGACTCGATAGGTTAACGTTATTGGCACGAGAAGGGTCTTGAGGCAAGGTATGAGTTAACGTTGTCGTTGCAAGCACGAGATGGTCTAGAGACACAGAATATGCCAAGGCGTCGGTCCTAAAACTGATCCTAAGGCAGGAGTAGAAAGACAATCATAAAGGGGACTAAGTTGCACAAAAGTAAATCAAACGTGTCAGATTTGTATGGGTGGGCGAGGGGCTCATTCCACCAGTACAGTTGAGTACTGACACCCACATAGTTTACATGTGCAGGCACAGGTAGAAGCTCATGGCGCGGAGCTCGCTTGGATGTGTCGAGGCACGGAGTTCCTTGGCAATTCGAAGCGCGACCGCATGAAGTAAAGACTTATACGGGACATAATGTATGGATGTCGCCTTCTGAATCTTCCGTTGGATCAAGACTTGTATTGAGAGATGAGAGAGAGCTGAGTGACTTGTAATGTGAGCTTGAGTGAGCTTGAGAGACTTATAATCTTGGCCTTGCGCCCCATTATAACATATGTTTCAATATTAATAAAGAGCTTCTTTTGAATAACGTGTGTTTATTCTAATTTTTGCTACTATTATTCAATGTCTCTGTATGGGACTTCTGTGTGACGACCTCGTCGCAGCCGCTGAAATCGGCCGTTATGGAACCCGCCTTGCACGAGCGCAATCTAGGCCCGTACGGCATCACGCCTTAGCGAGGACGATCGCTCCTACGGGAGCGGGGCGTGACACTGGTGACCTAAGTCTAGGCACCCGAGTGACTTGGTCGTTCAAGTCGAATATGTGCTTGGCACTATCCATTAAGGCAAAGCTTGACGCAGCCTTTGCTCGTTAAGTTGTTGCGAAATTAAGTTAGGCAAAGTTATGTCGGTCGACATAAGACGTTACAAGTACCGTCCTGCTCTTTCGTTGTTTGTCAAAGTTAAGTAGCCCACGATCTCAAGGGCCATCGACTTGGGCATGAGTGTTGCGTAGAGCACGATTGGCTTAAGGCACGGTGCACAGACTTTATGTTTAAGGCAAGGACCACAATTGATTCAAATTGAGTTTTAAGAAAGGACTATCAAATAGGTGTTCATGAGTTGAACAAATTGAAGGGTAACAAGGAAAGAATGCTCGCGATCGTGGGTCGTCGAGGGGTCTCAAGGATAGAAGTCTTAAACTTAGTTTTGAAAGAGATGGTAACACTGAAAGAAGGATGAATGTGTGAGATGTCAGTTTGAGTCGAGTCTTGCATGATCATGGACAACTTGTACAAGGTAAAAGGAAGGGTTTCCTTGGATCGACAACTTGGGGCCATAGGACCGATCCGGCCTAGGAGGAAACAGGTATAGCTGTGCCAGGTAGAGGCAACAGGTATTCACTGGACAGTCATTGGGGCTCGCTACTTGCTTTGACCGGACCATCCTATATGCCAGCTATGAGTCCAGGGTGGCTTGTTCTACCAGTGACCCGTGTTCATATAGATGTCGGCAAAATAGCGGCTATCCGCGCGTATGCCTTTGGAATTGAGTCGAGTCGAAGGTGAATACAAGTTAGAACATGATGCTTGGGGCCTAAGATGTGGCTTCAACATAGGCGACATGCTTGGCACAGGGGTGTGGTGTCGGGTCGTAAGTCCTGGCATATAAGTTGTATTTGTTGGATCCGAGTTGTCTGGAGTTTAAGTCAGGAACCGACGCAAGGCAAAGTAGGTCGACACAAGTTCAGAAGTCTTGATTGGGTCAGTTGGTGATCAAAGTAGCAAGTGCCGCTTGGCGGCAAGGGCCACGAGGCGGCGATATGATTAAGTCTTATTGAATTGTGAGGCACGGGCTCAGCAAGGGTTTGTAGCACGGTCACACGGAAATGGAGTCTATCGTATAGTTGCGTCTCTGATTTTGGACCGTAAGGAAAGCACGACTTGATAAGTTAACGTTTTTGGCATGAAGAGGGTCTGGAGGCAAAGCATGAGTTAACATTATTGATGTAAGCATGGGATGGTCTAGCGACGCAGAATAGTCCAAGACGTCGGTCCTAAAACTGATCCTAAGGCAAGAGTAGAAAGACAATTGATAAGAGGAGCCTATGTTGCACAAAGTAAATTAACGTGTTGGTTTTGTATGGGTGGGCGAGGAGCTCATTCCACCAGTACAGTTGAGTACTGACACCCACATAATTTTCATGTGCAGGCACAAGTAGAAGCTCATGGCGCGGAGCTCGCTTGGATGCGTCGAGGCACGGAGTTCCTTGGCGATTCGAAGCATGTGGCCGCATGTATTCAAGACTTATACAGGACATAATGTATGGACGTCGCCTTCCGAAGCATCCGCTGGCTCAAGACTTGTATTTGAGAGATGAGAGAGAGCTGAGTGACTTGTAAAGTGAGATTAGTGATCTTGAGAGACTTGTAATCTTGGCCTTGCGCCCTATTGTAACCTCTGTTTTAATATTAATAAAAGAATGTTTTGTAATGACTTGTGTGTTGTTCTAAATTTTGTTGCTATTATTCAATGTCTCTGCTTGGGACTTCTGTGCGGCGACCCCGTCGCAGCCGTTGAAATCGGCCGTTATGGAACCCGCCTTGCACGAGCGTAATCTAGGCTCGTGCGACATCATGCCTTAGTGAGGATGATTGCTCCTACGGGAGGGGGGCATGACACTCCGCCCCTCTGAGTGCCGCCAGCGCCATCGTCTCCACCGCCACCATCATCGTCATCTTCAGCCACCACCACCATCATTTCCACGACGACCACCACCACCTTCGTCGTCTTTTTCTTCTTATCCTCTCCCCCTCGACTTCGAGCTCCGGCTGTGTCATGCCCCGATTCGGTAGAATCGATAGTCGTCCCCCGGGCGTGATACCGTGCAAGCCTAAGTTGCGTTTGCACAAGACGGTTCATAAGGTTATTCAAAATAACAGCATATATATAAGAGTACGCAAAGAAGTTGAACATATTTATATAGAGAAGGAACTTGCATTTTTATTGACAATAAGTTAGGTTACAGATTCGATTACAAAAGAGGCCTCTTGGGCTTACAACCGACATCAATGAGATAATCATTCCATATATTTACATCCCTTTTTACAAAACATCAAAATGACTCTCTAAGACCTGGGATCGGCGAGAGTTTGCGACTCATGATGAAGTTGGGTTGGAGTCTTCAAAAGTTGCAGAGTTAGCCTTTGCGCTTGCAAGGCTTCAAAAGAAAGGAGCGTCGCCTTCAGTTCCTTGGCACGTTATCCTAGTTCCGAGTACCTGTTGAGAGCGAGGGTCAGCACATTACACTTTGTGCTGGTGCGTTGTAGTTTAAATCCCGTGCACTCATTTGTTGAAGAAGTTAAGTGAGCGTGCATGCAATTGATTAGTGAAGTTTCTAGCCATCCTACTCAATTCAAACTTATATTTGTAGGCACAACCGTATAACAATGATAGATCTTACCCCTGGCAGAGCGCACCATTATGGCATAAACTTACCATGTTCTTCCCTATCATATTGATAATTAAGACATAATAGAGTGCATTCATGAAGGTCACTGGCACGACAAGCCATCATGGACATATAGCTTGGTAGACAGTGGTCCTTCAGCTTATGTAGCGAGCCCCGTTGAAAGCCACTACCTACCGTGGCATGCATCCGGCATAGCTATCCGTGTTTCTTCCTAGGCCGGAACGGTCCCGTGGCCTCGGGATATCGTCCGAAGAAACAATCGCCCTTGTCGACAAGTTGTCCATGACCGTGCTAAGTTAATTATTATTTCAAGGCACATTTTATAGTATCATTGCGACATTCATTTAATCGATTCATCCTTTATTAGCACGTTTCTATATAATACGGTAATTGCAAGCACGATAAGGTTATATGACAAGCATTTGTATAGTTCGTGTTCGTGGGACTTCGTGTGACCGTTCATCGAAATATCATTCATGTCGTTGCATTACATCAAGCAAAGCACATGTCTAGTATCGATAGTGTATTAGAGAAGAGGGTCGAGGGAAGAAGGGTCATCCACTCACCTTAGTATTTACTTGATGCGAGAAACTGGTTGGCCGTGCTAGACGTTGCCTATGCGATCACTTGAAATCGCACAAGCAACCGATTAGAATACTGTGTTATTCAAGGAAATTCGATACGAATGTGAAGTTCGAAATGCAAGCCTTGGAAACCATCGAAAACATTCACGAAAATGCATTCAAAAAACAAAGCCAAAACCAATGCAAGCGACGTGAAAAGCAGAGCAACGAGAGGTCTCTCCCGACTCAGCCGCAGAGTCAATCCTTGAGGCGCAACCCGCTGAATATGGGACTTGGTTCCGAATAAGCTGTTGACACAAAGTCACAGTCAACCAAATATTGACTACATTGACTAAATAATATTTGTATTAATTCTATACGACACACGACGACTGCATTCAGTTCAAGACAGATGACAGCTCAGTCTCCGGCTCTCAGTGTGTTCTGGAGTCTGTATTTTATAATTTCATTGAGTCTAGACTTGTGTACTCTGAGTCATGCTGAGCTTTTGGAACTTAGTCTATAACCTACCCAAAATCCCAAGCTCCACTGAACCAAACACTGCCCAAAAAGCCCCTTTGAACCACTCTGTGCTCTGGAGACAGAGTTCGGGCTGAACTCTGCCTCCACACAGAGTTTGGGCCGAACTCTGTCCCCTAGAAATCAGGAACCCTAATTTTAGGGTTAGCTGGTTGCTAGTTGTCCAACGGCCAAATTTTTGAATTTTCCTACCCGAATTCTGGCCGAATTCTGCCTATAAAAACACTATAAATAGGGCATGAATTCTCTCATTTCAATCCATCCAATCTTCTCTTCTCTCTTATAAGCTCAATAAGCCATACCCTTCCCATCTACTAGCCACAAGCCTCCTAAGTCTCGAGTGCTCAGCATCTCTCAGTTAGGATTCTTGTGCAAGAGTCGAAGAAGTCGCTTGGACAATTACAAGCAAATCGCCACTGCGATCCTCTGTTAGAAGTTGACGTGCTCTTCTGAAGAAAAGGCACGGGTTGTAAACTACTATTTCACAAATAGTAGATTTAATCCTGAGCTAGAGTTCTCAGGCCTGGACTAGTCCTCCACGAGGGAAACTAGGTTAAAATCGCTGTGTTTGCGTATGCTTTTCTGCTCTTCATTTATTTTCCGCACTTTACACTGATTATTTATTATTGGTGAAAGAGTTATTTTTAATTGGCTATTTTTCTATATAAACTCTATTCACCCCCCTCTAGAGTTGCCAAACTGTTCTTCAATTGGTATCAAAGCTCTGTTCTCTTTATAAGGACTAACATCCTAAGAGCTGATCCATGGCAACCACACAATCCTTGATTTCCAATCATGGTGAAGGTCAGTCCACTCATAGGCCTCCCCTATTTGATGGGACTAACTACACATATTGGAAAACAAGGATGAGCTTCTATCTCAAGTCTCTAGACTTTGACCTGTGGACTGTCGTCACTGACGATTACAAAAAGCCCGCCAGAATAGTTGTCGATGGTGACCTCATTGAGAAACCACACGACAAATATTCGGTCGAGGAGAAGAAACATGCAAGTCTAGATGCTAGGGCTATTAATGCTTTATTCTGTGCTATAGACAGGAATGAGTTCAACAGGGTCTCTACATGCACCACTGCTCATGAAGTATAGAGACTTCTAGAAGTGACGCATGAAGGAACCACACAGGTCAAGGAATCCAAAATAAGCCGTCTCACTCAAGAATACGAAGCTTTCAAGATGAAGCCAAGTGAGATGATCACTCAAATGTTCACAAGATTCCTCGACATCATCAATCCTCTATCCTCACTTGGAAAGCAGTACTCAAACCACGAGAAGATTCATAAGCTGCTCAGAGGGCTACCAAAGATTTGGAACCCTAAGGTGACAGCCATCATAGAAGGAAACGATCTCACAACAATGTCAATGGAGACCTTGATGGGTAAGCTTATGACTCACGAGCTTGACCTCAAGGACTTCGAAGAGCCTGCTCCGAAGACCAGGAAGATCACACTCAAAGCTCATCAACGAAGAGCTAATCATGATGAGACCGAAGAAGATAATTCGGATGATGAAGACCAAGCTCTCATGGTTCGCAACTTCAGGAAATTCCTTCGCTTCAATCGAAGGAAGAAGGAATCTCAAGAAGACGATGAAGAAGAACCAACTTGTTACGGTTGCAAGAAAACTGGACATGTCCGAAAAGACTGCCCATTCCTGAAGAAGAGCAACCGCTATGAGAAGCCATACAAAAGGAACTCATCAAAGAAATATGCCAACACAGGCATTTGGCATGAAAGTGAAGCGAGTGACTCTGATGAAGAAAAGGACTCTCCTCAAGATACAGCAAATGTGTGCCTAATGGCAACTTCCAACAAGGTATCTAACGAAACTCTAGATGACTTCTCTTTTGATGAACTTGGCGATGCTTTCACTGATTTACTCGATGATCATAAAAAGGTCATCGGTAAATATAAACATGCCAAGGACAAAATTAAAAGTCTAGAAGATGAGATACAAAGAATTTCTTTACTTCTTAATAATGTTAGAAATACGTCACCCACTAATGACACTGATGAAGTATCCAAGCTTAAATTAAGCTTGCATGATGCTGAAGCACGTATTGAGCAACAAACTCAAGAAATCACTACACTCAACACGTTGCTTGCTGAAAAAAAGAGTAGACACAAGATTTCCATGACTAAGATATATGGCTTAAATATTAAGGTTGATGAACTGCAAGCTGTTTCTAAAAGATTAGAAACCAAATTGGGTAAACAGGCTGTTCAACCTCAAACCCAATCACATGGGCACAATACCACTCATGCTAGTCAACCACGTCATTCTTATGCAGCACATAACCATGCATTTATATACACAAACTTTCACAAACCACGTGCACGTAAGAACAATTCTCACTCAGTACACACTCATCATGCACAAAGACACAATCAACATCACTCCACACATAAAAATCATCATGCCATGCCATATAGACAAAATCATCATGTCATGCTATATAGACAAAATCATCATGCCATGCCATCTAGACAATATCAGCATGTCACACATCATAGACAATACCATCATTCTATGCCTCATAGACACCATCAACATGCCACTTATTTCATGCATAATCATCTTCACCATGCTAACTCTTCACATCATGTCCATCCTCATCCTGTTGCTTACAGATATTATTCTCATGCTCCTAGTATAAATAAGAATGCTATCTGTACTTATTGTAGATCACATGGACACATCTCACCACAGTGCAGAGTTAGAAGACTTGTAGATAAAAAGATATATGCTTGGTTCCCAAAGACTGACTTTTCAGGACCCTCAAGAACTCGGGTACCAAAGGTCACATCTACTCTTGATGTAGGTGGACCTTCCCTCCTCAACTGAAAGTAAGTGGATTCTCGATAGTGGATGCTCGCGACATATGACGGGAGACGCAAATCTTTTTGCATCACTATCGATGAAGAGAGAAGGATACGTATCCTTCGGTAACAATCTCAAAGGGCACATTATAGGTAATGGTGTCATTGGTCATCCTCCTTCTCCTGTAATAAAGGATGTCTGCCTAGTGACCGAGTTAAAGCATAACCTGCTCAGCATTAGTCATCTTGCTGAACATGGATATGATATTAACTTTGGACAAAACAGTTGCTACATCTATGATAGGTCAACAGGAGACATTGTTTTTGAAGGGAAAAGAGAGGACAACATCTATATTTTCTATCTTTCTATAAATACTAACAATGCAGGTAGATGTCTATATGCCCACAAAGACGAACGACTACTTTGGCACCAGCGCCTTGGTCATGCCAACATGGATGCTATATCCAGGCTTTCTACCAAGAAGCTAGTGAGAGGATTGCCTGACATCACATTCAAAAAGGACACGGTATATGCCGAATGTGAACTAAACAAGGCAACTAAATCCTCGTTTCATTCCATCAACTCTGTAAGTACTACTAGACCCTTGCAATTACTTCATATGGATTTATTTGGTCCTAGTAGAATAGCTAGCCTTGGTGGCAAACTTTATGCATTTTTTATTGTTGATGATTTTTCGAGATTTACTTGGGTTTTCTTTCTCGCTAATAAGAGCGATGCTATTTCTGCTTTCAAAATTTTTGTAAAGAAAGTTCAAAACGAAAAAGGCTACATGATTACTCGAATCCGAAGTGATCATGGAGGCAAATTCGTAAATTATGATTTTGAAAGTTTTTGTAATGCAAATGGTTTTGATCATGAATTTTCTTGTCCTAGAACTCCTCAACAAAATGGTGTTGTGGAGCGGAAGAATAGAACTCTCGACGATATGGCCAGAGTCATGTTGAATAAACTTTCACTTCCGAAATATTTTTGGGCAGAAGCTGTTAGTACAGCATGCCACATTTTGAATAGGGTGCTGATTCGTCCCATTACGAAGAAAACACCCTATGAGCTTTGGTTTGGGAGAACCCCTAATGTTTCTTATTTTAAAGTTTTTGGTTGTAGTTGTTTTATCCTTAACACCAAAGACAACTTAGGCAAATTTGATGCCAAAGCTGACGATGGTATCTTTCTTAGTTATGCCGCCAAGAGTAAGGGATATAGAGTTTTTAATAAACGCTCACTTATTGTGGAAGAGTCAACAAATGTGACTTTTGATGAAGATAACAGTGCAGCAAGTACTCTTGATGATGACGTTGAGCCATCAACTTCTACTCCAATGAATACTTCAACCGAAACTAATTCTCTGGAGGGTTTGCCTAAGAAATTCTCTTTCAAACCTTCTCATCCAGAAAATTTAGTTATAGGAGAAGTTTCACGTGGAGTAACTACTAGATCATCACTAAGAGACTCCGTTGTTAGCACTGCCTTCATTTCACAAGTAGAGCCTAAAAACATTTCTGAAGCTTTTAATGATGAATTTTGGATTTCTGCTATGCAAGAAGAACTCAACCAATTCGAGAGAAGCCAAGTATGGGAACTCGTTCCTAGACCGATTAATCACTCGATAATTGGTACTAAATGGGTTTTTAGAAACAAAGTAAATAAAGATGGTTCAGTCACACGTAACAAAGCTCGTCTAGTAGCTCAAGGATACAACCAAGAGGAAGGTATCGACTACGATGAGACGTATGCTCCTGTTGCTAGACTAGAATCCATTCGGATGCTTTGTGCTTTTGCTAATTTTCAAAACTTTAAATTATTTCAAATGGATGTGAAAAGTGCTTTCCTGAATGGTTTTATTAAGGAGGAAGTTTATGTGAAACAACCTCCTGGCTTTGAAAATCACAAATTTCCCGACCACGTGTTCAAGCTAAAGAAAGCGCTTTATGGCCTCAAACAAGCACCCAGAGCTTGGTATGAAAGGCTAAGTAGCTTCTTACTTGAGAAAGGTTTTTCAAAAGGGAAAATTGACACTACACTGTTTATAAAATCTTTTAAAGACACTATTCTGTTGATTCAAATTTATGTTGATGATATCATTTTTGGTTCTACTGATGAAACTCTTTGTCAAGAATTTACCAAATATATGCAGACAAAATTTGAGATGAGCATGATGGGAGAGCTCAACTATTTTCTTGGTCTACAAGTGAAACAAATGGCTAATGGAACTTTCATCTGCCAATCGAAGTATACCAAGGACATGCTGAAGAAGTTCGATCTTGACAACGTCAAACCAATTAGCACGCCAATGGCTACTTCAACCAAACTCGAACCAGATGAGAGCGGCAAACCCGTTGATCAACGTAAGTATCGAGGTATGATAGGCAGCTTACTCTATTTAACTGCTAGTCGTCCCGATATCATGTTCAGTGTTTGCCTATGTGCTAGATATCAAGCTAATCCTAAGGAATCACACATGACTGCGGTTAAACATATCTTTAGATACCTTAAGGGTACGGTTACAGTGGGCCTATGGTATCCCAAGTCAACATCATTTGATCTTATTGGTTACTCCGATGCTGACTTCGCTGGATGCAAGGTCGATCGTAAAAGTACGAGCGGCACGTGTCATTTATTAGGAAAAGCTTTAGTCTCCTGGTTTAGCAAAAAGCAGAACTCTGTTGCACTATCCACAACAGAAGCTGAATACATAGCAGCTGGGCGTTGTTGTGCACAAATTCTGTGGATGAAGCAAACCCTTGAAGACTATAAGTTATCTTTCATGCATATTCCTATATTCTGTGACAATACTAGTGCCATCAATTTGACTAAGAACCCTGTCTGCCACTCACGCACTAAACACATTGAGATCAGACACCACTTTTTGTGTGATCATCAGCAAAATGGCACGATTAACTTAGAATTTATTGACACTGATCATCAGCTAGCAGATTTCTTTACTAAGCCATTATCCGAAGAGCGCTTCAATTTTCTTTGTCGTGAACTCGGAATTTTGGATGAAGTAGTTATAAGTTGAGACTTACTTGCGTAAATATCGAGTATATTTTGATTCTTTTATGACGAATTTATTATGGGTACAAGCCGAAAGGGTCCTTCTGACAAAAAGGCGTAAAAGCCTAAGCGACACGGTGCACTAGTCCTCAGGAGTACCGCTAGCTGGGATCCGGCCCCTGCAGCTAACCCATGGCAAATTTGAAATACTGAATTACTATATTTCCTTGTTTATTATATGGTTTGTTCCGATTTATTATTGCCTCATTAATACTTTCTAAAGTTCATTCTGACGTTTGTATACCTCTCTATGTACTTCATTGATTTCATCAAACTTTTATCCTCAAAAGCTCTTTTGTTCAACACTTAATCATTTTTTCTATCTTTTCAGCCTGTTTTCTGTTCTGGACCACTAATCCAGAACTCGGGCCGAACTCTGCCCCCAACAGAGTTTGGGCCGAGTTCGGTCCCTAAGTTCCAGCGTCGGGATCTGGCTCTGCCGTTGGATCAATTTAGATCCTATGGTCCATATTTCATCCGACCAAAGACAAACCCCTATTTTATTTCGGGATTCCTTCTCTCTCCTTCACCATTGCCTCCTTCCTCACCTCTCCAAACTCCTTCCTTCAAACCCTAACCCTAGTTTTTGATCTAGAGTGCTCCATTGCTCCTCAAAATCAAGGGAAAATGGTTTCTCATCATTCTCTTCCACTGTTTGGTATTATTTTCAGGTATAACTCTCTCCTTCTATCCATTTTCAAGTTCTCTATTTTCTTGCAAATGGCTCATCGATTGTCCAATCGTGGGAAAAGGGTTCGAACTGAGGGAGCTTCCTCTTCGAATCCTCCTCCTCCAATTGAGCAAGTAGGTGAACAACAACCCATTCATCCGTTGTTCAACCCGCCTAGTCCCCAAGATCCGAATACATATGACGAACGATTATTTGTGTCGCTAGACGCGTCTAATGCATGGTTTAGCGACTTTCGTACTCGTCCGATGTTCGGGGGACATCCGATAAATTTTACAATCTTTGCTCAATTTGAATCTCTGTTTCGTGATCTATGTTTGGATGCTTTAGTTGCTTCAAAATTTGTCATCTACCGTAGTGCAATCCAAATGTTTTATTGCAATTTAACTTTCGATGCAACCCACATCTATTCCCGGGTTGCCGGTATTGACATAGTCTTCAATGATTCTGAGTTGGGGGATTTTCTTGATCTTGTTAATCTTGATGCTTGGGATAAACTTGTGGAAGCACGTCAATTTCAATTTGTTGGCGATACTTCTCTTGAAGGATTCAAGGAGGAATTATGTGCTCCTAACATAAGTCCTCGCAAACTTATGGCCAAGCATCTCAACCCCTACTTCTATGAGCTTCATCGAATGATTTTTAACACCATCTTACCCAAGGCTGGTTCAACTGATGAAGTTACCTACTTTGAGATCTCTGCTTTATATCACCTTCATTATCGTATCCCCTTCAATCTTCCTAGGACAATGATGGATTGGATGATAAATTGTAGGAAGAAATCAAGAGCCTTGGTTTATCCTTTATACCTTCCTATGGTTTTTCGTGCATTCATCATTCCTATTCATGACTGTCAGTTCTTGCCTGCTCCTGCTTTTCTGTCCAAGGCACGCCGTACTCAGGCAGTTGTCGCCTCTCCTGAGGCCTCTGAGAATTCTGATGATGAGGAGCCTGACGCCCCTCCTTTTGGTCAGGATGCACCTCCTCCTCCTGCCACTCTTGAGTCCATTCAGACCATGCTTCGGGATCGTTTTACTCTTGAGGACGATCGCTGGACACAGCTGGACTATCGTACCACTCTGCAGATGAGTGCTCTTGGCAACTCTCTGTATGATATCCGGTACTCTCTGTCTCAGCATCTGCACATTCCCATGGAGAGGGATCCAGCGCGCGCGGGTCATCGCATTGATGATCCGTGGGTTATGCGTTATATGGATCCGGATGATGCTTTTGTGGACCCTCGTCGCTCCTTCCCTGGTCCTTCAGATGTTCTAGGACCTTCTCGTGCTCCGTGATAGAGATTGGCTCGATCTGCTGCTGCTACTGCTGATGATCTTAGTTACGTTTTGCTTTCAGTTATTTAGTTTCGTATGGATTTATGTAGCTGGTTTTATGTACTCTGTTTATACGCTTGCCACTTGGTTTGGTGGATGACATTATCTGTCCTTTATCATAGTTTTACTTTATGTCAGTGACTTATTTTGCTTAGTATTTCACTGTTTCTTCTCTGCTTGGTGTGGTTGCATTACTATTCATTGCTTCTTTATATTGCTAACTGCCAAAAGGGGGAGAAATATGTATATTTTTTGTGCTTGTTTTGCTTTTGGGAGATATTATCTATCAGGCCACAGGTTCTATGCATTCGTATATCTGTGTATATCTGTGCTTGTTCTTGCTCTGGGAAAATATTATCTATCAGGTAACAGGTTCTATGCATTTTGTACGGGGGAGAGCTATAGCTTCTAGCTCGACACCGTTCACGGTTTACGGGGGAGCTATCTTCTTTTAGCTCATGCATCGTTTATGGGGGAGCTATGTTATAATCAACTGTGTCCAGGTATGAATATTGAAATATACATATATTATTTTGTCAATTATCAATATGGGGGAGATTGTTGACACAAAGTCACAGTCAACCAAATATTGACTACATTGACTAAATAATATTTGTATTAATTCAATACGACACACGACGACTGCATTCAGTGCAAGACAGATGACAGCTCAGTCTCCGGCTCTCAGTGTGTTCTGGAGTCTGTATTTTATAATTTCATTGAGTCTAGACTTGTGTACTCTGAGTCATGCTGAGCTCTTGGAACTTAGTCTATAACCTACCCAAAATCCCAAGCTCCACTGAACCAAACACTGCCCAAAAAGCCCCTTTGAACCACTCTGTGCTCTGGAGACAGAGTTCGGGCCAAACTCTGCCTCCACACAGAGTTCGGGCCGAACTCTGTCCCCTAGAAATCAGGAACCCTAATTTTAGGGTTAGCTGGTTGCTAGTTGTCCAACGGCCAAATTTTTGAATTTTCCTACCCGAATTCTGGCCGAATTCTGCCTAAAAAAACACTATAAATAGGGCATGTATTCTCTCATTTCAATCCATCCAATCTTCTCTTCTCTTCTCTCTTATAAGCTCAATAAGCCATACCCTTCCCATCTACTAGCCACAAGCCTCCTAAGTCTCGAGTGCTCAGCATCTCTCAGTTAGGATTCTTGTGCAAGAGTCGAAGAAGTCGCTTGGATAATTCCAAACAAATCGCCACTGCGATCCTCTGTTAGAAGTTGACGTGCTCTTCTGAAGAAAAGGCACGGGTTGTAAACTACTATTTCACAAATAGTGGATTTAATCCTGAGCTAGAGTTCTCAGGCCTGGACTAGTCCTCCACGAGGGAAACCAGGTTAAAATCGCTGTGTTTGCGTATGCTCTTCTGCTCTTCATTTATTTTCTGCACTTTACTCTGATTATTTATTGTTGGTAAAAGAGTTATTTTTAATTGGCTATTTTTCTATATAAACTCTATTCACCCCCCTCTAGAGTTGCCAAACGGTTCTTCATAAGCCATTCCATAATAGGGAATGGATCTTAATTCAACCGTTTCTGTTCGATCGATTCGATCGATCCCGACCTATCGGTCCCGACCGAGTCGATAGCGACAGTGTGCCTTTCTCGCACACCCCGTAGACGGAGAATAGGGCACGATGTAGGGACGGGGCACTTCACTATAACCAACTAAGGAAAAGTTTTGTCTTCGAAACTTAAGAACATAACCTACCTCTATGAAAATAATGATGAAAACTTTTTCATCATCTCTGACTCGAGTTCCCATGTCGACTCTTCCGTCGCATGATTCCTCCAGAGTACGCGAACGAGAGGGATTGCCCGATTTTGTCGTAGCTTATCCTTGCGTTCTTAGATCAGAATTGGCTCTTCAATGCAGGACAAGTCGGACTTCAGCTCCAGTTGGCCAAAATCTACCATGTGGCTAGGGTCGTGTATGTACTTCTGCAGCTGAGAGACGTGGAAGGCATTGTGCACACCTTCAAGCGCCGGCGATAGGGCAATTTTATAGGCCACTGGGGCGATCCGCTCGAGTATTTCGAACGGCCCAACGATTCTTGGACTCAGCTTTCCCTTCGCGCCGAACCGAGTAACTCCTCGCATGGGCGACACCTTTAGGAACACATGATCACCCACCTAGAACTCTAGCGGTCTTCGATGGGTATCAGCGTAGCTCTTTTGCCGACTCTGTGTAATCTTCAGTCTTTCCCGAATTAGCTTAACATTTTCCACAGTCTGTTCCACCAGCTCCGGACCGAGTATCTGTCGTTCCCCGACTTCATCCCAACAAATGGGTGATCTGTACTTTCGGCCGTACAAAGCTTCATACGGCGCCATTTGGATGCTGGACTGTAGCTATTGTTCTATGCAAATTCTGCCAGCGGTAGGTGGACGTCCCAGCTTGATTTGAAGTCAACTACGCAGAGTCGTTGCATGTCTTCGAGAATCTGATTAACGCGCTCTGTTTGGCCGTCGGTCTGAGGATGGTAAGCTGAGATGAACTGCAACTTGGTACCCAGCACTGACTGAAGGCTACTCTAGAATCGCAACATGAACCGTTAATCCCGATCAGAGACGATGGATACTGGAACTTCGTACAGCCGTACTATCTCGTCAAGGTAAATCTGCGCCAGGCGATCAACGCTCCAAGTAACTTTGATGGCAATAAAGTACGCTGACTTGGTTAATCGATCGATGATGACCCAGATGGCGTCGCTCCCCCGTGGTGTCTTCGGCAGGCCAACGATAAAGTCCATAGTGACGTGATCCCATTTCCACTCTGGAATAGCAAAGTTCTGCATCTTCCTGCCCGGTCGCTGATGCTCAGCTTTCACCTGTTGACAGGCCATGCATTGTGACACGAAGAGCGTCACATCTCTCTTAATCCTGTGCCACCAGAAGGTCGTGCGGAGGTCCTTATACATCTTGGTACTGCCTGGATGCATGGTATATTTCGCATAATGCGCCTCTGACATTTTCTTCTTTTGTAGTTCTCAATCATCCGGAACACATAGTCGGCCATTCAATCTCAGCACGCCGGTCTTATCTTCCGCAAAGTCGGTCGCACTACCTGTTGAAATTCTTTCATGTATTTTCTTAAGGTACGGATAATCCTTCTGAGCGGTCATGATCTTCTCCAGCAAACTCGGCTCTAACTGCAGCTGCGCCAACCGTACTTCCCTGAATCGAACCCGGGGGTTGATACCCATTTCTACTAGATCTTGTAGTAGTCTGCGGTTGATGGATAGCGAGGCAAGCTATTTTCGACTCAGAGCGTCCGCCACCACATTTCCCTTGCCCGAAGTGTAGTCGATCGTCAAGTCATAGTCTTTGATCAGTTTGAGCCAGCGCGTCTAAAGCAAATTGAATTCCTTCTGGGTGAAGAGATACCTGAGGCTCTTGTGGTCGGTATAGATCACGCACGCCACGCCATATAGATAGTGATGCCACAATTTCAATGCGAACACAATCGCCGGTAACTTCAAGTCGTACGTAGGATAGTTCTTCTCGTGCGGCTTCAACCGTCTGGAGACGAAAGATATCACCTTGTTTCGCTATATGAGCACACATCCCAAGCCCTGACCTGAAGCATCGCTGAATATTTGAAAACCCTCTGGCCCATCCGGAAGTGCAAGTATAGGGGCCAAAATTAGTCGCTGTTTTAGCTCTTGGAAAGAAGCTTCACAGTCATCCGACCACTCATAAACGACTCCCTTTTGAGTAAGACGAGTCAATGGTAATGCAATCTTTGCAAAATCTTTCACGAAGCGTCGATAGTATCCTGCCAAACCAAAAAAGCTTCGAATCTCACTAGCAGACGCAGGTCTCTTCCAATTAGCAACAGCTTCCACTTTCTTCGGATCGACTGCAATGCCTTCGGACGAAATAATGTGACCAAGAAAGAATACGCTGCTTAGCTAAAATTCGTACTTACTCTACTTTGTATACAACTCATTCTCTCGAAGTGTTTGGAGCACGGCCCGTAGATGTTTCATATGCTGCGTCCTGTCCTTCGAGTAGACGAGAATATCGTCAATAAAGACTACCACAAATTTATCAAGAAAGGGTCAAAATACCTGATTCATAGATCCATGAAGGTGGCAGGGGCATTTGTCATGCCGAATGGCATCACCAGGAACTCATAATGGCCGTACCGAGTGCGAAAGGCTGACTTTTGCACGTCGTCTGACATGATCTTGAGTTGATGATAGCCCGAGCAAAGATCAATCTTCGAAAATATTAAGGCGCCTTGCAGCTAATCGAATAAGTCGTCTATGCGGGACAATAGACACTTGTTCCAGATGGTGGCCTTGTTCAGCTCTCGGTAATCGACGCACAGATGCATGTACCCATCCTTCTTCTTCACGAACAACACGGGCGCTCCCCACGGTGAAACACTAGGTCGAATAAACCCTTTATCGAGCAACTCTTGTAACTGGACTGTGAGTTCCTTCAACTCGGCGGGAGCCATTCTGTACGGGGCCTTGGAAATTGGTCGAATATCGGAGAATGTATCGATGCTGAACTCGATTTCTCGGTCGGGTGGCATGCCGGGTAGCTCGTCTGGAAACACATCGGAGAATTCTACCACAACGTCGGTCTGACCCGTGTTTGCACCATCCTTTCGTGTGTCTCGAACGGACACTAAATAGCCTTCGCACCCAGAATGCAGCTGTCACGCCCCGATTCATACAGTCATTTATTCACATAATTTATCTCTTGGAATCGATCGTCCTTGCTTGGGCGTGATGCCGTACAAGTCTGGTATTGCACTTGTACAAGGCAAAGATGGTACAAAATTTATTATCTTCAAATAGAAACACATCGCAGCGGCAGAAGCAGACAAATTGAAGTTAATGAGGACAATCTTTCTTATCGAATAGAAGTACATTATTTCTTTATAGCAGCGGAGATAAAGATAACTTGAAGTCACACAGAGATATATAGAACTTTATTCTTTTTATGAATAATCGAAGAAAAGTACAAGACTTGTATTGAAGCACAATGTTTACAGCATATCTCACTTTACATTGAAAGCCAACTGAACAATGCTATATAGCTTACATTTGATACTTGGATACATTGGATTACAACTCGATATACTGATTTGGCTTACGATCTCACTGGTACAACTGATTACAATGTTCTATACATTATGCCCTTTATAAACAGAAGACATCATCTTGTGCAAGGAGAGCTTCTGTATGCCTAACAAATCTTCGATGCCGCGGAAACAATCAAGCCAAATCTTCGTGTGTAGAATATCCCAAGCAAGAGCACATGCCCACAAAACGTATGTCAGCACATCATCTATGCACTGGCTAGTAGAATCCAACCCACTCGCATAGACCAACCTTTAAAGTGATCATTTAAGCACGCATTTATTAGAATGATCTTTCTACTTGGGGCCTAGCATCAGTTTACAGTTCATAGGCAATAATCAGAGTGAAGTATGTAAACATATTCTTAGTAGCATTCGTGTGGACATATCTTTTTAGCATTCTTGGTGTTATCATGCAAAGGCATCATTGAGGCATACTAGGTGTTATCTTGAAAAGGCATCATTGAGGCATCGTTAACATTAAGATCTTAAACATGTTATGACAGTACTCACTTCAAGCATCACTTAGCATGTATGTTGTGTTTGAGCAATGATTATAGCATGGCATCTTTCTAGCATACTGAAGTTAACATGTTAAGCAGGATCTCATACTGAAAAGCTACATACATTATCATTTACTTATTTGGAACGTAAGCATGCAAGTTAAACCAACACATATATTGAATTATCACATTTAAGTGATTTCTTACCGATAGTCGACTCCCTCATACATGCATCAAATACAGGTTAGCAGATATACTTACTCTGCCTGCATAAGACATTCATTAGCATGCATCCTGACTACATGGTCATTGGTGTTTAACCATACGGACGTTGCCATATAGGTCTTCATTGGTAATACGATGACTCCAGAGAAGGTAGCTTGCCCCAAAGGATGCCTCACAAAACCCGTGCCCCTACTGGCACGCCAATGTTTTCTCCTAGGCCGGATCGATCGCCCTAACGTCCCGGGGTACCATCCGAGAAAACATATCCCCATAACTTATGCGTAAGTTGTCCTATGACCATGCGAATGCGTGTCCGACTCAATCGTGAACATAAAATACATGGTAAAATATTGAAGTAAAGACAAAAGTGCATCATCATTCATCTCATTCAAGTCATGTTCAATGACTTATTCATTCCCAATATTACCATCATTTCATTTGGTGATCTCAATGATTCCAAGCCTCATCAATTCTCATTTATTGCTTCATTGCAACATTTTTCATTATGTTCCTTCTAAGGAGGAACAATAGCGTTCATTCATTTCGAAGGGACCTGCAGCATTTCATTCATTTCATAGCGACAATAGCATATTTAATTCTTTTCTCATGTATCATTCATGCAGCATCTCATTACTCAAGTGATTTATTCATTTCATCAAGATTAAGCATAAGGGAAATTATTGATTCATTCTCAAGCATCATGTTACATTAGCAGTTCAAGTGTGATTCGTTCAGCAAATTCATAGTTTATGTGTTATTCATTCAATGATTTCCAGTATATGCATCTCTACCGATTAGGCAACTAAAGCATCGCATCACAATTATTCAACATTCAAGGTAAGAGACATTAGGGACATATTCAAAGCATTACGTTATTCCATTTCTTAAGCATGCAGGAATAAGGAGGAAGGAGGACAGTTCCACTTGTCTTATATAACGGTCTTCCTGCTCTAATCCCACTAAGCGTAGCTCCACCAGCGAGCCACGTTCCAATACCCATTCCGTCTAGCCAGCTAAGAAAGACTGCATCAGTCTCAATTCTCCTGATCTCCAACATAAGTCACGGTCCAACATTCTGATCCCATCCAACAAGCCAACCAAATGCCTCGTACTGAGCGGGGCATTACATAATATACCACTCAGAAAAAGTTTCGTCCTTGAAACTTAAGGAGACAACTCATCTACTAGATTCACTTAATCACAATGAGTTACTCATTCAGCTTCAATTTAATATTCATTTCAACACACTCGGTCATTTCACAATAGTTATCCAACTGTATTATTTTAATCTATCAATGATTCAATCCATCTTTCTCTTTTATAAATACTTGCAACTTCTCATTGATTCACCAATATTTTTTTTGCATTCTATCTTGGTCACAACACATCACTTCGTTTGGATCCATACACATATTTCAGGCGTCCCCAAAATATATGCATTTCAGTCAAAGTCCGTGCTAGTGCAATAAATTCTTCCCACAATATTATCTCAGTCGCAACCTGTCATTTCGGCTGGATCCCTACACATATTTTAGGCGTCCCCAAAATATATGTACTTTAGCCAACTTCCATGATAGTATAATTCGATCAGCCACGATATAACTCTCTTTCCCAAATCAGACTTAGTATCCTTTCAATTGACTTATCACTTTATTCACTTGTCACAATCACTATCTTCCAGGCTACAACACTTTACATCAGGAACACCTAGGTTAAGCTCTCCATCCGGGCATAATACTTCTAGCATTCGATCAAGGGTCTAATCTTACAGCCAATCATATCAAGAGTCCACAACATGCAATCATATTCCTTTCCAAATCCAATAATATTTCTCACCGAGGCAATTCATCTTTTCTAAGAGATACAATCCGACATCACCAACTATCGATTATCCAAGTCAGGGTATAATTCTATGCAACAGTCAAGGTTAACCCAACTACCCGACTATAGATACCTATCCAACATTTTCGTCATGAGCAGTCAATTCCATCTCATGTAATAATTCACTATTCGATACATACAAATGAAGTCTCATCCCACGATTCTAGTCCCGCTATAGGCTGACACATAATCCTCAAGGGTCAAACATCTCTAAGGTTCATATTGGAGCATATACATACAACATATCATTCTTAAGTTGTACTCATCACCATCTCTCGTTCAATTCCATAAGGTCATTCTATGGGTCGTCAACGGCCATCTATTATTTGGTTCAGTCTCAATGGTTAGCTATACTGACAGCTATACCTAATGATTCAGGTGACTTCCCTAGAGTGGGCGGCTGCTAGGGATCATGCTAGTTTCTGTTTCTTAGGGCCAACAAGCAACCGGCAGTTCTAAGGAATTCTACCCAAACCTATGGGTATCAATTCAGTCTGAATAATGAATCGCCAATTGGGCTAAGCCAGCAATTGGTAATTCATCAACTGGTCGCTAGGGTCAAGTCTATCTATTCAGGGTCTTCCTCAAGGAAATAATTCCCACAGAGGCTCATTCTAGACTTAGCCAACGATCGGCTAAGATCGATCTATCAATATTACGGTCAATTCCCAATCCGACATACGATCTTCATCGTTCTAATAATCCATCAAGTAAATTTCTAATGATTCAATTTCTATTTCAAATCCTTTGTACTCATACGAATCCATAAGCTACGGTTAACTATTCAAGGGTCATCGATCCTGATAGTTTAACATAACTATTGATTCATACTATTCGGTCTGTATGACAAGGTTGCACCACTAAGTCATAAGCCAACAATCTATATCCCAACCAACAATTACCTATACTGACATTATCCAACACGTTTGAAATTTCTTGTTCCCATTCGTTTCTCAATCATCAAACTCTCTTACGGGCATTCTTAAATTTCGTTCCTTTTCCAGCCGTCAAAATCTTATACGGACATTCTTAAAATTCTCTACCTCAAGGGTCGAGTAGTTCATTCTATTCAATCCAAAAATTTATTTATCAATTAACCATTCTCTATGCAACACAAATATTCAGGGTTGCTACTTGTTACTTTTCTAGTACAATTCAATTCCTCAGCAAACATGCACATATGCAATAACTATCCTTTGGTGATCAAGATGAATTAACAGCTATTATACCTTAGGGTCAAGGCACAAATCTCTAATAATCCTTTGGTTCACCGACAACATTTCTAGAACTTTTCAGCTACGCAACCAACTTTGTATCAGCCACATTTATTTATATCCAACCAATCAAAATCATTATTCAGGTATTCTAAGCCACAACATTCTCTAGCCAAATACATTTACCCATAGCATACTAACTGTCTTACTAGTCTGAGTCATCACCTGACTAAACCATTTCTAACCAAGCCACTAGTTACAATTTCCGACAATCTCGCTATCCAACATAACATCACCGTCAAGGGACACTCGAGTCATCTAGCCACAATACATGACTCCCAGCTAAGTCTCGGCACTACCCAGTACTCACAGATAGTCTCATGGCTATCCTATGGAAAGGGTCAACATATATCTCGTTCTGAGGTGGTAGAGGCAATATACCACTCAGAAACGAAGCCATCCTTAAACAATACCAACCCAATTCTATTCAGGACATTCGTGATCTACAATGATCACAATACTTAACCAATATCTCGTGTCTCAATATCACAAGCCAACATTCTTTTGGTCTCAAAGCAGTAGCTAGCACATATGAGTCAATTCACCAGTTCTGTCAAACTCATCCATCAATTATTTCATTCACAATTCTTTTCCAACATCACATGCAATTCTCATCTTGTCGCATCATACATAGCCACCTTTCTTTATTCCCATAATTCTAAACATCATTCATACTATAGCATACTACGGCATCGAGTCATTGTTGGGTTATTTGTGTCCAAACCAACAACAATCATTAATTCAGGGGCATCACAATGTATATAGACTTATTGTATGGAACATCCAGTGAGCAGCCAAGAGGGTCAATGAACTTTCAGACACGAACAACGTAGGATGATGGTAGAACAACGATAGTATAATCGCGGAAGCAATCTTTAATTTAAAATGAATCAAAGAAGAGACCAAGGACGTAAAACCGTGCTCTGATACCAATTTGTCACGCCCCGATTCATACAGTCATTTATTCACATAATTTATCTCTTGGAATCGATCGTCCTCGCTTGGGCGTAATGTCGTACAAGTCTGGTATTGCACTTGTACAAGACAAAGATGGTATAAAATTAATTATCTTCAAATAGAAACACATCGCAGCGGCAGAAGCAGACAAATTGAAGTTAATGAGGACAATCTTTCTTATTGAATAGAAGTACATTATTTCTTTATAGCAGCGGAGATAAAGGATAACTTGAAGTCACACAAAGACATATAGAACTTTATTCTCTTTATTGATAATCGAAAAAAAGTACAAGACTTGTTTGAAGCACAATGTTTACAACACATCTCTCTTTACATTGAAAGCCAATTGAACAATGCTATACTGCTTACATTTGATACTTGGATACATTGGATTACAACTCGATACACTGATTTGGCTTACGATCTCACTGGTACAACTGATTACAATGTTCCATACATTATGCCCTTTATAAACAGAAGACATCATCTTGTGCAAGGAGAGCTTCTGTATGCCCAACAAATCTTCGATGCCGCAGAACCAATCAAGCCAAATCATCGTGTGTAGAATATCCCAAACAAGAGCACCTGCCCACAAAATGTGGGTTAGCACATCATCTATGCACTGGCTAGTAGAATCCAACCCACTCGCATAAACCAACATTTAAAGTGATCATTTAAGCACGCATTTATTAGAATGATCTTTCTACTTGGGGCCTAGCATCAGTTTACAGTTCATGGGCAATAATCAGAGTGAAACATGTAGACATATTCTTAGTAGCATTCATGTGGACATATCTTTTTAGCATTCTTGGTGTTATCATGCAAAGGCATCATTGAGGCATACTAGGTGTTATCATGAAAAGTCATCATTGAGGCATCGTTAATATTAAGATCTTAAACATGTTATGACAGTTCTCACTTCAAGCATCACTTAGCATGTATGTTGTGTTTGAGCAATGATTATAGCATGGCATCTTTCTAGCATACTGAAGTTAACATGTTAAGCAGGATCTCATACTGAAAAGCTACATACATCATCATTTACTTATTTGGAACGTAAGCATGTAAGTTAAACCAACACATATATTGAATTATCATATTTAAGTCATTTCTTACCGATAGCCGACTCCCTCATACCTGCATCAAATACAGGTTAGCAGATATGCTTACTCTGCCTGCATAAGACATTCATTAGCATGCATCCTGACTACATGGTCACTAGTGTTTAACCATACGGACGTTGCCATATAGGACTTCATTGGTAATACGATGACTCCAGAGAAGGTAGCTAGCCCCAAAGGATGCCTCACAAAATCCGTGCCCCTACTGGCACGCCAATGTTTTCTCCTAGGCCGGATCGGTCGCCCTAACGTCCCGGGGTACCGTCCGAGAAAACATATCCCTATCACTTATGCATAAGTTGTCCTATGACCATGCGAATGCGTGTCTGACTCAATCGTGAACATAAAATGCATGGTAAAATATTGAAGTAAAGACAACAGTGCATCATCATTCATCTCATTCAAGTCATGTTTAATGACTTATTCATTCCGAATATTACCATCATTTTATTTGGTGATCTCAATGATCCCAAGCCTCATCAATTCTCATTCATTGCTTAATTGCAACATTTCTCATTATGTTCCTTCTAAGGAGGAACAATAGCGTTCATTCATTTCGAAGGGACCTGCAGCATTTCATTCATTTCATAGCGACAATAGCATATTTAATTCTTTTCTCATGTATCATTCATACAGCATCTTATTACTCAAGTGATTCATTCATTTCATCGAGATTAAGCATAAGGGGCATTATTGATTCATTCTCAGGCATCATGTTACATTAGCAGTTCAAGTGTGATTCGTTCAGCAAATTCAAAGTTCATGTGTTATTCATTCAATGATTTCCAGCATATGTATCTCTATCGATTAGGCAACTAAAGCATCACATCACAATTATTCAACATTCAAGGTAAGCGACATTAGGGACATATTCAACGCATCACATTATTCTATTTCTTAAGCATGCAGGAATAAGAAGGAAGGAGGACAGTTCCACTTACCTTATATAATGGTCTTCCTGCTCTAATCCCACTAAGCGTAGCTCCACCAGCGAGCCACGTTCCAATACCCATTCCGTCTAGCCAGCTAAGAAAGACTGCATCAGTCTCAATTCTCTTGATCTCTAACATAAGTCACGGTCCAACATTCTGATCCTATCCAACAAGCTAACCAAATGCCTCGTACGGAGCGGGGCATTACAACAGCATCCTTCGAGCAGAAATTGTCGAGATCGGCATGCAAATCGACGACGCCTCACCACACGAAAAGCAAAATTTAGGCTCTCCTGGTATGTAGAAGGTGACCGTCTTTCTGGCGCAGTCTATGGTTGCGTTTCACAGCCCGAGCTAATCCATTCCCAGAATGATATCAAAGTCCTTCATGTCTAGAACTATCACGTCAAGACTGATCTTTTGACCATCGATACAGATAATCCCGTCGGCACATTCTAAATTAGTGAGTATTGGTGTGCCCGAAGGTGTACTTACGCTAAGGTCGAGATCTAATAATATTATCGAAAATTTGTGCTCGGCGGCAAAGTCCGCCGATATAACACTATGCGAAGCACTTGAATCAAATAGTACACGAGCAGGCACATTATTGAAACTTAGGATACCTGTCACGACCGTATATGATGTAAGCACTTCATCTCGAGTCATGTCGTAGACGCGGCCCTGGACATTCGGGCGACGGTCTTGGCTATTTTGCGGTGCGGGTTGAGGTGCTCAAGGCGCCGGAACTTGATTCCCCGGATGATGCTATTGATGCTGAGGCATGTTCAAGTTGTTTCTTCTATGGTTCGGACAGTCTCCATGAAAGTGACCCATTTTTCTGTAGATGAAACACCCGCTATTCTGAACTTTACAGTCGACGGCAAGGTATCCGTTCCAGTTGTATTTTGTGCAGTGAGGTCCCTGGTTCTGCGCCTGATGTCCGCCCTAGTGCCCGTTGTTCAGACGGTTGGTCACGTTGTTTTCTTCTGCGTGGCTAGGGCATTTGTGATTGTAGGTATGCACAATACCGACAGCACCTAGAGGGTATTGGCGTTCAAGGTGGAGGGCGTGGTTGAGAGACTCCCCCATCGTTTTGTATTGCGGGACAGATACATAGACGTAAATAGATGGCCGCAGACCCACTTCAAACCGTCGAGCATGACTCGCCAGGAAGGGCAGGAATTCTTCAACAAATTTTGCTAACTTGTTGAACTCTGCTGCATACTGCCGCACCGTCATATTCCCTTGCCTTAGCTGCATAAATTCATTTTCCTTCTCTTGTTGAACGGCTTTGAGAAGGCACTCGATCTCGAACGCCTCTCAGAAGGTAGCCCAAGAAATTGTTGCTGTCTTGTCATCCCGCCTGATCGCTTGCTTTTGCACGGCCCACCAGTCGTGCACGTTCAATCGGAGTAGAAGTTGAGCGTATGCGACTTTCTTGGACTCTTCGACACCCAGAAGCTCGAATTTATCTTCCAGTTCTTCCAACTAGTCGATCGCCATGGAGGAATCTTTCGTGCCATTGAAGGAAGTGCGACAACTTTTCGTGAATTTTGACACGTCGAAGTTGAAACTTCTTGGTGCTGCAGGCATAGTCTCAGGTACCTCCGATTCGACTTCACTTTGTCTGGCTGCAGGCTCGGTTACGGCATGGGTTGTCACGAAGTTGTTGTTGTTGGCCACCACTGTTTGAATGATCTGCTGAAGAGTGTCGAGCTGCTTCGCTGCAGCTTGAATTTGTATCGAATCGGGCCTCGAACTGAGTCTGGCGTGCCTCTGTCTGCCGTCGATGTTGCTCATTCTGGCGTTGACTCTCCTCATCTTGTCATTGTTGCGCTTCCAGCATGCACAACATCCGCTCTATGGCATTGTTAGAGGGTACGGGTCTCGAGCTACTCGAGCCGCTCGAAGCACTTTCTTCGTTCGTCGCCATGCTCACCGCCGTACCTTCTGGGATTTTTGAAGGAAAACTTACGTTAGTCACAAAACTTATTACGGCTCACTCGTATGGAACGACATATCTCATCGATATAAGACCAACGGTTTTGAGACTAAAAACTCGACACTGGAGGCCAAGGACGTAAAGCCGTGCTCTAATACCATTATGTCATGCGCCAATTCGGTAGAATCGATAGTCGTCCCCCGGGCGTGATGCCGTGCAAGCCTAAGTTGCGCTTGCACAAGGCGGTTCATAAGGTTATCCGAAACAACAAAATATATATAAGAGTACGCAAAGAAGTTGAACACATTTATATAGAGAAGGAACTTGCATTTTCATTGATAATAAGTTAGGTTACGGACTCGATTACAAAAGAGGCCTCTCGGGCTTACAACCGACAACGATGAGATAATCATTCCATACATTTACATCCCTTTTTACAAAATATCAAAATGACTCTCTAAGAACTGGGATCGGTGAGAGTTTGCAACTCATGATGCAGTTGGATTGGAGTCTTCAAAAGTTACAGAGTTAGCCTTCGCGCTAGCAAGGCTTCAAAAGAAAGGAGCGTCGCCTTCAGTTCCTTGGCACGTTATCCTGGTTTCGAGTACCTGTTGAGAGCGAGGGTCAGCATATTACACTTTGTGCTGGTGCGTGGCAGTTTAAATCACGTGCTCTGATTTGTTGAAGAAGTTAAGTGAGCGTGCATACAATTGATTAGTGAAGTTTCTAGCCATCCTACTCAATTCAAACTTATATTTGTAGGCACAACCGTATAACGATGATAGATCTTATCCATGGCAGAGCGCACCGTTGTTGCGTAAACTTACCATGTTCTTCCTTGTCATGTTGATAATAATAAGACATAATAGAGTGCATTCGTGAAGGTCACTGGCACGACAAGCCATCCTGGACATATAGCTTGGTAGACAGTGGTCCTTCAGTGCAGGTAACGAGCCCCGTTGAAAGCCACTGCCTACCGTGGCATACATCCGACATAGCTATCTGTATTTCTTCCTAGGCCGGAACGGTCCCGTGGCCTCGGGATATCGTCCGAAGAAACAATCGTCCTTGTCGACAAGTTGTCCATGACAGTGCTAAGTTAATTGTTATTTCAAGGCATATTTTATAGTATCGTTGCGACATTCATTTGATCGATTCATCCTTTCTTAGCACGGTTCTATATAATATGGTAGTTGCAAGCACGATAAGGTTATATGACAAGCATTTATATAGTTCGTGTTCGTGGGACGTCGTATGACCATTCATCGGAATATCATTTATGTCGTTGCATTACATCTAGCACAGCACATGTCTAGTATCGATAATATATTAGAGAAGAGGGTCGAGGGAAAAAGGGTCAGCCACTCACCTTAGTATTTACTTGAGGCGAGAAATTGGTTGGCCGTGCTAGACGTTGCCTACGCGATCACCTAAAATCGCACAAGCAACCGATTAGACCACTGTGTTATTCAAAGAAATTCGATACGAATGCGAAGTTCGAAATTCAAGCCATGAAAACAATTAAAAACATTCACAAAAATGCATTCAAAAAACAAAGCCAAAACCAACGCAAGCAGCGTGAAAAGCAGAGCAACGAGAGGTCTCTCTCGACTCAGCCGCAGAGTCCATCCTTGAGGCGCAACCCGCTGAATATGGGACTTGGATCCGAAGAAGCCATTCCATAACGGGGAATGGATCTTAATTCAACCGTTCCCGTTCGATCGATTCGATCGGTCCTAACCTATCGGTCCCAACCGAGTCGATAGCGACAGTGTTCCTTTTTCGCGTACCCCATCGACGGAGAACGGGGTACGATGTAGGGACGGGGCACTACAGGCTATCACGACTCATACCTACCGTAAGGGTACGAGTATGTAACAGCGCCCAGCCTACGTCGCTGTGTCGGCGGTAGAACGCTGTCCTAGGTCAATCATCTAACAATATATAAGGTACATGTACAGTATATACACTTCGAATGGAGGTGACATAACAAATACAGTCTCAATCAAATCTAAGGTAAAATACGATAAAATGATAGATAGATATGAACGAATCCATATAAGAGATACAATAGAAGAAGTCTAAGTGTCTATGATAACATCTCTACAAATATCCAGATAAAACAAACTCCCAAGATATACAATAATATATTAATGAGAAGACAAGGTAAGAGTTTAAGCTTGCAGTCTAAACCACTGGTGGTAGATCCTCTACTACAAGTGGGTCCAAGTCACAAGTGTTGTCTATACCTGCACCATAATAGGTAGACACCAGAGCCTCATCATCCTCTGTAAAATTTTCAACAGGTCCAGTCAGGACGGGAGTGAGCACAATACATCTCATGCAGATCATAACAGGTTAGAAAATATAAACATACAAGAGAGTACGATACATAAAACTGAAAAAAGTACATAATATAAATAGAGAGAAAACTGTAATGGAAATATCTACTATAAGTAGATAGCTACCAGTGACTAGTAATTTAGAGTACAAATTTGACATATGAACGGCTGGATTTGCACATGAATATACTAAAGAGGTGCACATGGATATACTACTTTGGAATTGTTCACATGACTATTTATACTCCCCCATACCCCAATCAATATACAAGGATCCAGACAAGTTATGTTATGCACATGATTTTCACATGAAAGCCTATAGATGGGTGCACATGAAGTATACACGAGGGCTCATAAATGAGTGCACATGAAGGCCCATAAATGGGTGCATATGAAGTATAGGTTATACATGAGATACATGAGAAATATGATCGAACATGAGAGCACATGAGAGTACACGAGCGAGCATGATCAAGCATGAAGCACATGAGAAACATAAATAACATGAGAGCGAGGAATACATGATGTACATAAAACACACAACATGATGTATCCTATTCTTCCGAGGGGGATAATATCTCATTAAGGATCCATATAGTACCAATCCGTGACAATATCGTAACAGCATCAAATAAGGTAAACTAGAGCAAGAATATAATTCTAAACAAGTTATGAAATAATTAGAGAATGTACTCGTCTGGTATCTGAATAGCTGTGAGAATATACTGCCCGAGATAAGGTATCTGACTCCTATTTAGAGCAACACAAGTCAAGACTGTAATGCCTGTGGTTCGTATTACGTATTTTTGGAATACGTGTACGTATTTATTCTTGTATTGCATGATTTCCTTGCTTAATTTCCTCTCTGGGCTTGGTTTATTCTTGGTTTGGGTTGGCTTGGTTCGGTTTGGGATTGCTCTTGGTTCATCATGAACCAAGGGGTGAACCTCCTACCTACCACCACCACTACCATTTATTAACCCTTCTCCTTTCTCTCTCTTCATTTATCATCTTCTCCACCATTACTTTCTTAATTAACAGAGAGAGGGGAAGAGAGGTCTAGGCAAGTGCAACTTGCTTCATGGAGGAACTCTAATTTTTTTGCTTCATTCTCTTTCTTACAGCATTTTAACTTACTTTAGAATTTGGCATTTTCACTTTCCATGACTAGATTCTTCTAGATCTAAGTCTATTTTATTTTCAGAATTCTTGGGTTTTAATCTACTTAATCTTGTTATTTCTGAGTTTTGATGGTTCCATGTTGTAGAGAATTTCGTTCTACCCCATTTTGACCTATGGAAGTTCGGATTTGGGCTCCGGATGATAGAGTTATGCAGCTTGGAAGCGATGGCTTATGGTGTACTTCTTCTCGGAAATTTGGAGAAGAAGCACAGTCCCGAGCCGCATGGTGTACTTGACCGCATGAACATTCATGCGGCAAGTCAGTTCCAACAGCATGCACTATTGTCTTGACTTGACCGTGTGACAAGTTCATGCGGCAAGTATTCCCGGCCGCATGGGACCCGGTCAGTTCAGCCGCATAGGGATGAGGACCTAATCCTGCCGCATCAGCTTATCTTGGCTGCATGACTGGGGTTGTCCTTTAGCCGCATAAAACTTGACTCAGCCAGCCGCATGGGAACCTTCCTCCGCTGGCCGCATAGACCCTTCTTCCTAGCCGCATGAGGCTCCTGCCCCCTTCAAGCCGCATGCGCCCTTGAGTGAACCTAGCCGCATGTGCCCCCTTGCTTATGCAGCCGCATGTGCGCCCACCTTATTGAGCCGCATGAACCCGGGCCCATTTTCAGCCGCATGAGAAACCCTTTCCCGCCAGCCGCATGCGCCTCCTTCTATACCCAGCCGCATGGGCTTCTACTAACCGCATGCGCCTGACCCTATTAGCCGCATGGGCTGTTCTCTTTTCAGCCGCATGAGATCCATCCTGGCCGCATGTGCCTTAGCCGCATGGCCCTTCTATAGCCCTGTATATTGATATTTTATTAGATATTTAACGTCCATTTTTATATCCTTACACCTTTTGTCCTGAACTTGAAAATCATGAATTCGTTTGATATGTTTGGAATTGATAATTGAGCATGACGTAATAGTGACCCGTAGTGGTGCACTCCTGACATAATAACCTGACATGACCTGATAGTGGCCCGTCGTGGCGCACTCCTGACTAGTACACTTGATATGATAACCTGACATGATTTTCTTGATAAGCTGTTGCGACGGCTACCTGACATGACATGACCTGTATAAATGTCCTGGACACCGTAGGCGATTGTGCTTGTACAAATAATCTGGTCCTGTCTTGTATCATGTCTAGGAGGGGACACCTGAGTACCACGGTCAGGAGTACCTACTGAAATGGACTAAGGCTAATAACTAGATTAATACATTAGTCATGAAGAGATTTTCTAGCTGCAGACAATCTCATTACCTGGGCACGCCTTGGGTTATGTAGCCTGCCGTCGAGTAGGGCACATTTCCAGCACACTGTCAAGTGTTGCACCCATCAAGCTACCTAAGGGTACATTCGTTTCCTGGACGATGTACCCACCTGAATTCAACTCTAAAATCCTTCAACCCGGTTAACCTGGATGGTCTGCAGGGCTTGTGGCTGTGGAATAATCTCACTGCATCTTGTTAGTAATTAGGCTTGTGATAACCCTAGTTAGTTAAAGTATCAAGCCATAATTCTTGCCTGGCCGTGAAATGATTGGATGGAGTCTAACCAGTCTAGTCTTATCCTGATCCTGATTACTGCATGACCATAATGCTTGTATTTATTTTACCGATAAATGGTGAGAATTCTAAGTTTTGTTCAGACGAAGGGTTACAACCCCGGTCCTTGTTTGGTTTACGGGTTGTAACCTAGTTATCTGAATAGCTCAATGGTTATCTCGTCGTATATCATCCTGATGTATTTTCTTTATTTCCAGTTCTTACTTTATTTATACTCTTGTGTTGATTGCTGGTTTTAGTTCCTAAGTGAAGTCTCCTTTGTGGCACTTGCTCTTTCTGGGGTCTGACCCAGCTGGTTTTGTGTGGCCAGATTTTGGAGCAGCTCCAAAGGATCTACCGACCTTCCAGCCAGATGGTGGCCACTCGACGGAACCCTGGCAACGAGTGGGTTTATTTTTTTATCTCCCACTTTATTGTAAAAATATTCTTTTGAGGCGTTTAGCCGACGAGCACCTGTTTAGCTCAATTGCACTTTACTTACTATCTGCCTATGGGCTGTAACATGATTAACAGATCCTAGGGTTGATAATGTATGACTAAACTCTTGCTAGTCCTAATATTTTGTAACGACTAGCTTCATGATCAGCTGAATATGTAATATTCGGGATGCCTTATTATTGTATATTTAATGATCATACATCTTGTAACTTTTACTTACTTGCTTGTGATTGAGACAATAGGCTTGTTCATGACCTTAAGAGACTGTTGGCTTGTAGTTAAACCCTCACGTATCTAGACAGTCGTGACCGTATAGCGAGATGGATTCCATTTCATATACGTAGCTGGCTATGTTTGCCCCGCTCTCCAATATTCTGCTTCTGGGGCGTGACAAAGACATATACATGGGATGGTAAATGAAATGTATAATGCATCTGCATGCTGTCTAGGTCAAACTAGACTAAAGTCAACTCTTGGTCAACTCTGGTCAACTATACAGTCAAACTAAGTCAACTAGGTCAAGCCTAACCAGCCTATTCTAGCATACACACACACAATATCTAGGCTATACAAGCCAACAACACACCTTAACTGGCATTCATGCCATATACACAGGCTAGGAGCCATAGGCTCTAGGCCATAAAGCTATGTCATACAATCCACACATGTCACATATTAAATATATATCTAATTTATATAAATAATCACATTATACATAGGCCACATATATAATATATCACATATAGATATTGTCATGCCCCGCTGCCGTAGGAGCGATCGTCCTCGCTAAGGCGTGATGCCGCACGAGCCTAGATTGCGCTCGTGCAAGGCAGTTTCATAACGGCCGATTACATCGACGGGGATGGGATCGTCTTACAGAAGTCCTAAGCTAAAATATTAAAACATGCAGCAGAATTTAAAGACAAAACACAAGTTATTCAAAAGTACTCTTTATTGATATTGAACAATTAGATTACAATAGGCGCAAGGCCATGATTACAAGTCTCTCGTGCTCACTTTTCTCTCATTTTATATGTCACTCTGCTCTCTCTCATCTCTCGATTATAATGCTTGAGGCAACAAAAACTTCAGAAGGTGATGTCCATACATTATGTCTTGTATAAGTCTTTAACTCCATGCGGCTGCACGCTTCGAGTCGTCAAGGAACTCTGTGCCTCGACGCATCCAAGCGAGCTCCGCGCCACGAGCTTCTACCTGTGCCTGCACATGAAGACTGTGTGGGTGTCAGTACTCAACTGTACTGGTGCAGTGAGCTCCCCGCCCACCCATATAAAATCGACACGTTCATTTAGTCCCTTTCGATTGTCTTGCTAGTCTTGCCTTAGGATCAATTTTAAGACTTGACATCTAACCAACTCGTTATGCGATGACATAGTCGTGCTATCATGACAACATGTAATTCGATCGAGGTAGTGCCTCATCGTTTAGGAACTTGACCGAACTTCAACTCGGGAAGGCAGGGTCGTGCCATACTCTATTTGCGACGTCAACTTTCTCGAGACTGTGCTTCGCCGAGGAGCAACTTATGCGAACTCGGCCGTGCCAAGACATTCACTTAAACTCAAGTTCACTAGACCAATTCTCGTGCCAACGATTCAAATGCCAAAGACGGCAACGGGACGACTCGTGCAGGTCGTGCCTCTAGAACTTGCTTAGACTCGTTCGTGCTTCAAGATTGAGGTCGCGCCTCGCAACTTATCAAGACTTATCATGCAACCACCTTACGGCCTTCCTGTTCGACTCATTTGCTAACTTAGACAAGACTTGTAAAACATAATGTTAATTCCATGGACATTCCGATGCCAAGTATCGTGCCAAGCACGGTGCTTATGCTGCAGCCCGTTCTTAGGCCCAGACATTGTGATACCAACTAGACCTGCATTCAAGTTCTAGACCCAATCCAAAGGCACACACGCGGTGTGCCGCTACTCTGCCGGCCCATCTGTATGAGTGGTCACTAGCAATGTCAAGCTACCTTGGATCTTTGGCTCACGTGACATCTTCGCATGGAGGTGCAAGCACCATCGAATGGTCCCATGGTGTATACCATAACGGTTCACTTGTAACGAGTCGTACCATCGTTGAAGGCAGTACGGTATCTGCCTTTCCCTCCTAGGCCGACTCGATCCCGGTACCCTGGTGATCGGTCAAGGGATTGTAATGCCTCGCCCACAGTTTGGTATTCACCCACCGAAACGTGAGTGCGAATAGTAGAACGTAGACCCACTTCAAATCATCGAGCTCGACTTGCAGTGGTAGGTAGGAAGTCCCAGCAAACTTGGCCAGTTTGTTGAATTTGGCCGTATATTGTCGTACAGTCATATTGCCTTGCCTTAACTGCGTAAACTCATCTTTTTTTTCCTGTCGCACGGCTGCAGAAAGATATTCAGTCTCGAACGCCTTTTTGAATGTCGCCTATGAGATCGCCGCCGTCTCGTCTTCACGTCGAATTGCCCGCTTTTGCACAGCCCACCAATCGTACACGTTCATTCAAAGTAGAAGTTGAGCACATGCGACTTTCTTTGAGTCTTCGACACCCAGGAGCTCGAACTTATCTTCCAGCTCCTCCAGCCAGTTGATCGCTACCGAGGGATCTTCTGTACCATTGAAGGAAGTACGGTAGCTTTTAGTGAATTTTGACACATCGAAGTTAGAACTTCTCGGTGCCGCAGTTGAGAGTACGGGCGCCTCTGGTTCAGCTTCGTTAGATCGAACCGCAGGCTGGGTCACGGCAGGTGCCATCGTTGAGTTGTTGTTGTTGTTGCCGACGACAGACTGTACGATCTGCTGGAGGGTATTCAGTTGCTGCTGCTGTAGCTTGAATTGAGCCTCGAACCGATTCTCAAATTAAGTCTGACGAGCCTCCGCTTGCTGACGGTGGAGCTCGTTTTGACGTTGCTGTATTTCAAGCATCTGCAGCATACGTTGCATCGGGTCGCCGGAAGATCCGGCTACGGTAGACGTCATTCCCGTTGGGTTGACGGAATGCTCGGGTCTAGCAGCACTCGAGCCGCTGGAAGCGCTCGTCTTGTCTTCCGCCTGAGCTTCCGTAACTGCAGGGAAAAAGGAAGGCAACTCTCGTTAGTTTCAGAAAATATCCTGGGTTCAGCGTATGGAACAACTCTTCTCATCGACAAGAGGTCAACGGTTGGAGACTAGAACTCGACACTGGAGGCCAAGGACGTAAAGCCGTGCTCTGATACCATTATGTCACGTCCCGATTCCGTCCAATCGATAGTCGTCCCCCGGGCGTGATGCCGTGCGAACCTAATTTGCGATCGCACAAGGCCAAGTACGCAGACAAATTGATACACATAATAAGTAAAGGAAACTTGATCTTTATTGATAATGAACATCTTTTACAGACTCCGATACAAGACTCATTACCGTACGGGCTACAACATAACTCGATTACAAAAGAGTGTCGATGAGATAGCCGTTCCATACATTGCATACATCCCTCAATATACACAAGTACTCCATTGACCTGGATGGGAGGGACGCTGAGTCATTTGCCTTGGACTGACGAGAGCCTTCAAAAGTAGAATCGCAGAGTAAGTCTTCGACGCACGACCGAAGCTTCAAAAGTCAGGAACCGCCGCCGAGCTAGCTGGCGCGTCCTTCCTGGTTCGCAGGACCTGCAAAGAGCGAGGATCAGCACGAAACACATATACTGGCGAATGGCTAATTAAATCCAAGCTCTGCATTTGATTCAAGAAATTTCGTAAACATGTTAGCTAGCTATTTCAATGATCTTTCTAACCATCCTGTTCAATTTGCATGTTAACATGTTTTGAGGCAAGCATATGAAATTGTATAACATTGAGCAACTATCATATTCATCCCGTGCCACGTGCATTTGTTAAGCAGTGAGAAGGGTGTGAAGGCTACTAGCAATTTCAAGCCATCGCGGATATATAGCTGAGTTAGACGGTGACCCTTTTGTGTCGGGTAGCGAGCCCTGTGCGAAAGTTCCCGCATAACTCGTGCCGATGAAGGGATGGCACTTGCTATACACTCGTTCCTTCCGGGCCGAATCGGTCCCTTGGCCTAGGTAACCGTTCGAGGAAACTACACCTTGTCGACAAGTTGTCCAATGACCATTTTCCTTGGAACTTAGTTGATTTACTCATTTATCCGCATCGTTGCGATAAGCGTTAATCGATGCATTCATTGGTTGGGCATAGACCAAGTATAATTGCATAGGGAAGCATGTTTTTGTAGAAGCATGGAAAATATTAGAAATAAAGGCATAATGGCCCATGCGGCTCTGGACAGCAAGCCTATGCGGTTCATACTAGAGTTGCTTTATGCGCCCCAAAAGGAGACCCCTAGACTCATGCGGCTCGGGGACATGCGGCTCAAATCGATGCCACGTGTGACCCCCCTACAGTTGTCCATTGGAGTAATGGCCTCATTTAATGCTCTGATACGACTCGACGGCTGCGACGTCTCTGACATAAAGTGTCATAATGGCTCTGCCATAATGACAGATTCTTCGGGAAAAGAAGAAGATCTCTGACCCGATCTGTCAGAAATCCTATGTTGCCACGTGGCAAAAGTCTCATGCGGCTCGGTTAAAGAACAGCTTCATGCGGCTCCGTGAGGCGTCACTCTAATATGATTAACAGAAATCCGCCATACGCGGTCCACTCATAGCCCGGTCTATGCGGCTCAATACCACATGCGGCCCACAGAAACTATACGGCTCATGGAGAGGTCGTCTCCTGCGGTTCACAAAGACCACGCATATGCGGCTCATGGAAAGTTCGTCCCCTGCGGCTCGACAAGATATTGACTCATGGGGCTCATGAAGGGTATCTCCCTGCGGTTCAAGTATTGGCCACTCTATGCGGCCCTGGCAGGATCTTCAATTAAAAGACGTGGCATTGAAGATTCGACCGAATCCCAACGAGAATATTTGACATCATCAGTAAGACACGTGGCGAGCAATCAAATATTAGCATAATCAATCACGAAGATTTAAAGCAATCAGATTTAACTGCTCATAAGATTTGGTGCTATCTGCATTAGTGGCCGAGATTCGTTATGATCAAGATCAAGGGTCCAGATAGAATGAAGGAGCGCCGACATTCCAAACAGATAGCAAACCCTAATGATCACATCCTACCCTTATAAATAGCCAACATCATTCCCATACAAGAGAGCGACAATAATAAAAAAAATAAGAAAAGAGAGATACACATAGAGAGAGAGTTCCCCTTTTTTCGTGACAATCACAGAGAGAGAGAAGCCCAGAGAGCAACCAGAGAGGAGCAAGAAGAGCCTTTCTTCGTCAACGCCGAGCAAATCTTCCCCGAGTCAAGACTGCATACTGATCGTCCAAGGAGTAAGGCAGAGCGGCCGTCGCTTTCCCGAGCCTCTATCGTCACCCCCCAGAATCAAAAATAAACAATCGCACTTAGTCTGCTGTACCTAGGTTTTCGTCCCTAGGCTTTCTTTGTGCGAGCGAGTTTGTATTGTGAGTCTAAGTTCAGTCCTCCGATAATTGTTCTGTTCTTTTACAATCAATGGCAAACACGATGGCGACTCTGCTGGGGACTAACTTCTCCACGGCTGAGGAGTTGGTGACGCAATCAGATGCAGCCAAACTTGGCTCCACACAAAAGAAGATGGTCGTCCGCTTCGACCAACAGGCGTTCGAAGAGATGCTCTCTGAAGGCAGCGCTGGCCCGGCACAGAAGCGCACCCGCACCACGAAGGCTCGCAAAGAATGGAGACCGAAGTCATTTGGTCATCCTCAAGCCCTCGATGGGATGCCCTCTGTTGCTTAAGACGGCGAGAAGGATTCTCCTGCGGTCCCACTTCAGATCGTAGACAACTCTGCTGCCCCCAAGTCCGACAGAAAAAAACATTATGATGCTGGACTTGCAGGGACAAAGAGGGACTCTACGCGGTCCGAACCGCAGAAGAGTATTAGCCGCAGGGAGAAAGCCCATGCGGCTACACCCGCCAACCGCATGAAGAAAACTCATGCGGCTACTTCTGTCAGCCGCATAACTTATGCGACTACAGTTCCCGACCGCATGGATGAAACTCATGCAGCTAGAAAAGTCAATCGTTTGCAGAAAACCCATGCGGCCACAGATGCCAACTGCATGCGGCCAGCCTGCACGGTCATGGCTCCTAGCCGCATAATAACTCGTCCGACGACAGGAGACAACCGCGTGCAGACAGCCTGCACGGTTTCCGTTCCCAGCCGCATAGCAGCCGCTCCATGCTCCTCTCGATCAGTTTTCGACCGTCTCTCGTACGGCCCGAACCCTGATGACTCTCTGGATGATAAGCCAGACTCTGTGATGTTCAACTTGGACTCTTCTTATTATGCACCCACAAGTGCTAAAAAGAAGAAGTCTAGGGCAGCACGGGCTCATCAAGCCCAGATAGCTGCCCCAACCTCTGACTATCAGGGCGTCCCGCTGATTATCACACGGGCCCCTGATGGGAAGTTATACAGAACCGCTCAAGTCCAAACCCCGACGGCGAACGGACAGAGTGGTCCCTCTGACCTGCGTGAGGCGATCCTCCACAAGTGCAAGGAAAGAGAAGGGGCTTCGGCGTGCAGACAGTCCTCGCAGGGACGTCACTGCGCCCAGATTATCGTCAACTGCTGTTGCAGCAACACGGCAAACCGGCCATCCGCCTTCCAAAGATTACGACATCCGAGCTCGGAAGACGAGGCACCCCCTGTGGCCTCCTGCAATTCCGCGCGGAAAGCCCCTGTTGAGGAGAGAGGAAAGAAAACCAGCATCTCCAGTCCAAAGGTGTCAACTATTGCAGCTAAGAAGCCGTCGTCTAAAGGATCATCCTCTGCTGGAGTATTCCAACACACCCGTTCAAAGACAAAAACGGCTGCAGTAGGAAGTTCACCGCCCACGTCACTGGGGGTTGTTGGAACTGGGGGTAGCTCTCCTCCGAACATCCACGACAACCCGACATTCCAAGAAGACGGACTGGAGGAAGCAAATTCTCAAACGGGTACAACAGATACCGACGTCCCCGAGGACATCCTAAACGAAGCAGGCTTAGAAGCTGGGGGTACTGCCCCTTCCGAGTCCGAACCTCAAGAAAACATACCCACATATCCTGATGATTTCTCGATGCATGAGTATGACTCGGAGAGCACGTCCGCCACCACTCCTTCTGTCACTCCTCACGTGAGGACGGCATTCATGACGGACAACAGCCAAGGCGGTTCCGACGATCGCCAACGTATCGACACTTTGGAGGCCATACTGCACGCCTTGGTCAAGTCTGTGGACGAGATCAAAGCAGCGCTTCCTACTTTGCAGGGAGTGATACCTGGTCAGACAAGCATGGGTCCCACGAACAACATAGATTCAAATTCAGCGACACCAAACTCGGGCAATAATGCTCCCGAGATAACGGCTCCTACCGCGACAGATAAGGCTCGAGAAGTAAGAAGAGAGGTTCAGGAGCTCCGAGCAATGTTCCAAGCCCGAGAAAACTCTCAAGACCTCAGAATACGACAACCATATCCTGCTGAATGGAGGGATGTTCCCTTTCCCCGAAGATATAAACCGTTCAATATCAACCCATATGACGACAAAACTTCAGCAAGCCGGTACATCACTTATTTTGAGGTCACTACCGACAATCTGCCCCAAGATGACGCCATCCTCACACGGTTATTCATTGGGGCACTGGAAGGAGTCGCCTTCGATTGGTACCGCAACCTGCCAGACAATTGTATTCACTCCTTCGCTGGCTTCAAGCGCTTGTTCTTGGAGAGGCTCTACGAGGTAGGGCAGGACGTCACGATGTCTACCCTCATGGACGTCGTTGAAGGAGAGAAAGAGCTGACGAGGAATTACATTGAGCAGTTTCATCAAACCTTAATGAAGTTGCCATCTGGCAACCCGGACTCTTCCTTGATTGAAATTTGCCAAAAGAGATTACTCCCAACAATTAGTCTCTGGATGGGCGAAAGCCAATTCAAGGACTGGAAGGCTTTTATCATCAGCGCTACAAGTACCGAAGAAAGATTGAAGAAAGCTCGCCAGCTAGGGTTGTATATCTCAGAGGGAGAGAACAAAGGGAAGCGTCCCAACGCCAGCAGCGACAATGGGGGTAGCCCCTCCAACAACCGGGACAACAGAGACAAGCAGGCTATGGTGACCGATACAGCCCAGAAACCCGAGCCACAGCGAGCAGACAAACAATGGCCTCAAATCACTTATTCTTTCGAAGACGGCCACGTCAAGCCTATCTTGGACATGCTTATACAAGGGGACAGAATTCAGCTTCCTCCACCAAGGCGGGAACCTCGGCCGGCTGATTTGGAAAATCCAAAATTCTGCCATTACCACCGCTATGTCCACCATGCTACACACGACTGCTACCAACTGAAACGGTATATCCAGAACCTCATCGATTCGAACGCTCTGGCTATCGACTTCGAGGAGGTAACCGTAGCAGCCAACATGGTGTCCGTACAATTTGGCAATTTTCCTCCAACAGAGACTCAAGACGGTGTCATACCCATCCCTCTGGCAACGATGGAAATCGCTAATCTTCCGCCCACCCGTGATCAAACTCCCGGTTTAGTACCTCTCACCACATCACGAGGGGAAATCATGTGGGTTCATCCGGACCTAATCCACGAGGTGACTCAGCCCACTTTATCTTCTAAAAAGAAAAGTGGAAAGGTCAGATCATGCCGCACCACCTCGACAGAGAAGGAGGAAGTCTCAGCTGTCACTACTCGATCTGGAGCACAAGCCCAACCAGTGGACGAGAATCTGACTAATGATCAGCAACCCACAAACGCTGATACTCCGGGACCGGCTCAGCCTTCGACGACCGACAAGCCTAGGCCAAAGGAGACTCGCTTCGACAAATCCCTCCGAAAGGAGACACCTCAGGGGCTAGAAAGACCCTACAACTTCGACATCTTGGCTCAATTGGCCAATACACCGGCCAAATTGTCTTTATACGAACTCCTGAGGCTCTCGAAGGATGTCCGCACAGCTTTAAGCGAGGCGCTCCAAAATGCCGACGCATATTTGGCTCAGGTCAACCTTACAGGAGATAACCAACCTGCAGAGCTCCAAGATAGTGCGTGTACAGGGGCAATGCCCAATATCGTCTTCTCTCCGCAGGATATGCTCATCAAAACTAACCTGCACGATCGCCCATTGTACTACACTGGATACATCGGCGACGTGAAAGTGGACCGAATGCACATTGATCCTGGATCCTCCATAAGCATCATTCCGAAGGGTCTGCTACATCATCTTCGCATTCCGATGCACCGCCTAACACCTACAAGCACCGCCATTAGCGGTTTCAATTCGGGCAGGAGCTACCCAATAGGGAAGATACGCTTGAAATATCAGATCGGCGATCTCCAATCAGAAGTCACCTGCTACGTCATAGATGCCGACACATCTTACAATATCCTTCTGGGGCGGCCTTGGATACACGATTACATGATCGTGCCTTCCACGCTACACCAGTGCTTCAAAGATGTCGATAAGCATGGCTTCGTGAGGACAGAGTTTGCTGATATCGATCCCTTCAAAGGAGTCGAATCTTATTACTCAGATTCATGTCTGTACGAAAAATCAAAGAAGCACCTGGTCGAAGAGGAGGTGCAAGCTCACACCAAGACAACCATAGGATCAGAAAAACCTCTGACGATCCACCTCCAGGCTCGCAAATCGGGCTGTTCTGCACCCCTTACGGCTACTCTGCGTAAGGACGCAATCAGTCTGTCGGCACAAGAAGAACAAATGAGAATCCGACTACCAAGGTCTGGCCAAGCGCCGAAACCCACACCAGGGCCACTTACCATCAGACTACCGAGAGTCGGTCAGCTCCAAACGGAGAAGCTCAAACCCTCCGATAGACCGCTTACGATACGTCTTCCTAGAAAGGGACATCACCCCGATGCGAAGTCAGACGCTTCTAACGAACCATCCACTCCTCGCCCTGCGTTAGATGCCAAACTGGGGGTTGCCAGTCTGCCAACAACTCCACGACCTGCTCCGCCAGTCGAGCCTCTGAAGATCAAGCTGACTAGGTCGATCTCTCAGTCTTCACTTATACAGGGGGTGGCCGAAGAAGAACCAGAATTAGCCAAGTATGTGGCTGCCCACTCCGATACCCCTTCCGCGGATGATGTAATCCCTCTCGAGAAGATACCTTATCTTTGAACTACACCGAGCTCAATAAGCTATGTGCAATGTATGCTATGGACCACGGTATAGGCACTCACCTACACACACAAGTGGCAAATGTATATACCACAATCCAGCTTACTCCAGCAGAAGACGCTTACCGAATAATCGAGGGAGGGGACCACCCGATTATCTTCGGCCGAAAAGATGATCCGTACCCCTTCACCGTAAAAGAAGTCGATCTTGAGTCAGATGCCGGGAGATTGCCTCTATACCTTTATAGTCCCCAGTCCAAATACCTCATGCAGAAGCAAGGATATGATCTAGAAACTACACCAGGTCTGAATTACGGTACCGGACGGTGACTACCTTTAAAGCCCCCAGTACCGTCTGGTAAGCCACGGGACTACTATAGCAAAACTCGATGCGGACTAGGGTATGTAACTCCCACGACGACCCCGGAGAATTCAGATGAAGAATGCGACTGCCAGTCACATTCAACCGGGTCACCAACTTCCGACTCGGATACCAGCATCGGAGACATATTCAGACAGGTCCTGTCAGCCAACATGGTATTCGCCGACGCTTATAAAGAAAACGAGGACATTCCTGAAATCCTCGAGCTTGAGCCATGGGCCCAACAGCTAGACGCACAATGGGAAAAGCGGTTCAAGCTGAGAGAACCTCCTACAGAGGATGAAGTTATGCAGGTCGACCTCGGCACCGAATCCTCTCCAAAGCCAATCTTCGTCAGTAAAAGCCTAACATACGAGGAACGAGAATCACTACTGGAACTCATCAGAGAATATATTGACGTATTTGCCTGGAGTTACGAAGATATGCCGGGAGTAGATCCCAATATTGCTCTTCATAAACTCAACATACGGTCGGATGCAAAGACAGTCAAGCAACAGCAACGACGTTTCCGCCCAGGAGTCATGGACGCAATCGAAGCCGAAGTCAACAAGCTGATAGCCAGCGGCTTCATCCGAGAGGAGCAACACCCTGATTGGGTCGCCAATATAGTCTCGGTCCTTAAGCAGAACGAAAAAATCCGAATCTGCATCAACTTCCGTAATCTGAATGAGGCATGTCCGAAAGACGAATTTCCCCACCCAATCACGGACATCATGATTGACCACACATGCGGCTTCGAACGTATGTCATTCATGGATGGATTCTCGGGATATAATCAAATTAAGATATCCCCCGACGACGAGAAGCACACATCATTTAGAACACCGATCGGCACGTACTGCTACACAGTCATGCCATTCGGTCTAAAGAACGATGGTGCCACATATCAGCGGGCTATGAGTATCATTTTCAGAGAACATTTGCGCAAGACAGTGGAATGCTACGTCGACGACATCGCTGTCAAGAGTCGCCGTAAGGAAGATCATCTGCAAGATCTGAGAACGGTATTCGACCTGATGCGAGCCCACAATCTGAAGATGAACCCTACAAAGTCATTCTTGGGTGTATCCAGCGGGAAGTTCTTAGGTTTCATCATCACTGTACGGGGTATCCATGTAGACCCTGAGAAAACTAAGGCAATAATGGAGATGGGTCCCCCGAAAAATCTCCGCGAACTTAGAGGCCTCCAAGGGAGACTAGCTTATATCAGAAGGTTCATTTCCAATCTCTCCGGGCGATGCCGACCCTTCACACACCTCATGAAGAAGGGAGTCTCATTCGTATGGGACGAGGAATGCCAGCGTGCTTTCGACGACATCAAAGAATATTTGTCAAATCCCCCAGTCCTGGTGGCCCCGGTCCCTGGAAAACCATTCCTACTCTATGTACGAGCAATGGAACACTCCCTCGGTGCCCTGCTGGCACAAAACAACGACGCAGGCCACGAGCAAGCTATATACTATCTCAGCCGAATGATGGTCGGGCCCGAACATCGATACACTGCCGTGGAGAAAGAATGCCTCGCCTTGGTATTCAGCATTCAAAAGATGCGGCATTATGTTACAGGACAAACCATACATGTGATCTCACGGGTAAATCCCCTCAGAGTCCTCATGACTAAACCAGGGGCGCTTAGCTCTCGCCTCGCTACATGGGCGATACTGCTATCCCCATATCATATGATCTTCGTCCCACAGAAGGCTGTCAAAGGCCAAGCCCTGGCAGACTTTTTGGCAGCCCATCCAGGATCGGGGCTATCCAAGATATACGAGGAAATCCCAGATGAGGTTGCCGATTCGAATACAACCACCCACGATAACATATGGAGGATGTTCTTCGATGGCGCTTCAAGAACTGGACCCAAGGGAAATATCGTCGTCGGGGTCGGAGTGGTATTGATCTCTCCTACCGGGCTAGTGATCAATCGCGCCTACTCTCTCACGGAGTCCTGTTCCAACAATGTGGCCGAGTACAATGCTTTGGTCATTGGCCTCCAACTCACGAAGGAGCTGGGGGTAGAATATCTTGAAGCATACGGCGATTCACAATTAATCGTCAACCAGATTCGGGGGTCGTACGAAGTCCGGCATGAAGACATGATCCCCTACCACCAAATAGCAATCAACATCATCTCCTTATTCGAGGGATTCTTCATCGAACACGTCCCCAGACTTCAAAATATCGAAGCCGATGCCCTAGCAGGCCTTGCCGCTTCCTTAGCAGTGCCGAACCAAGCCCATCACTCGGTTGACGTGATAGGCCACGAACTGGTCTGTCCCAAGAACAATATCCAATTCATGGCAAGCTATTCTGCCCAGTCAATCGACGAAACACCAGACTGGAGGCAGCCGTTCATTGACTTCGTCGTATACGACATCCTCCCCGAGAATCCTAGGGAAGCCACCTCCATCAGACGACGTTCCCTCAGATTCTTCTACGACACAGAGACAAAGATGCTATATCGACGATCCTACGACGGGTTATTGCTCCGGTGCTTATCAAACGCAGAAGCCAAAGAAGCTGTACGAGAAGCTCACGACGGTGTTTGTGGGGCCCATCAGCCTGGTCCTAAGCTGCAAGACCGCCTTCGCCGGATGGGCTACTACTGGCCCACGATGGTGGCAGACGCAATAGACTATGCCAGAAAATGCAAGGCCTGCCAAGTCCACGCGGACTTCATTCACCAACCATCCGAGTTTCTACATCCAACGGTGGCGTCTTGGCCATTTGAAGCATGGGGAATGGATATCATTGGTCCAATCACCCCACCTTCCTCTCGAGGACATCTCTTCATACTTGCGATTACTGATTATTTCTCCAAATGGGCGGAAGCTATCCCACTCGCAGAAGTCAAAACTTCAAACGTGATTAGCTTTCTCAAGCATCACGTCATATACCGCTTTGGATTGCCACGAAGGATCATCCATGACAATGGTCCGCAGTTTATAAGCCACACATTCTACCGATTCTGCGATAAGCACCGCATTCAGAATGTTGCTTCAACACCATACAACCCGGCAGCGAATGGGTTAGCAGAAGCATTCAACAAAACAATCATCAAAACTCCTCAAGAAGTTTGTATCTTCCAACAAACGCGACTGGAACGAGAAGCTCGGCGAATGTTTATGGGCCTATCGTACCACGATTCGAACAGCTACTGGGAATACACCATTCTCTCTAGTATATGGGAGCGAGGCAGTCCTCCCACTGGAAACTCAGATTCCCTCACTCCGTGTCGCCCTCACTTATCAATTGACAACAGACGATAACTACCGACGCCGACTACAAGAGTTGGAGGCCCTAGATGAAAAACGCCTCTTAGCTCAGCAAAGGATCGAGCTATACCAAGCACGTGTCTCAGGGGCCTTCAACAAGAAGGTCAAAATCAGAACATTCCAAGTGGGCGATCTCGTTCTGGCAGTCCGGAGGCCAATGGTCATGACTCACAAGACCGCAGGCAAATTCCAGCCAAAATGGGAAGGTCCATTTATCATCGAGGCCGTGTTTTCCAACGGCGCCTACCGTCTCGCCAAACAGAATGGGGACTTGCTTATGTTGCCCGTCAATGGCAAGTTTCAGAATAAATACTATGTTTAGACAACATTTTCCAAATTATCGAGTCATGTATCCATTGATACCACTGAACCCACATCTACAACATTTCAGATTACCGAGCCATACACCCGCTGGCGTCGCTAAACCCTCACTTCCTCAATATTCTAAATCACCAAGTTATGTACCTGCTGGTACCTCTGAACTTACATCCCGGTCACTCTATCAGATAGTAAGTCACGTATAATTACGCCTCTGAACTTTCTTCCTGAAAGAGGTCCTCCCTCATGATCCACTACCCGTACTCCCAGTGCACAAAAAGGGTAATCGATCCGCCAATCTCCGAAACGACCATGTCCTTATTACCTCTGAGTCGTTTTCACTACCACCAAAAAACAAACCGCCCCCTCGCATAGAACTTCCATGTCCTCCTACCTCTGAGTAGCTCTATGCACCCCTTCTTCATTGAGCCCACTCCTGCCATATCCTCATTACCTCTGAGTGGGAAGGCTCCGTCGAAGAAATCACCATATTTGCCATGTCCACATTACCTCTGAGCAAGTATGTTGGTTCCCTCTCAACCTATTATCTGTACTCACAACCAGAGTACGACAAGGATAATAGGTCCACAAATGTCCTCTGTTGACCACAAATGTCCTCTGTTGACCATAAATGTCCTCTATTGACCACAAATGTCCTCTGTTGACCACAAATGTCCTCTGTTGACCACAAATGTCCTCTGTTGACCACAAATAGCTTCCGAAAAGTCTCTCCTGCCATGTTCTCATTACCGCTGAGCAGGAAGGTTTCAGGATAAAACCTTCATGTTTGCCATGTCATCATAACCTCTGAGCAAATGTGTTCGATTCCCTTTCACCCTATTATCCGCATCCTGAACTAGGGTACGCCAAGGGTAATAGGTCCACAAATATTCATTCGCTAAACTTCTTAGCATAAATCCACCATCTTACCGCGCCCCGGGAGCCCAGCTGCTCTACGGCATTCCTCCCCCCAGTACCAAAAACATCCATGACCACTTTGTTGTGACTGTCCCGGACATCCTATCTAAACTGTTATCCGTACCTAAAACCAAGGTACGCCTAGGATAACAGGTCCACAAATAAATCCCCCAGCAAGTCCAAATTCCATAAACACCGCAAGTACAAGATGAAGATGAAACATATCCATTTTCGAAGTTTTACATCCTCCGGGATTATATCACTGCTACAAGATAGAAATAAAGAGAAAATAAGCAGGATAAGACAGACGAACAACTATGATTCGGAGGCCACAAAACGTCAAGAAATGGTCTTTCAGCGAGGCAGTCGACCGCTCAAACCACTGACTAGTTCGATACACCGGCTCTGGAGGCAACGACGTCGCCCAAATGAGCAAAAGATCCCGTTGGGAAATAAAGTCCCCAGACTTGACATAACCCCATTCTTTCAGGATAAGCATGCCAGTCATAATCCAAATTATCGTGGGGTACACCAGGGATACAAAGTTCATACAGAATATCCTATTGAAAGTAAATCATGACAAGAAAGGAGGAAAGCAAATACATTTCTTTCATTAAAAAGTTCAGCTACATTCACGCAATTAACAAGCAAAACCAAAGGAAATTCTTCACCACTTCTTCAGATGGAAAGGAAAGACACAAACCACAGCTAAACAGATAGAAACATGCAGACAGAGAATAGATATCCGCAAGAGATTCCTAAAACCTAGTTACAGAAACGTCCATACCACTCCCTCAACCACCTTACATAGGAAGGATGCAGTTGAAGGAGATCCTCATCTGGAATAGAAGTATCAGAATTCCCCGAGCTATCACCCCCAGTTGTTTCGACGCTCGGAGAGAGACTATCCTGTGCAGACGACGAGTCTTCCTTCTTCGTTTCTTCCTTAACAGAGGGAGACCCCTGGTCGATGACAGGGGGTGGCGGTTCCTCTGTGACTGCAACCTCAGCGCTCAGCGGAGATACTGAAAGAATCAAAGACGGAAAGACAAAATAAAAAGATATTCAGAAAATAGTCATGCGGCACGTTTAAAGACAACTCACAGGCGGCTTCCATGCATGAGACGTGTAGGCAGACCATGTAATTCGTATGCGGCTCAGACATGGGGTATACCCCATGCGGCTCGATCAAAGGACGTGTATGCTGGTCATGTGGTTGCGTGCACAAAGTAAGCAGTAGATCGGACCCTATTAGGGTTTTATGGACGTGCATGCGAATCACGTAACTCGTCTGTTGCTCAGACATGGGGTATACCCCATGCGGCTCAATCAGGGAACGTGTATGTGGGTTACGTGGTTGCGTGCACAGAGGAGACAGTAGAGCAGACCCTGTTAGGGTTTCAAAATACCCAATCTTCTACATAGGTTATTACCTTCGATGGCGACATGCACATCAAGGCAGACAGGGGGTGCGACGGTCGACGACGAAGCCGATTTCTTTCTCCTCGCCGCGGCCTTCTTCACAGTCTTGGAAACCCTAGGCGCCATTACTGTTTGTCAGAAGAAAACAAGACAGGAGTTTTCAGTCAAGAAAAATCTAAAGTCCAACCAAAGACCCGCCTATTTATAGAGAAAGAAGGATTACTGAACGACGCCTCGAACGACGTGATCGACCCTTCGGCTATCAAGGCAAACTGGACAATCAGAAGGAAAAAACCCTTAGGATCCTCCCCCAAGAGACGGCATGGAATCAAAACAAATCAAGAGCAGTTAATAAAATTGTTTGCACACGTGGTCAGGACACGTGGAAAAGAGTCTATACGGACAGCTAACTCTATGCGGCTGGGACACTTATGCGGTGTGAACGGGGCCATGCTTCTTATTCAAAGTGTTTCAATTTTACAAATTGAAAACTTTGAAGGGGGTCCTGTAGAAGTATGGAAAATATTAGAAATAAAGGCATAATGGCCCATACGGCTCTGGACCGCAAGCCTATGCGGTTCATACTGGAGTTGCTTTATGCGGCCCAAAAGGAGACCCCCAGACTCATACGGTTCGGGGACATGCGGCTCAAATCGATGCCACGTGTGACCCCCCCTACAGTTGGCCATTGGAGTAATGGCCTCATTTAATGCTCTGACACGACTCGACGGCTGCGACGTCTCTGACATAAAGTATCATAATGGCTCTGCCATAATGACAGATTCTTCGGGAAAAGAAGAAGATCTCTGACCCGATCTGTCAGAAATCCTATGTTGCCACGTGGCAAAAGTCTCATGCGGCTCGGTTAAAGAACAGCTTCATGCGGCTCCGTGAGGCATCACTCTAATATGATTAACAGAAATCCGCCATATGCGGTCCACTCATAGCCCGGTCTATGCGGCTCAATACCACATGCGGCCCACAGAAACTATACGGCTCATGGAGAGGTCGTCTCCTGCGGTTCACAAAGACCACGCATATGCGGCTCACGGAAAGTTCATCCCCTGCGGCTCGACAAGATATTGACTCATGCGGCTCATGAAGGGTATCTCCCTGCGGTTCAAGTATTGGCCACTCTATGCGGCCCTGGCAGGATCTTCAATTAAAAGACGTGGCATTGAAGATTCGACCGAATCCCAACGAGAATATTTGACATCATCAGTAAGACACGTGGCGAGCAATCAAATATTAGTATAATCAATCACGAAGATTTAAAGCAATCAGCATTAACTGCTCATAAGATTTGGTGCTATCCGCATTAGTGGCCGAGATTCGTTATGATCAAGATCAAGGGTCCAGATATAATGAAGGAGCACCGACATTCCAAACAGATAGCAAACCCTAATGATCACATCCCACCCTTATAAATAGCCAGCATCATTCCCATACAAGAGAGCGGCAATAATAAAAAAAATAAGAAAAGAGAGATACACATAGAGAGAGAGTTCCCCTTTTTTCGTGACAATCACAGAGAGAGAGAAGCCCAGAGAGCAACCAGAGAGGAGCAAGAAGAGCCTTTCTTCGTCAACGCCGAGCAAATCTTTCCCGAGCCAAGACTGCATACTGATCGTCCAAGGATTAAGGCAGAGCGGCCGTCGCTTTCCCGAGCCTCTATCGTCACCCCCAGAATCAAAAATAAACAATCGTACTTAGTCTGCTGTACCTAGGTTTTCGTCCCTAGGCTTTTTTCGTGCGAGCGAGTTTGTATTGTGAGTCTAAGTTCAGTCCTCCGATAATTGTTCTGTTCTTTTACAATCAATGGCAAACAGTTTTCTATTTCCAAAACCGGCAGTTTGTTAACAAGTGTTTCGTGAAGTATCGTGCCACGATTTCATTGATTCTATACTATTATGACAAGCAATTATTTTACTTCATATATTGAGTTTTGAAGTAGAGGGACGGAACGAAGGAGGTCAGCCAGTCGCCTTAACCTTGCTTCAAGCGAGCGACCGGTTGGCTGCGCTTACGTCGCCTACGCGATCACCTGCAATCGCATAAGCAACTGATTAGAACACTGTATAATTCAAGAAAATTCAATATGAATGCGAAGATCGAAAATGCAAGTCACGAAAACTCATTCGGAAAAACATTCACGAAAAGCGCATTCACGAAAACAAAAGCCAAGCCAAATCAAGTGCGACATAAAAAATTAGAGCAACGGGAGGTCTCTTCCGACTCAGCCGCAGAGCCAATCCTCGAGGCACAACCCGCTGAATATGGGACTTGGTTCCGAAGCGTGGAATGGATCTTAATTCAACCGTCCCCGCTCGATCGACTCGGCCGATTCTTATCTATCGGTCCTGGCCGAATCGATAGCGACAGTGTTCCTTTCTCGCGCACCCCGTGGACGGAGACGGGGCACGATGTAGGGACGGGGCACTACACCATAACCAACTAATAAAAAGTTTCGTCCTCAAAACTTAAAGATGGAACCTACCTCTAAGATAACAATGAAGGAAATTCTTCCTTCATCTCCGATTTAAGCTCCCACGTCGACTCTTCGACCGAGTGGTTCTTCTAGAGGATGCGGACAAGAGGGATCGCTCGATTTCGTAGCAGGTTATCCTTGCGTTCAATGATTCGAACTGGCTCTTCAACGTAGGATAAGTCGGACTTTAGCTCCAGCTAGCCAAAGTCTACCACGTGGCTCGGGTCATACACGTACTTCCGCAGTTGAGGGACATGGAAGACATTGTGAACATCTTCAAGCGCCGGCAGTAGGGCAATTTTGTAGGCCACTGGCGTGACCCGTTCAAGTATTTCGAACGGCCCAACGAATCTCGAACTCAACTTTCCTTTCACGCCGAACCGAGTAACTCTTCGCATGGGCGACACTTTGAGAAATACGTGATCGCCTACTTGAAACTCGAGCGGTCGACGATGAATGTCCGTATAGCTTTTCTGATGACTCTGTGCGGTCTTTAATCTCTCCCGAATGAGACAAATCTTCTGTACGGTCTGTTCAACCAGTTCCGGACCGAGAATCTGCCGCTCTCCGACTTCGTCCCAGCAAATGGGTGATTGGCACTTGCGTCCGTACAAGGCTTCATACGGCGCCATTTGAATGCTGGATTGATAGCTATTATTGTATGCAAATTCGGCCAGCGGTAGATGATTGTCCCAGCTTGATTTGAAGTCAATTGTGCAGAGTCGTAGCATGTCTTTGAGAATCTGATTGACGCGCTCCGTTTGGCCGTCGGTCTGAGGATGGTAAGCTGAGCTGAACTGTAACTTGGTACCCAGCGCCGACTGAAGGCTACTCCAGAATTACGACATGAACCGTAAATCCCGATCAGAGACGATGGATACTGGAACTCCATGCAGCCGTACTATCTCATCAAGATATATTTGCGCCAGGCGATCAACGCTCCAAGTAACTTTTATGGCAATAAAGTGTACTGACTTGGTTAATCGATCGACGATGACCCAGATGGCATCATTTTCCCGCGGCGTCTTCGGCAGACCAACAATAAAATCCATGCACACGTGCTGCCACTTCCATTTCGAAATTGCCAGATTCTGCATCTCTCCGGTGGGTCTCTGGTGCTCATCTTTCACCTGCTGACAGGCCATGCATTGCGACACGAAAAGTGCCACATCTTTTTTCATCCCGTGCCACCAAAAGTTTGTACGAATGTCCTTGTACATCTTCGTGCTGCCGGGATGCAAGATGTATTTTGCATAGTGCGCCTTCGACAGTATCTCCTTTTTGAGTTTTCAATTGCCCGGAACGCATAGCCTACCCTTCAATCGAAGCACGCCGGTTTCGTCTTCCGCAAAGTCGGTCGTCCTGTCCATCGAGATTAGCTCTCGCACTTTCTTCAGGTATGGATCGTCCGTCTGAGCGGTCTTGATCTTTTCAAGCAAACTCGGCTCTAACTGCAACTTTGCCAATTGCACATTCCAGAATCTGACTCGGAGCTCGATGCCCATCTCTTCTAGGTCACGTAGCAGTCTAGGGTCAATGGATAACGAGGTAATGTACTTCCGACTCAAGGCGTCCGCCACAATATTTCCCTTTCCCGGCGTATAGTCGATAGTCAAGTCGTAGTCCTTGATCTGTTCAAGCCAGCGCCTCTGCCTCAAGTTCAGTTCCCTCTGCGTGAATAGATACTTGAGGGTCTTGTGATCGGTATAGATCGTGCACGTCACGCCATAGAGATAGTGACGCCACAATTTCAACGCAAACACAATTGCCGCTAACTCCAGGTCGTGCGTGGGATAGTTTTTCTCGTGCGGCTTTAGCTGTCGGGAAGCAAAAGATATCACCTTGTTCTGCTATATCAGCACAGACCCCAAGACTTGACCGGACGCGTCGCTGAATATCTGGAAACCCTCAGTCCCTTCTGGAAGTGCGAGTATCGGGGCCGAGATGAGTCGTTGCTTTAATTCTTGGAATGAATCTTCACAATCATCTGACCATTCGAATGTGACTCCTTTCTGGGTGAGGCGAGTAAGAGCCGATGCGATCTTTGCGAAGTCTTTCATGAAGTGTCGATAGTATCCTGCTAAGCCAAGGAAACTTTGAAACTTGCTGACGGACGTTGGCCGCTTCCAATCAACGACGGCTTTAACTTTCTTTGGGTCGACTGTGATGCCTTCAGCAGAAATAATGTGTCCGAGGAATACGACGCTGCTAAGCCAGAATTCACATTTGCTTCGCTTCGTATACAGTTAGTTTTCTCGAAGTGTCTCAACCACGCCATCCGTCTGGAGTCCGAGTATCCTCCTACTACTACCAGCGCTGTTCACTTTAATAACAAACGCCATAGTAATGCGGGAGGCAACAACGCACTCAAGCGTTAAAACTGCGGCAACGGAGACGGCAACCAGACGAAGGATCGAGTGGTCTGTACTTTCTGTGCTAAGGAGGGGCACTTGATCAACGAGTGCCGATTGAAGAGTGATGCGTACCTCACGTGCGGCCGAACCGACCATATCGTAAGCAACTGTCCGGTGAAATCAAACCAGCGCCGTCAATAATACCATGAGAACCGAGGCCAAACACCTCGGGCTCCCCCGACCGCACAACAAAATGGCCAAGACCATCGCCCTAATGCTCAGGGTTGCGTCTACGCTATGACTCGCGACGAGGCATTCGCATCCGATACAGTCGTGACAGGTATACTGCAATTCAATAATAAACCTGCTCGTGTATTATTTGATTCAGGTGCCATGCATAGTTTTATATCGGTGGACTTTATCGCCGACCACAAATTCTCCTTGACCCCACTGGGCCTCGATCTCTCTGTTAACGTACCGTCGGGCATGCCACTACTTGCAAATTTAGTCTGCGGAGACGGAATCATCTGTATAGGTGGTCAAAAGGTCAGTCTCGATGTGATAGTTCTAAATATTAAGGACTACGATATCATTCTGGGGATGGATTGGCTCGGTCCGTACAACGCAACCATAGACTGCGTTGAAAAGAAGGTCACATTCCTCATACCTCGGGGGTACTCTGACTCGACAAATGACGATCGTGCAAGTGTTATTGTTCGGTTGGATGCTATACTTAGGATTTTGATCGAGATGAATGTTGGATAAAAATGATTGTCTTGATGGTTACGTGGGTAACCACAGCGTCAAAATTCTTGTCTTGTGCGAGCGCAACTCTAGCCTCGCACATGCATCACGTCATATTTTTGGGCGATCGTTCCACGTGAGTGTTGACATGGTAATTCATGTCGTGGGAATGATCAAACTCAAGAAAAATTAGGGCGCGACAACTTTGATTGTCTTGACTTGTCGGTTTGATACGAAGAAAAATTCGAGGATGTTTAGACTTGCGATTGATGAATAAAATAAACTTGAGGATTGTGTAGGTCCAGTCCGCACATCGAGAATGAATTAGTCTAGACACAAAACAAGAGTTACGTCCCGATGAGGATGACTATCCCGCGGGAGCGTGCATGGTGATTCATACCCACCATGGATAATCTGAATCGCATGAGATCGGGGTGCAACATATTATTAAGATAGACGACCTCATGACCGAATACGTGAATTGGGATTCATAACTTAAGGAATATGAAATGTGAATTATGGTTTAGAAATTAATCGTGTCGTAGCGTGCTTGACTTGGAAGGATTGATAGGCAGATTATGTCGAACGTGTTCGAAAAGATAGACTACGCGAAATGGCTTGTTGGTCGAGCGATATTGATGTATCGATGAATTGGTTGAGTGAACTTACGATAGGATGGCTTTGCTGAATGACTCGGACCCCGTGCGACGAATATGTCACGACCCGCACCCGGTTTTTGGATACGAGATGTGTCCAAGCCAGCCTACACCACAGAGTCGGCGGTAGAACGTTGTCAAGCCCGCAAGAAAATAAATGCTCAAAATACACATTTGCTCATTCACATTTCTAATTTTATTACAACAGTTACAACAGTTATATTTAAAGGAAATACAGAGTTTTACAATTAATGAAATTGTAATAATTGCTTTCTAATTCTAGGCCGGCCTCAGCATACCCAAGTCTTCCCCAGTGCTAAGAGTGATCGCGACTAAACCTGAAAAATGTTGGTTATCCAGTCAGGAATGGAACAAGTACACAAACCGACGACAATGCAAAAACACAATAGAATTAACAAGACATGAAAATAGCATATGGAATATGAAAGCTAGTAAGAAACTGATGACATGGCACGGTAGAAAAGTAAAAGGAAAAAATAAAAGACATCTACCTAGGTGGTGTGAAATACCTTTTAATACGTGAACGGCTGGGCTAATACGGCACATCATACGATGGCTATCGTTCAGTAATGGTACGGCTAACTCATACATGAGTGTGTATGACTTAGCTATCGTTCAGTAATGTAATTGGGTTTGTTCACGTATTTACTTAGTATTTCCCCTTCCGACTACTCCGTATGACGAGTGTGTCAACAAGTAGCAAGATATATTTATAGACATGAAATGAAAAGACTACTATGAATCGGAAAGCAATCAGAAAGTGCACTTGCCTGAGGTCCTTGTACAAACCGTAGTCACAAGACGAGGGTGAAGGAAAGTCGATCTAGAAGCTGTCTACCTATAACATACATCGCACCACAAACAGTGCACGAAAACCACAAATTAATTCTAATATTCTAGTTCTAAATAGTGGCTAGTTGGGTTACTAATTTAATAATAATTAATTCTATAATAATTCACTTAAAAACTTAATTTAACCTAATAATAATCTAAATATAATCTAAACATACAAGTTTGGCCATCAAAAGTCATGTTTCTCAATTTTGGAAACCATGACACGCAAATCGAGACATGCCGTTGACTTTTTGGTCAAATGCTGTGAACTCTAGATTTTAAAAGTGCACCTTGGTAGATTTCAGCGCCACGAGTGTGCTGGAATCGACCATGTCTCAAAATCACGCTTTTGTCAAAAGATATCGCCGTTATGGCTAATAGTGACCAAAACGGAGATCAAACGATCAGTTCTGAGTTCAACAGAATAAATAAAATATTAAATGAATGAAATAATTTCTGGAAAACAAATATGGCGTAGATCTTTGAGTTAGCTTTCCGAAACTTCAAACGGATCATGATTTCGATTTCTGGTTCTCCCGGAATCTCGAAAACACTGAAATGCGTCAAGTTTCGGACAACCGTCACTCTACGAATTTTCCAGAAATTTATGTTCAGAATTTATGAAAATAAATTACATATTCAGAAAGCTTACCTCAAAACGCTTCCAATAAAAAAAACGACACGCGAAAATGAAGTCGGGGTTGACGGGAATCACCTCGAGAAGTCGGAAACCCTAGATGAGTTCTCTCACAAAAGGCAGCTGGAATTAAATTAGGGTGACGAATATAATAATATATATATAGGAGAGAGAGAGGCGGTGGCTGCTGTTTGAGCGCCGACAGGTGGGCCCCCCATGGGTGAATTTCTGGGTTATTAATTATTTAATTCAGAAAATTATTTAAAAATTATTTTAAGTCCGAATAAATCAAAATAAATTGTAGAAAAATCCAGAAAAATTCTTGAAAATTCTAGAAAATATTTCTAAGTGTCTAGAATCTAAATAAAATATTTTAACATAAAATATCATCATTTGACCTCACAGTAATTTTCCAAAGACTATAAAATACAAATTCTATAGGTTTTAATTATATAAAAATTTCCAAAAATTCTAAAAAATCCAGAAAAATTCTAAAATATTCTAGAAAATATTTTTAGCCATTTAAAGCCCAAATAAAAATATATGGTCCAGAAATACTCCCGTATGACCTTACAGTAAATCCTAAAAGTCCTTAAAAATAATAAAACCTTAAATATTAAATACCTAAAAATATCCAAAAATTGTAGAAAAATATAAAATAGCTAAATAATACATATTTAAGCTATCTAGAGGTCATATGACTTTAATATAGTCATGGTCCACCTATAAGTTTTGGTATGACTCACAGTGACCATAAAATTAATCATAAACAAATAAAATTAAAAAAATTAAAAATTTGGGAAGTGGGCTTACAAATCTACCCACCTTAGAAAAATTTCGTCCTCGAAATTTCAAAAGATACAAATAGGCACAACCAAGAATAGCATCAAAATGTGACATGACCAATCGATATGAACAATCACGCCAAAAATATAATCAACAAAATAATGGGATGAATGATCGAAATTGATCAAGCATATAGAATCAAAATATAAATATGTTTTAGAAATACAGTGGAAGGAAATCAAAATAGGTTTAAAATATGACGATTCGAAATAGAAAAATATGAAAGAAATAAAGAACTACTAGTTGTAGAGAAGGTGGTAACAAGAAATAAGACACCAAATAAATTTAAAGAAGAAAACAAATAGTCGTATGCCAATAAAAGATATAGTCGCTATGATATTCGAAAATCATAAGTATATTCGAAGTCATTTAACCGAGAATCCATGCCTCGCCAGTGTACATCTGGCTGCCGTGAACCCTTGGTTTCATGACTCAAGTATAATATGTTATCGAACACTTTATCAACTCTACCCAATATTGACATAATAAATCAAAAGATCAATAATACAACTAGGATATAGTTTTAGTAATATTTGACAGTCTATGCTTACTTGAAATTATTTCAACTTAGGGATCACGCCACGCCAGTGCGCTTCTGACTGCAGTGAACCCGCAGCATCCATAATTCAAATAAATGGGGACAGTGCGAATCTGCCTTACCATTGCAAGTCATCAAAAATTATTTCAACTATATCCATAAGAATTTTAAAAGAACTTCAATAAATTTAAATAAGTCGATCATGATAAGAAAATATAAGTATCTATCCTTAAGTAAAAGTATCAGTTTTGAAAACAAAACGATCACAAAATGAATGAAGCCGACTTGAATTAATATATAGATAATTAAACCAAGATTAGGAATTTAAAATAAAACAATCGTAAAATAACTTTGAAAATAAAATAAGGGTTAGAGAAGGCATAAGATAAAATGGCACAAGTGATCTAAATTAGGAATTAAATTCTGTGAAGGCCTAACTTACCAAGCGAATAGTCTACCCACCTTTGATCCTAACAACGTATCAAATATCTAATAGGGTTTAAAATTCAATAAATCATTGGCTAAATCACATGGCCTAATTAGCAACCTTAACTACCCAAGGGTCAAATTGAATAAGGGACTCCTAGTCCTAGTCATTCTCTAAAATTAAATTAGTCCTAGTTGTGAATGAGCATTTTCCTAGTCGCAGGCTTGCAGTAGTACGACTAATATTGGTACTACCACAAGTTCGCACAATTTACGAAGACTGACCTGCATGGGCCACCACAAAAACTTGTTACGACCCGTACCCGGTTTTCGGATACGAGACGTGTCTAAGCCAGCCTATACCGCAGAGTCGGCGGTAAAACGCTGTCAAGCCCGCAAGAAAATAAATGCTCAAAAGACACATTTGCTCATTCACATTTCTAATTTTATTACAACAGTTATATTTAAAGGAAATATAGAGTTTTACAATTAATGAAATTGAAACAATTGCTTTCTAATTCTAGGCCGGCCTCAGCATACCCAAGTCTTCCCCAGTGCTAAGAGTGATCGTGACTAAACCTGAAAAATGTTGGTTATCCAGTCAGGAATGGAACAAGTACACAAACCGACGACAATACGAAAACACAATAGAATTAACAAGACATGAAAATAGCATATGGAATATGAAAGCTAGTAAGAAACTGATGACATGGCATGGTAGAAAAGTAAAAGGAAAAAATAAAAGACATCTACCTAGGTGGTGTGAAATACCTTTTAATACGTGAACGGCTGGGCTAATACGGCACATCATACGATGGCTATCGTTCAGTAATGGTACGGCTAACTCATACGTGAGTGTGTATGACTTAACTATCGTTCAGTAATGTAATTGGGTTTGTTCACGTATTTACTTAGTATTTCCCCTCCCGACTACTCCTTGTGACGAGTGTGTCAACAAGCAGCAAGATATATGTATAGACATGAAATGAAAAGACTACTATGAATCGGAAAGCAATCAGAAAGTGCACTTGCCTGAGGTCCTGGTACAAACCGTAGTCACAAGCCGAGGGTGAAGGAAAGTCGATCTTGAAGCTTTCAACCTATAACATACATCGCACAACAAACAGTGCACGAAAACCACAAATTAATTCTAATATTCTAGTTCTATATAGTGGCTAGTTGGGTTACTAATTTAATAATAATTAATTATATAATAATTCACTTAAAAACTTAATTTAACCTAATAATAATCTAAATATAATCTAAACATACAAGTTTGGCCATCAAAAGTCATGTTTCTCAATTTTGGAAACCATGGCACACAAATCGAGACGTGCCGTTGACTTTTTGATCAAACGCTATGAACTCTAGATTTTAAAAGTGCACCTTGGTAGATTTCAGCGCCACGAGTGCGCTGGAATCGACCGTGTCTCAAAATCACACTTTGGTCAAAAGATATCGCCGTTATGGCTAATAGTGACCAAAACGGAGATCAAACGATCAGTTCTGAGTTCAACAGAATAAATAAAATATTAAATGAATGAAATAATTTCTGGAAAACATATAAGTCGTAGATCTCTGAGTTAGCTTTCCGAAACTTCAAACAGATCATGATTTTGATTTCTGGTTCTCCCGGAATCTCGAAAACACTGAAATGCGTCAAGTTTCGGACAACCGCCACTCTACGAATTTTCCAGAAATTCATGTTCAGAATTTACGAAAATAAATTACATATTCAGAAAGCTTACCTCAAAACGCTTCCAATAAGAAAAACGGCACGCGAAAATGAGGTCGGGGTTGACGGGAATCACCTCGGGAAGTCGGAAACCCTAGATGAGTTCTCCCACAAAAGGCGGCTGGAATTAAATTAGGGTGACGAATATAATAATATATATATAGGAGAGAGAGAGGCGGTGGCTGCTGTTTGAGCGCCGTCAGGTGGGCCCCCCATGGGTGAATTTCTGGGTTATTAATTATTTAATTCAGAAAATTATTTAAAAATTATTTTAAGTCCGAATAAATCAAAATAAATTGTAGAAAAATTCAGAAAAATTCTTGAAAATTCTAGAAAATATTTCTAAGTGTCTAGAATCTAAATAAAATATTTTAACATAAAATATCATCATTTGACCTCACAGTAATTTTCCAAAGACTATAAAATAAAAATTCTATAGGCTTTAATTATATAAAAATTCCCAAAAATTCTAAAAAATCCAGAAAAATTCTAAAATATTCTAGAAAATATTTTTAGCCATTTAAAGCCCAAATAAAAATATATGGTCCAGAAATACTCCCGTATGACCTTACAGTAAATCCTAAAAGTCCTTAAAAATAATAAAACCTTAAATATTAAATACCTAAAAATATCCAAAAATTGTAGAAAAATATAAAATAGCTGAATAATACATATTTAAGCTATCTAGAGGTCATATGACATTAATATAGTCATGGTCCACCTATAAGTTTTGGTATGACTCACTGTCACGCCCCGCTCCCGAAGGAGCGATCGTCCTCGCTAAGGCGTGATGCCGCACGAGCCTAGATTGCGCTCGTGCAAGGCTGGTTCCATAACGGCCGATTACAGCGGCGGCGACGGGGTCGTCGCCCAGAAGTCCCGAGCAGAGATATTGAACACGCAGCGGAAATTAAGAACGAAACACAAGAACACAAGAACACAAGTCATTCAAAAGAAGCTCTTTTATTGATATCGAAACAACGGCTACATTTGAGGCACAAGGCCGAGATTACAATCACTCAATACACTCGCCTCACATTACAATCACTCTGCTCTCTCTCATCTCTCGATACAATACTTGGATCCAGCGGAAGCTTCGGAAGGCGATGTCCATACATTATGTCCCGTATAAGTCTTCGATCAATGCGGCCGCACGCTTCGAATCGCCTAGGAACTCCGTGCCTCGACGCATCCAAGCGAGCTCCGCGCCACGAGCTTCTACCTGTGCCTGCACATGTAAACTATGTGGGTGTCAGTACCACTGTACTGGTGGAGTGAGCTCCTCGCCCACCCATACAAAACCGACACGTTCATTTTACTTTGTGCGATACAAGCCCCTTTACGATTGTCTTTCTAGTCTTGCCTTATGATCGATTTTAGGACCGACGCTCGGCCTATTTAGTGTCTTTAGACCATCTCCGTGCCTTGCACTAATAACGTACCCATACTTTGCTCTAGACCTTTCGTGCTTGCACTGTCAACGTACTGACTCATACTTGTGCCTTTCGTACCATACTCTTGGACGTAACGATGAGGTCGTGTCAAATACTTGCCCTACGGCCCTTCTCGACTTAACTCAAAACGTATAACCCAACTTATGGAATCGATATTGAGAACTCAAGTACGACAACGTATCTCGTGCCGAAGCACGTGTCCATACGTATAACCAAATCGTAGGCATTATAAAACGTTGGTGCAACCGAGCACACATTTCACAACACATCGCATACCGTGCTTACACTTCCTTTGTTACGACCGACACCGTGCATGCGGATTCGCCGCGTAGCACGCCAATTATCTATATGAAAGGCCACTGGCATGACAAGCCATCGTGGACATAGCTCCGGTAGGCGGCGGGTCCTTCGATGCAAGGTAGCTAGCCCCATGGAAAGCCCTCGACTACCCACGCAGATAAAGCATGCGTTGCTATAACGTCTACCTTCTAGGACGACTGGGCCCGGTGCCCCGGCGTATAACCAGTCTAGGCAGAAATCCTTGTCGACAAGGTGTCCAATGACCACGCACCTACGAGACATCTAAACTCACGTAAATGCATGGCCTATTTGTTGGTACGATCGGAACTATACTTAGCAACTCGTGCTCTTAATCACACTTGGCATAACGTGCCTCGGGACCACGAGACTCCCAACCGAGGGACCGCCTCGAATACTTAACGTGGATAGGAACGCGAGACTCCCAACCGAGGGACTGCCTCGAAACACCTTAACGTGGACAGGACGCGAGGATCCCAACCGAGGGACCGCCTCAAACTTCTTTGAACTCGAGGGAACGACTACTACGTAGCCTTCCAACTTAACTTCAACAAAACGTGTTCCTTACGTGCCATGGATCGTGGCTAACTTAACATCGTGCCAACCGTAACTCGTGCCTGTAACTGACTTTCGTCTTACGCGACGCTATCACCCAAGACATACGTTATATGACGCCCATAAGATCGTGGGACTATTTGGCTTGACAACCGCAGAACGAGCGGGACGGCACTTAGAATGACTTAGGTCGATCGGCATAACTTTGCCTAACTTACTCAAGCCTACAACTTAACCCGAGGGACGAGCCAAGGCTATGCCAAGCCTTGCGCAGTGGAAACGTGCATGCTCTATCGAGCATTTGTGCGGGCGACGCCTATGACTTAGGCAATCTCTCAGCTTTTGCACCGAAGACCAACTTTCCTTCTCCCAAGCCACGGGACGAAGGACCGAGTGTCATTTTCAAAGCACGCCGTGCACCAACTCTAAGCCGACCGTGGGACGTTTCCATGTTCTAACTCATTTTGACCCGTCGGGATTATTCTCTTAGCTATGTGGATGCGTAGCTTTTATTATTAAGCCTAACTTGTGCAAGTTGAAAACATGATTTATTATGTGAAGGCAAAAATGAGGAGAGTTCACCGAAACTACCCCACCTGAGCGATGTCTTCGAGCCGCCGTTGTAAGGCCAAGTCTGAACGCCGTCGGCGTTTCGATTCCTCCGATTGACTTTGCGGGACGGGGCACTACAACATACACCACTCAGAACAAGTCTCGTCCTCGAGACTTTCCTGAAGGCAACCCATCCTACCATTTCTATGGCCAAAACTTAAACGTATACACTCCGCCTACGCGTTTCTTCGATTTTGAGCCACGCTCGTGCTATCGCTAACTTAGTCGTTAGGCACACCAATCGATCGACCAACATTCGAACTCGTTTCAAATCAATAATCGTATTATCACCAACATTTCTTCGAAACTCACGATTTCAAAATCCTCGACACTTTTCCGTTCCTCAAGTCTCACTTGATTCAACGTATCACTTAGTTGGATCATGCACATATTCCAGGCGTCCCCAAAATACGTGCATGTCAGCCAAGCCTCGTGATAGAGAATCCGCCATCACCACTCGAGTCGGATCGTACACATATTCGGACGTCTCTGATATACGTGCATGTCAGCCAAGACTCACGAGTGGTGCCTCCGTAACTACTATCGTTTCGCATTTGAACGTCTGCCTAACCGCCAGGCTAAGTCATTTTGTCAGCACTGGAATCATAGTTCCCAAACAACGATATCAACACTGACCCCATCCTAAGGTCAAACCAAATCGTTGGTACGAGGTTTTCTACCCAAGCTCGCATCACTCCGATTTCTAAACATCGAGCATCGATTTCCTACGCACATCCTCATATTCGTCACACGGGGTACGAGTCGTATCGGTAAAACCATCGTACGATAATTCACGTTTCGACCAATCCTCGATAAGAACATATTGCTCGTTCATCAGGCCCTTTCGTATCGTCTATCTCTTCGAACACGTTCGACATTTGTTCGCCTATCATTCATTCTCAACTCAAGCACGCTATGACACAATTCATCTCTAAACCGTAATTCATATTTCTCGTTTCCTAATTATCTATTCCAATTCACGTAATCGATCACAAGGTCGTCTGACTTAACAATATGCCACGCTCCGATCTCACGCGAGTCTGATCATCCACGGTGGTTCATGAATCACCATGCAACGCTCCCGCGGAATAATCATTCTCATCGGGGCGTAACACTTGTTTCGTGTCTAGACTCGTTCATTCTCGATGCGCGGATTGGACCTACTCAATCCTCAAGTTTCATTTAATCGTCAATCACAAGTCCTTTAAACCCTCGAATTTTCCTTCGCATCAAACCGACGAGTCGAGACAATCAAAGTTGCCGCATTCTGATTTTCCAAGTTTGATCATTCCCGCGACATGAATCACCATGTCAGCGCTCACGCGGAACGATCGCCCCAAATCCGATGCAACGCATGTGCGAGGCTAGAGTTGCACTCGCGCAAGACAAGACTGTCGACGTTGTGGTTATCAACGCAACCATCAAAACTCGATTTCTTTCACCCAACATTCATTTCATCCAAAATCCTAAGTATAACATCCAACCGAATAATAGTACTTGCACGATCGTCATTCACCGAGTCAGAGTACCCCCGAGTTATCGTATATCATCTTTGATACGCCTCAATACCATCGACGATATACGTAACCCGACGATCTTTCCTTGCAACGAATTTCGAGTCGTGCGATTGATGCTATCGTTCGACCGGATAATCTCCTCGAATCGTTCACAATATCAATTCGTTCAAATCCGAAATCACGTATCGTATATCCGTATTTCTTAAGTCATCGACTAACGCATTTCCTCAATTCGCATCATTCCGTGCTAACTTAAACCATCGAGCAACATCGATTTTAATCCTCAGAGTTGTTTATGTAACTTTAAAGTCACACCTTTCTCGCACGCTATCTTTTCGTCGTGTTAACTTCTCGTATACGATCCGTATCGATTTCCTTCAATCCGATTTCACCTACTTTATCGTTTTCGTGTTTCATACTCGTACAATCCTCAATCTCTTGCTCGAATGATTTCCAAGACGGACCATACACCACTCGGGATTCGAGTCATCCAATCTAGACCAAATCACGTTCGCGTTATTCGCTAAGACATGTTTTCGATTTCGTTCGACGAATCCCTAACGTAATCGTTCACGTCGCATCGACGCACTAAGTCGTTCGCACTATTCCTCAAAATCCAGAACAATCTTCCGTGTACGCCTAAGCGTTTGTCTGATAACGTTCCTATCGATATACACTCCAAGTGTGTCATCGTTTCCGACCAAGCGGTACTTAATCTCGGTTACGACTCGTTTGCACCAAAAGGTCGAGGTGCGCGATAATTGGCACAACATAGCCAAAGGCTACGTGCATAACCATCCCGTTCGAACTATGCTTCGGTATCGTGTGTTCATTTGCTAATGTCGACGTAGGACTCGTTAGGCACGCACACGACTTGCTAACTTAGCACGTGTTTTCTATCAACTCAAGGTCGGCACCGTTCGGCCCAAAGGCCATCACCTATCGATGCTTTCGATTGGACGATTTACGAGCTTTCGAAAATATTAGACTTATTGTATGGACATGCCGAGGGACGTTTTGAGAGAGAGCGCACCAACGATATCGCGTTGCGGAAGCACAATTTAGAGTTTGCGGAACAACGGAGTTAAAGAATTCAATCGGTAATCCAAGGACGTAAAGCCGTGCTCTGATACCATTATGTCACGCCCCGCTCCCGAAGGAGCGATCGTCCTCGCTAAGGCATGATGCCGCACGAGCCTAGATTGCGCTCGTGCAAGGCTGGTTCCATAACGGCCGATTACAGCGGCGGCGACGGGGTCGTCGCCCAGAAGTCCCGAGCAGAGATATTGAACACGCAGCGGAAATTAAGAACGAAACACAAGAACACAAGAACACAAGTCATTCAAAAGAAGCTCTTTTATTGATATCGAAACAACGGTTACATTTGAGGCACAAGGCCGAGATTACAATCACTCAATACACTCGCCTCACATTACAATCACTCTGCTCTCTCTCATCTCTCGATACAATACTTGGATCCAGCGGAAGCTTCGGAAGGCGATGTCCATACATTATGTCCCGTATAAGTCTTCGATCAATGCGGCCGCACGCTTCGAATCGCCTAGGAACTCCGTGCCTCGACGCATCCAAGCGAGCTCTGCGCCACGAGCTTCTACCTGTGCCTGCACATGTAAACTATGTGGGTGTCAGTACCACTGTACTGGTGGAGTGAGCTCCTCGCCCACCCATACAAAACCGACACGTTCATTTTACTTTGTGCGATACAAGCCCCTTTACGATTGTCTTTCTAGTCTTGCCTTATGATCGATTTTAGGACCGACGCTCGGCCTATTTAGTGTCTTTAGACCATCTCCGTGCCTTGCACTAATAACGTACCCATACTTTGCTCTAGACCTTTCGTGCTTGCACTGTCAACGTACTGACTCATACTTGTGCCTTTCGTACCATACTCTTGGACGTAACGACGAGGTCGTGTCAAATACTTGCCCTACGGCCCTTCTCGACTTAACTCAAAACGTATAACCCAACTTGTGGAACCGATATTGAGAACTCAAGTACGACAACGTATCTCGTGCCGAAGCACGTGTCCATACGTATAACCAAATCGTAGGCATTATAAAACGTTGGTGCAACCGAGCACACATTTCACAACACATCGCATACCGTGCTTACACTTCCTTTGTTACGACCGACACCGTGCATGCGGATTCGCCGCGTAGCACGCCAATTATCTATATGAAAGGCCACTGGCATGACAAGCCATCGCGGACGTAGCTCGGGTAGGCGGCGGGTCCTTCGATGCAAGGTAGCTAGCCCCATGGAAAGCCCCCGACTACCCACGCAGATAAAGCATGCGTTGCTATAACGTCTACCTCCTAGGACGACTGGGCCCGGTGCCCCGGCGTATAACCAGTCTACGCAGAAATCCTTGTCGACAAGGTGTCCAATGACCACGCACCTACGAGACATCTAAACTCACGTAAATGCATGGCCTATTTGTTGGTACGATCGAAACTATACTTAGCAACTCGTGCTCTTAATCATACTTGGCATAACGTGCCTCGGGACCGCGAGACTCCCAACCGAGGGACCGCCTCGAATACTTAACGTGGATAGGAACGCGAGACTCCCAACCGAGGGACCGCCTCGAAACACCTTAACGTGGACAGGACGCGAGGCTCCCAACCGAGGGACCGCCTCAAACTTCATTGAACTCGAGGGAACGACTACTACGTAGCCTTCCAACTTAACTTCAACAAAACGTGTTCCTTACGTGCCATGGATCGTGGCTAACTTAACATCGTGCCAACCGTAACTCGTGCCTGTAACTGACTTTCGTCTTACGCGACGCTATCACCCAAGACATACGTTATATGACGCCCATAAGATCGTGGGACTATTTGGCTTGACAACCGCAGAACGAGCGGGACGACACTTAGAATGACTTAGGTCGATCGGCATAACTTTGCCTAACTTACTCAAGCCTACAACTTAACCCGAGGGACGAGCCAAGGCTATGCCAAGCCTTGCGCAGTGGAAACGTGCATGCTCTATCGAGCATTTGTGCGGGCGACGCCTATGACTTAGGCAATCTCTCAGCTTTTGCACCGAAGACCAACTTTCCTTCTCCCAAGCCACGGGACGAAGGACCGAGTGTCATTTTCAAAGCACGCCGTGCACCAACTCTAAGCCGACCGTGGGACGTTTCCATGTTCTAACTCATTTTGACCCGTCGGGATTATTCCCTTAGCTATGTGGATGCGTAGCTTTTATTATTAAGCCTAACTTGTGCAAGTTGAAAACACGATTTATTATGTGAAGGCAAAGATGAGGAGAGTTCACCGAAACTACCCCACCTGAGCGATGTCTTCGAGCCGCCGTTGTAAGGCCAAGTCCGAATGCCGTCGGCGTTTCGATTCCTCCGATTGACTTTGCGGGACGGGGCACTACACTCACAGTGACCATAAAATTAATCATAAACAAATAAAATTAAAAAAATTAAAAATTTGGGAAGTGGGCTTACAGAATATTGGGATGTATGAGAGCTTGGGTAGAAAACCCCGTATCGTCGATTTGGTTTGACCTTAGGATGGGGTCAGTGTTGATATCGTTGTTTGGGAACTGTGATTCCAATACTGACAATTTACTTTAGCCTAAAAAGATTGCCTAGCGGCTAGGCGAGATGTCCATGTTGCGAGAGTTAGTATCAGTGCGAGGGATCTTGAGGATTGATTGGTTGGGATATTGGTATTGATAAATAGAATGATTCGGGAATGTGAAAATACCACTCATGAGCCTCGGCTGACATGCATATATATCAAGGACGCTTGAATGCGTGCACGATCCAACTCGAGTGGTAATGGCAGAATTCGCTATCACGAAGCTTGGTTGAAATACATGTATTTTGGGGATGCCTAAGATATGTGGACGATCCATACTAAATGATACGTTGAATCAAATGAGACTTGAGGAACGGGAAAATGTCGAGGATTTTGAGATTGTGAGTTTTGAAGAAAGGATTTTGGATAGCACGAGCGTGGCTCGGATTGAGGGAACACATCGGAGAAATGTGTGCGAGAAAACGTAGGATGTTGAGTCGAGTGATAATTCGATAAGTATACTCAGTTAGTTTCAAGGACGAAACTTTTTCTGAGTGGTGTATGATGTAGTGCCCCGTCCCGCTCAGTCAATCGGAGGAATCGAAATGCCGACGGCGTTCGGACTTAGCCTTACAACGGCTACTCAAAGACATCGCTCGGTCGAGGCGACCGCTCGCTCAGGTGGGGTAGTTTTGGTGAACTTGCCTCATCTTATCCTTCACATAATAAATTGCTTATTTTCAACTTGCACAAGTAGGCTTGATAATAAAAGAGACAAATCCACATAGCTAAAGGGAGTAATCTCGAAGGGTCGAATTGAGTTAGAATATGGAAAGGTCCAACGATCGGCTTAGAGTTGGTGCACGACGTGCTTTGAAAATGACACTCGGTCCTTCGTCCCGTGGCTTGGAAGAAGGAAATGTTGGTCTTTGACACAAAACTATGAATTAGCCTAAGTTATAGGCGTCGCCCGCGTAAATGCTCGATAAGCATGCACGCTTCCACGACGCAAGGCTTGACATAGCCTTTGCTCGTCGCTTGAGTTAAGTTGTAGGATTGGTGAAGTTAGGCAAAGTGATGGCGGTCGACCAAAATAATTCCAAGCACGGTCCTATGAGTTCTACGGCTAGGTATAGCCACGAAATCCTACGGTTTCAAAGCTAGTCGTATGGAGTATGCGTTGGGCAATAGTGTCGCGTAGAGCACGATGGGCCTAAGGCACGATGCATGGACTTAGTGTTTAAGACATGAACCACGGTTGATTTAATAAGTTTTGGAAAAAGGACTATCAAATAGGCATTAAGTTGAATGAAATGATATGTAAACATGGAAAGAATGCTTGCGACCGTGGGTCGTCGAGGGGTCCTTGAGGGGTCTCAAGGGTAGAAGACTTGAACTTGGTTTTGGAAAGAGATGATAACACTGAGAGTACAATGACTGTGTCAGATGTCAGTTTGAGTGAAGGATCTTGCATGGTCATTGGATAACTTGTTGACAAGGTAGAGTTTCTCCGTAACGGCAACCCAGGGCCATAGGACCGTTTCGGCCAAAAAAGGAAATACGGTGATAGCTGTGCTGACTCGATAGCACCGGGTTAGTCGGGGACTTCCAGGGGGCTAGCTACCTTGCGCTGGAAGGGTCCCGGCCAACCGCAAGCTACGTGTCCATAATAGCTTGTCATGCTAGTGACCTCATATAGATGAGTTGGCACGGGCGGCAATCCACGAGTGTGCCTTTGGATTGAGTCGAGTATTGAGTACACTAAATCAAGGATTCGAGTTGAATGCACGTGTATAGTTTGAATACAATGTTGGGCCTAAGATTTGGCTGCAACGAAGACACCGTGCTTCGGTATGAGATGTGGTGTCGAGTCCTATGTTGTCAGCATATAAGTTGTATAGTTATGGTTTGAGTTATCATGAGTTTAAGTCAGGAGATGCTGCAAGGCAAACTTGGTCGAGTGACACTTCGTACACAAAGTTGGATGGGTCAGTTGGTAATTGATGCGAAGGGCCACGAGGCGACGATATGATTGAGTCTCATTGAGTTGCGAGGTACGGCCTCAGCAAGGGTTTGTAGCACGGTCACACAGAAATAGAGCCTTATCGCATAGTTTCGTCTCTGATTTTAAGCCGTAAGGCAAACACGACTCGATAGGTTAACGTTATTGGCACGAGAAGGGTCTTGAGGCAAGGTATGAGTTAACGTTGTCGTTGCAAGCACGAGATGGTCTAGAGACACAGAATATGCCAAGGCATCGGTCCTAAAACTGATCCTAAGGAAGGAGTAGAAAGACAATCATAAAGGGGACTAAGTTGCACAAAAGTAAACCAAACGTGTCGGGTTTGTATGGGTGGGCGAGGGGCTCATTCCACCAGTACAGTTGAGTACTGACACCCATATAGTTTACATGTGAGGCATAGGTAGAAGCTCGTGGCGCGAAGCTCGCTTGGATGCGTCGAGGCATGGATTTCCTTGGCAATTCGAAGCGCGCGGCCGCATGAAGTAAAGACTTATACGGGACATAATGCATGGACGTCGCCTTCTGAAGCTTCCGTTGGATCAAGACTTGTATTGAGAGATGAGAGAGAGCTGAGTGACTTGTAATGTGAGCTTGAGTGAGCTTGAGAGACTTATAATCTTGGCCTTGTGCCACATTATAACCTATGTTTCAATATCAATAAAGAGCTTCTTTTGAATAACTTGTGTTTATTCTAATTTCTGCTGCTATTATTCAATGTCTCTGCATGGAACTTCTGTCTGACGACCTCGTCGTAGCTGCTGAAATCGGCCGTTATGGAACCCGCCTTGTACGAGCGCAATCTAGGCTCGTGCGGCATCACGCCTTAGCGAGGACGATCGCTCCTACGGGAGCGGGGCGTGACACTTGTGACCTATGTCTAGGCACCCGAGTGACTTGGTCGTTAAGTCGAATGTGTGCATGACACTATCCATTAAGGCAAAGTTTGATACAGCCTTTGCTCGTTATGTTGTTGCGAAATTAAGTTAGACAAAGTTATCCCGGTCGACCTAAGACGTTACAAGTACCGTCCCGCTCTTTTGTGGTTTGTCAAAGTTAAGTAGCCCACGATCTCAAGGGCCGTCGACTTGGGCATGAGTGTTGCATAGAGCACGATTGGCTTAAGGCACGGTGCACGGACTTTGTGTTTAAGGCAAGGACCACAATTGATTCAAATTGAGTTTTAAGAAAGGACTATCAAATAGGTGTTCATGAGTTGAACAAATTGAAGGGTAACAAGGAAAGAATGCTCGCGATCGTGGATCATCGAGGGGTCTAAAGGATAGAAGTCTTGAACTTAGTTTTGAAAGAGATAGTAACATTGAAAGAAGGATGAATGTGTGAGACGTTAGTTTAAGTCGAGTCTTGCATAATCATGGACAACTTGTACAAGGTAAAAGGAAGGGTTTCCTTGGATCGACAACTTGGGGCCACATGACCGATCCGGCCTAGGAGGAAACAGGTATAGCTGTGCCAGGTAGAGGCAACAGGTATTCGGTGGACGTTCATTGGGGCTCGCTACTTGCTTTGACCGGACCATCCTATACGCCAGCTATGAGTCCATGGTGGCTTGTTCTGCCAGTGACCCATGTTCATATAGATGTCGGCAAAATGGCGGCTATCCGCACGTATGCCTTTAGAATTGAGTCGAGTCGAAGGTGTATACAAGTTAGAACATGATGCTTGGGGCCTAAGATGTGGCTTCAACATAGGTGACATGCTTGGCACAGGGGTGTGGTGTCGAGTCATAAGTCCTAGCATATAAGTTGTATTTGTTGGATCCGAGTTGTCTGGAGTTAAAGTCAGGAACCGCCGCAAGGCAAAGTCGGTCGACACAAGTTCAGAAGTCTTGATTGGGTCAGTTGGTGATCAAAGTAGCAAGTGCCGCTTGGCGGCAAGGGCCGCGAGGCGGCGATATGATTAAGTTTTATTGAATTGTGAGGCATGGGCTCAGCAAGGGTTTGTAGCACGGTCACACGAAAATAGAGTCTATCGTGTAGTTGCGTCTCTGATTTTGGACCGTAAGGCAAGCACGACTTGATAGGTTAACGTTGTTGGCATGAAGAGGTTCTGGAGGCAAAGCATGAGTTAACATTATTGACGCAAGCACGGGATGGTCTAGCGACACAGAATAGGCCAAGGCGTCGGTCCTAAAACTGATCCTAAGGCAAGAGTAGAAAGACAATTGATAAGAGGGGCCTATGTTGCACAAAGTAAATTAACGTGTTGGTTTTGTATGGGTGGGCGAGGATCTCATTCCACCAGTACAGTTGAGTACTGAAACCCACATAATTTTCATGTGCAGGCACAGATAGAAGCTCATGGCACGGAGCTCGCTTGGATGCGTCGAGGCACGGAGTTCCTTGGCGATTCGAAGCGTGCGGCCGTATGTATTCAAGACTTATACAGGACATATTGTATGGACGTCGCCTTCCGAAGCATCCGTTGGCTCAAGACTTGTATTTGAGAGATGAGAGAGAGCTGAGTGACTTGTAATGTGAGATTAGTGATCTTGAGAGACTTGTAATCTTGGCCTTGCGCCCCATTGTAACCTCTGTTTTAATATCAATAAAAGAGTATTTTACAATGACTTGTGTGTTGTTCTAAATTTTGTTACTATTATTCAATGTCTTTGCTTGGGACTTCTGTGCGACGACCCTGTCGCAGCCGCTGAAATCGGCCGTTATGGAACCCGCCTTGCACGAGCGTAATCTAGGCTCGTGCGGCATCATGCATTAGTGAGGACGATCGCTCCTACTGGAGCGGGGCGTGACACTCCACCCCCCTGAGCGCCGCCAGCGCCATCGTCTCCACCGCCACTATCATCGTCATCTTCAGCCACCACCACCATTATTTCCACGACGACCACCACCACCCTCGTCGACTTTTTCTTCTTATCCTCTCCCCCTCGACTTCGAGCTCCGGCTGTGTCACGCCCCGATTCGGTAGAATCGATAGTCGTCCCCCGGGCGTGATGCCGTGCAAGCCTAAGTTGCGCTTGCACAAGGCGGTTCATAAGGTTATTCAAAACAACAACATTTATATAAGATTACGCAAAGAAGTTGAACACATTTATATAGAGAAGGAACTTGCATTTTTATTGACAATAAGTTAGGTTACAGATTCGATTACAAAAGAGGCCTCTCGAGCTTACAACCGACATCAATGAGATAATCATTCCATACATTTACATCCCTTTTTACAAAACATCAAAATGACTCTCTAAGACCTGGGATGGGCGAGAGTTTGTGACTCATGATGAAGTTGGGTTGGAGTCTTCAAAAGTTGCAGAGTTAGCCTTCGGGCTAGCAAGGCTTCAAAAGAAAGGAGCGTCGCCTTCAGTTCCTTGGCACGTTATCCTGGTTCCGAGTACCTGTTGAGAGCGAGGGTCAGCACATTACACTTTGTGCTGGTGCGTGGCAGTTTAAATCCCGTGCTCTCAATTGTTGAAGAAGTTTAGTGAGCGTGCATACAATTGATTAGTAAAGTTTTTAGCCATCCTACTCAATTCAAACTTATATTTGTAGGCACAACCGTATAACGACGATAGATCTTACCCCTGGCAGAGCGCGCCATTGTGGCGTAAACTTACCATTTTCTTCCCTATCATATTGATAACTAAGACATAATATAGTGCATTCATGAAGGTCATTGGCACGACAAGCCATCCTGGACATTTAGCTTGGTAGATAGTGGTCCTTCAGCGCAGGTAGCGAGCCCCGTTGAACGTCACTGCCTACCGTGCCACACATCTGGCATAGCTATCCATGTTTCTTCCTAGGCCGGAACGGTCCCGTGGCCTCGGGATATCGTCCGATGAAACAATCGCCCTTGTCGACAAGTTGTCCATGACCGTGCTAAGTTAATTATTATTTCAAGGCATATTTTATAGTATCATTGCGACATTCATTTAATCGATTCATCCTTTCTTAGCACGGTTCTATATAATACGGTAATTACAAGCACGATAAGGTTATATGACAAGCATTTGTATAGTTCGTGTTCGTGGGACTTTGTGTGACCGTTTATCAAAATATCATTCATGTCGTTGCATTATATCTAGCATAGCACATGTCTAGTATCGATAGTGTATTAGAGAAAAGGGTCGAGGGAAGAAGGGTCAGCCACTCACCTTAGTATTTACTTGAGGCGAGAAACTGGTTGGCCGTGCTAGACGTTGCCTATGCGATCACTTGAAATCGCACAAGCAACCGATTAGAATACTGTGGTATTCAAGGAAATTCGATACGAATGTGAAGTTCGAAATGCAAGCCATAGAAACCATCGAAAATATTTACGAAAATGCATTCAGAAAACAAAGCCAAAACCAACGCAAGCGACATAAAAAGCAGAGCAACGAGAGGTCTCTCCCAACTCAGCCGCAGAGTCAATCCTTGAGGCGCAACCCGCTGAATATGGAACTTGGTTTCGAATAAGCCATTCCATAATGGAGAATGGATCTTAATTCAACCGTTTCCGTTCGATCGATTCGATCGATCCAGACCTATCGGTCCCGATCGAGTCGATAGCGACAGTGTGCCTTTCTCGCACACCCCATAGATGGAGAATAGGGCACGATGTAGGGATGGGGCACTTCACTATAACCAACTAAGGAAAAGTTCTTTCTTTGAAACTTAAGAACAGAACCTACCTCTATGAAAATAATGAAGAAAACTTTTTCTTCATCTCCGACTCGAGTTCCCATGTTGACTCTTATGCCGCATGATTCCTCCAGTGTACGCGAACGAGAGGGATTGCCCAATTTTGTAGTAGCTTATCCTTGCGTTCTAAGATCTGAAATGACTCTTCAACACAGGACAAGTCGGACTTCAGCTCCAGTTGGCCAAAATGTACAATGTGGCTAGGGTCGTGCACGTACTTCTGCAGCTGAGAGACGTGGAAGACATTGTGTACACCTTCAAGCGCCGGCGGTAGGGCAATTTTATAGGCCACTGGGGCAATCCGCTCAAGTATTTCGAACGGCCCAACGAATCTCGGACTCAGCTTTTCTTTCGCACCGAACCGAGTAACTCCTCGCATGGGTGACACCTTTAGGAACACGTGATCGCCCACCTAGAACTCAAGCGGTCTTCGATGGGTGTCGGCGTAGCTCTTTTGCCGACTCTGTGTAATCTTCAGTCTTTCCCGAATTAGCTTGACATTTTCCATAGTCTGTTCCACCAGCTCCGGACCGAGTATCTGTCGTTCCCCGACTTCATCCCAGCAAATGGGTGATCTGCACTTCCGGTCGTACAAAGATTCATACGGCGCCATTTGGATGCTGGACTGGTAGCTATTGTTCTATGCAAATTCTGCCAGCGGTAGGTGGACGTCCCAGCATGATTTGAAGTCAATTGTGCAGAGTCGTAGCATTTCTTCGAGAATCTGATTAACGCGCTCCGTTTGGCCATCGGTCTGAGGATGGTAAGCTGAGCTGAACTGCAATTTGGTACCCAGCACCGACTGAAGGCTACTCTAGAATCGCGACATGAACCGTTAAGCCCGATCAGAGACGATGGATACTGGAACTCCGTGCAGCCGTACTATCTCGTCAAGGTAAATCTGCGCCAGGCGATCAATGCTCCAAGTAACTTTGATGGCAATAAAGTGTGCTAACTTGGTTAATCGATCGACGATGACCCAGATGGCTTCGCTCCCCGGTGGTGTCTTCGGCAGGCCAACGATAAAGTCCATAGTGACGTGATCCCATTTCCACTCTGGAATAGCAAAGTTTTGCATCTCCCTGCCCGGTCACTGATGCTCAGCTTTTACCTATTGACAGGCCATGCATTGTGACACGAAGAGCGCCACATCTCTCTTAATCCTGTGCCACCAGAAGGTCATGCGGAGGTCCTTATACATCTTGGTACTGCCTGGATGCATGGTATATTTTGCATAATGCACCTCCGATATTATCTCCTTTTTTAGTTCTGAATCATCCGAAACACATAGTCGGCCATTCAATCTCCGTATGCCGGTCTTATCTTCCGCAAAGTCGCTCGCACTACCTGTTGAAATTTGTTCGTGCATTTTCTTAAGGTATGGATCATCCTTCTGAGCGGTCATGATCTTTTCTAGCAAACTCGGCTCTAACTGCAGCTGCGCCAACCGTACATCCCAGAATCAAACCCAGAGGTCGATGCCCATTTCTTCTATATCTTGTAGTAGTCTGCGGTTGATGGATAGCGAGGCAAGCTATTTTCGACTCAGAGCGTCCGCCACCATATTTCCCTTGCCCGAAGTGTAGTCGATCGTCAAGTCATAGTTTTTGATCAGTTCGAGCCAGCGCCTCTATCGCAAATTCAATTCCTTCTGGGTGAAGAGATACTTAAGGCTCTTGTGGTCGGTATAGATCACGCACGCCACGCCATATAGATAGTGATGCCACAATTTCAATACGAACAAAATCGCCGGTAACTTCAAGTTGTGCGTAGGATATTTATTCTCGTGCGGCTCCAATTGTCTGGAGGCGAAAGATATCACCTTGTTTCGCTACATGAGCACACATCCCAAGCCCTGACCTAAAGCATCGCTGAATATTTGAAAACCCTCTGGCCCATCCGGAAGTACAAGTATAGGGGCCAAAATTAGTCGCTATTTTAGCTCCTGGAAAGAAACTTCACTGTCATCTGACCACTCATAAACGACTCCCTTTTGAGTAAGACGAGTCAATGGTAATGCAATCTTCGCAAAATCTTTTACGAAGCGTCGATAGTATCCTGCCAAACCAAGAAAGGTTCGAATCTCACTAGCAGACGCAGGTCGATTCCAATCAGCAACCGCTTCCACTTTCTTCGGATCGACTACAATGCCTTCGGACGAAATAATGTGACCAAGAAAGAATACGCTGCTTAGCCAAAAATCGTACTTACTCTACTTTGCATACAACTCATTCTCTCGAAGTGTTTGGAGCACGGCCCATAGATGTTCCATATACTGCGCCCTGTCCTTCGAGTAGACGAGAATATCGTCAATAAAGACTACCACAAATTTATCAAGAAAGGGTCAAAATACCCGATTCATAGATCCATGAAGGTGGCAGGGGCATTTGTCAAGCCGAATGGCATCACCAGGAACTCATAATGGCCGTACCGAGTGCGAAAGGCTGACTTTTGTACGTCATCTAACTTGATCTTGAGTTGATGATAGCCCGAGCGAAGATCAATCTTCGAAAATATTGAGGCGCCTTGCAGCTGATCGAATAAGTCATCTATGCGGGGCAATGGATACTTGTTCCGGATGGTGGCCTTGTTCAGCTCTCGGTAATCGACGCACAGATGCATGTACCCATCCTTCTTCTTCACGAATAACACAGGCGCTCCCCACGGTGAAACACTAGGTCGAATAAACCCTTTATCGAGCAACTCTTGTAACTGGACCTTGAGTTCTTTCAACTCGACAGGAGCCATTCTGTACGGGGCCTTGGAAATTGGTCGAATATCGGGGAATGTATCGATGCTGAACTCGATTTCTCGGTCGGGTGGCATGCCGGGTAGCTCATCCTGAAACACATCGGAGAATTCTGCCACAACGTCGGTCTGACCCGTGTTTGCACCATCCTTTCGTGTGTCTCGAACGGACACCAAATAGCCTTCACACCCAAAATGCAGCATCGTCCGAGCAAAAATTGCCAAGATCGGCATACAAGTCGACGATGCCTCATCACACGAAAAGCAAAATTCAGGCTCTCCTGGTATGCGGAAGGTGACCATCTTTCTGGCGCAGTCTATGGTTGCGTTGCACGGCCCGAGCTAATCCATTTCCCGAATGATATCAAAATCCTTCATGTCTAGAACTATCACGTCAAGACTGATCTTTTGACCGTCGATACAAATAATCCCGTCGGCACAGGCTAAATTAGAGAGTATTGGTGTGCTCAAAGGTGTACTTATGCTAAGGTCGAGATCTAATAATATTATCGGAAATTTGTGCTCGACGGCAAAGTCCGCCGATATAAAACTATGCGAAGCACCTGAATCAAATAGTACACGAGCAGGCACATTATTTAAACTTAGTATACCTGTCACGACCGTATCTGATGTAAGCACTTTATCTTGAGTCATGTCGTAGACGCGGCCCTGGACATTCGGGCGACGGTCTTGGCTATTTTACGGTACGGGTTGAGGTGCTCGAGGTGCCGGAACTTGATTCCCCGGATGATGCTATTGATGCTGAGGCATGTTCAAGTTATTTCTTCTATGGTTCGGACAGTCTCCATGAAAGTGACCCCTTTTTCTGTAGATAAAACACCCGCTATCCTGAACTTTACAGTCGACGGCAAGGTGTCCATTCCAGTTGCACTTTGTGCAGCGAGGTCCCTGGTTCTGCGCCTGATGTCCGCCATAGTGCCCGTTGTTCAGACGCTTGGTCACGTTGTTTTCTTCCGCATGGCTAGGGCATTTGTGATTGTAGGTATGCACAGTACCGGCAGCACCTGGAGGGTATTGGCGTTTAAGGCGGAGGGCGTGGTTGAGAGACTCCCCCATCATTTTGTATTGCGGGACAGACACATGGGCGTAAATAGATGGCCGCAGACCCACATCAAACCATCGAGCACGACTCGCCAGAGAGGGCAAGAATTCTCCAGCAAATTTGGCTAACTTGTTGACTCTGCTGCATACTACCGCACCGTTATATTCCCTTGCCTTAGCTGCATAAATTCATTTTCCTTCTCTTGTCGAACGGCTTTGAGAAGGTAATCGATCTCGAACGCCTCTCAGAAGGTAGCCCAAGAAATTGTTGTTGTCTTATCGTCGCGTCTGATCGCTCGCTTTTGTACGGCCCACCAGTCGTGTGCATTCAATCGGAGTAGAAGTTGAGCGTATGCGACTTTCTTGGACTCTTCGACACCCAGAAGCTCGAATTTATCTTCCACTTCTTCCAACCAGTCAATCACCATGGAGGAATCTTCCGTGCCATTGAAGAAAGTGCGGCAGCTTTTTGTGAATTTTGACACGTCAAGGTTGGAACTTCTTGGTGCTACAGGCATAGGCTCAGGTACCTCCGATTCGACTTTACTTTGTCTGGCCGCAGGCTCAGTTACGGCATGGATTTTTTTGCGGAGTTGTTGTTGTTGGCCACTACTGTTTGAATGATCTGCTAAAGTGTGTCAAGCTGCTTCTGCTGCAGCTTGAATTTGCATTGAATCGGGCCTCAAACTGAGTCTGGTGTGCCTCTGTCTGCCGTCGATGTTACTCATTCTGGCGTTGACTCTCCTCATCTTATCGTTGTTGCGCTTCCAGCATGCGCAACATCCGCTCTATGGCATCGTTAGAGGGTTCGGGTCTCGAGCTACTCGAGCCGCTCGAAGCACTTTCTTCGTTCGCCGCCACGCTCATCGCCGTACCTTCTGGAATTTTTGAAGGAAAACTTACGTTAGTCACAAAACTTATAACGGCTCACTCGTATGGAACGACATATCTCATCGATACGAGACCAACGGTTTTAAGATTAAAAACTCGACACTAGAGGCCAAGGACGTAAAGCCATGCTCTAATACCATTATGTCATGCCCCGATTCGGTAGAATCGATAGTCGTCCCCCGGGCGTGATGTCGTGCAAGCCTAAGTTTCGCTTGCACAAGGCGGTTCATAAGATTATCCGAAACAACAACATATATATAAGAGTACGCAAAGAAGTTGAACACATTTATATAGAGAAGGAACTTGTATTTTCATTGATAATAAGTTAGGTTACGGACTCGATTACAAAAGAGGCCTCTCGGGCTTACAACCAGCATCGATGAGATAATCATTCCATACATTTACATCCCTTTTTACAAAATATCAAAATGACTCTCTAAGACCTGGGATCGGCGAGAGTTTGTGACTCATGATGCAGTTGGGTTGGAGTCTTCAAAAGTTGCAGAGTTAGCCTTCGCGCTAGCAAGGCTTCAAAAGAAAGGAGCGTCGCCTTCAGTTCCTTGGCACGTTATCCTGGTTCCGAGTACCTGTTGAGAGCGAGGGTCAGCATATTACACTTTGTGCTGGTGCATGGCAGTTTAAATCCTGTGCTCTCATTTGTTGAAGAAGTTAAGTGAGCATGCATGCAATTGACTAATGAAGTTTCTAGCCATCCTACTCAATTCAAACTTATATTTGTACGCACAACCGTATAACGATGATAGATCTTACCCATGGCAGAGCGCGCCGTTGTTGCGTAAACTTACCATATTCTTCCCTGTCATGTTGATAATAATAAGACATAATAGAGTAAATTCGTGAAGGTCACTGGCACGACAAGCCATCCTGGACATATAGCTTGGTAGACAGTGGTTCTTCAGCGCAGGTAACGAGCCCTGTTGAAAGCCACTGCCTACCGTGGCATACATCGGGCATAGCTATCCGTATTTCTTCCTAGGCCGGAACGGTCCAGTGGCCTCGGGATATCGTCCGAAGAAACAATCGCCCTTGTCGACAAGTTGTCCATGACCGTGCTAAGTTAATTGTTATTTCAAGGCATATTTTATTGTATCGTTGCGACATTTATTTGATCGATTCATCCTTTCTTAGCACGGTTCTATATAATACGGTAGTTGCAATTACGATAAGGTTATATGACAAGCATTTGTATAGTTCATGTTCGTGGGACATCGTGTGACCGTTCATCGGAATATCGTTCATGTCGTTGCATTACATCTAGCACAGCACATATCTAGTATCGATAGTATATTAGAGAAGAGGGTCGAGGGAAGAAGGGTCAGCCACTCACCTTAGTATTTACTTCAGGCGAGAAATTGGTTGGCCGTGCTAGACGTTGCTACGCGATCACCTGAAATCGCACAAGCAACCGATTAGACCACTGTGTTATTCAAGGAAATTCGATACGAATACGAAGTTCGAAATGCAAGCCATGAAAACCATCAAAAACATTCACGAAAATGCATTCAAAAAACAAAGCCAAAACCAACGCAAGCGGCGTGAAAAGCAGAGCAACGGGAGGTCTCTCCCGACTCAGCCGCAGTGTCCATCCTTGAGGCGCAACCCGCTGAATATGGGACTTGGTTCCGAAGAAGCCATTCCATAACAGGGAATGGATCTTAATTCAACCATTCCCATTCGATCGATTCGATCGATCCCAACCTATCAGTCCCAACCGAGTCAATAGCGACAATGTTCCTTTCTCGCGTACCCCATGGACGGAGAACGGGGTACGATGTAGGGACGAGGCACTACAGGCTATCACGACTCGTACCTACCGTAAGGGTACGAGTATGTAACAGCGCCCAGCCTACGTCACAGTGTCGGCGGTAGAACGCTGTCCTAGGTCAATCATCTAACAATATATAAGGTACCTGTATAGTATATATACTTCGAATGGAGGTGACATATCAAATATAGTCTCAATCAAATCTAAGGTAAAATACGATAAAATGATAGATAGATATGAACGAATCCACACAAGAGATACAATAGAAGAAGTCTAAGTGTCTATGATAACATCTCCACAAATATCTAGATAAAACAAACTCCCAAGATATACAATAATGTATCAGTGAGAAGACAAGGTAAGAGTCTAAGCTTGCAGTCTAAACCACTGGTGGCAGATCCTCTACTACAAGTGGGTCCAAGTCACAAGTGTTGTCTATAGCTGCACCATAATAGGTATACACCAGAGCCTCATCATCCAATATAAAATTTTCAACAGGTCCAGTCAGGACGGGAGCGAGCACAATACATCTCACGCAGATCATAACAGGTTAGAAAATATAAACATACATGAGAGTACGATACATAAAACTGAAAGAAAGTACATGATATAAATAGAGAGATAAATGTAATGGAAATATCTACTATAAATAGAGAGCTACCAGTGACTAGTGATTTAGAGTACAAAGTCGACATATGAACGGCTGAATTTGCATATAAATATACTAAAGAGGCGCACATGGATATACTACTTTGGAATTGTTCATATGACTATTTATACTCCCCCATACCCCAATCAATACACAAGGATCCAGACAAGTTATGTTATGCACATGATTTTCACATGAAAGCCCATAGATGGGTGCACATGAAGTATACATGAGGGCTCATAAATGAGTGCACATGAATTTTACATGAAGGCCCATAAATGGGTTCACACGAAGTATAGGTTATACACGAGATACATGAGAAACATGACCGAACATGAGAGCACATGAGAGTACACGAGCGAGCATGATCAAGCATGAAGCACATGAGAAACATGAATAACATGAGAGCGAGGAATACATGATGTAAATAAAACACACGATATGATGTATCCGATGCTTCCGAGGGGGATAACATCTCATTAAGGATCCATATAGTACCAATCCGTGACAATATCGTGACAGCATCGAATAAGGTAAACTAGAGCAAGAATATAATTCTAAACAAGTTATGAAATGATCAGAGAATATACTCACCTGGTATCTGAATAACTGTGAGAATATACTGCCCGAGATGAGGTATCTGACTCCTATTTAGAGCAACACAAGTCAAGACATATACATGGGATGGTAAATAAAATGTACAATGCATCTGCATGTTGTCTAGGTCAAACTAGACTAAAGTTAACTCTTGGTCAACTCTGGTCAACTATACAGTCAAACTAAGTCATCTAGGTCAAGCCTAACCAGCCTATTCTAGCATACAAACACAATATCTATGCTATACAAGCTAACAACACACCTTAACTGGCATTCATGCCATATACACAGGCTAGGAGCCATAAGCTCTAGGCCATAAAGCTATATCATACCTTCCACATATGTCACATATTAAATATATATCTAATTTATATAAATAATCACATTAGACATAGGCCACATATATAATATATCACATATAGATATTATCACGCCCCGCTCCCGTAGGAGCGATCGTCCTCGCTAAGACGTGATGCCGTACGAGCCTAGATTGCGCTCGTGCAAGGCAGTTTCATAACGGCCGATTACATCGACGGGGATGGGGTCGTCTTACAGAAGTCCCAAGCAGAAATATTGAAACATGCAGCAGAATTTAAAGACAAAACACAAGTTATTCAAAAGTACTCTTTATTGATATTGAACAATTAGATTACAATAGGCGCAAGGCCATGATTACAAGTCTCTCGTGCTCACTTTTCTCTCATTTTACATGTCACTCTGCTCTCTCTCATCTCTCGATTATAATGCTTGAGGCAACGAAAACTTCGGAAGGGTAATGTCCATACATTATGTCCTGTATAAGTATTTGACTCGATGCGGTCGTACGCTTCGAGTCGTCAAGGAACTCAGTGCCTCGACGCATCCAAGCGACCTCCGCGCCACGAGCTTCTACCTGTGCCTATACATGAAGACTGTGTGGGTGTCAGTACTCAACTGTACTGGTGCAATGAGCTCCTCGCCCACCCATACAAAACCGACACGTTCATTTAGTCCCTTTCGATTGTCTTGCTAGTCTTGCCTTAGGATCAATTTTAAGACTTGACGTCTAACCAACTCGTTATGCGATGACATAGTCGTGCTATCATGACAATGTGTCATTCGATCGAGGCAGTGCCTCATCGCTTAGGTACTTGACCGAACTTCAACTCGGGATGGCAGGGTCGTGCCATACTTTATTCGCAACGTCAACTTTCTCGCGACTGTGCTTCGCCGAGGAGCAACTTATGTGAACTCGGCCGTGCCAAGACATTCACTTAAACTCAAGTTCACTAGACCAATTCTCATGTCAACGATTCAAATGCCAAAGACGGCAACGGGACGACTCGTGCAGGTCGTGCCTCTAGAACTTGCTTAGACTCGTTCATGCTTCAAGATTGAGGCTGTGCCTCGTAACTTATCAAGACTTATCATGCTACCGCCTTGCGGCCTTCCTGTTCGACTCATTTGCTAACTTAGACAAGACTTGTAAAACATAGTGTTAATTCCATGGATATTCCGATGCCAAGTATCGTGCAAAGCACGGTGCCTATGCTGCAGCCCATTTTTAGGCCCAGACATTGTGATACCAGCTAGACCTGCATTCAAGTTCTAGACCCAATCTAAAGGAATACACGCAGTGTGCCGCTACTCTGTCGACCCATCTATATGAGTGGTCACTAGCAATGTCAAGCTATCTTGGATCTTTGGCTCACATGACCCCTTCGCATGGAGGTACGAACACCATCGAATGGTCCCATGGTGTATATCGTAATGGTTCACTTGTAACGAGTTGTAGCGTTGTTGAACGCAGTACGATATCTGCGTTTTCCTCCTAGGCCGACTCGATCCCGGTGCTCCGGTGATCGGTCAAGGGATTGTGGTGCCTCGTCCACAGTTTGGTATTCACCCACCGAAACGTGAGCACGGATAGTGGAACGTAGACCCACTTTAAATCATCGAGCTCGACTTGCAGTGGTAGGTAGGAAGTCCCCAGCAAACTTGGCCAGTTTGTTGAATTTGTCCGCATATTGTACAGTCATATTGCCTTACCTTAACTGCATAAACTCGTCTTCTTTTTCCTGTCGCACGGCTGCAGAAAGATATCCAGTCTCGAACGCCTTTTTGAATGTCGCCCATGAGATCGCCGCCGTCTCGTCTTCACGTCGAATTGCCCGCTTCTGCACAGCCCACCAATCGTGCACATTCATTCGAAGTAGAAGTTGAGCACATGCGACTTTCTTTGAGTCTTCGACACCCAGGAGCTCGAACTTATCTTCCAGCTCCTCCAGCCAGTCGATCGCCACCGAGGGATCTTCTGTACCGTTGAAGGAAGTACGACAGCTTTTAGTGAATTTTGACACGTCGAAGTTATAACTTCTCGGTGCCGCAGTTGAGAGTGCGGGCGCCTCTGGTTCAGCTTCGTTAGATCGAACCGCAGGCTGGGTCACGGCAGGTGCCATCGTTGAGTTGTTGTTGTTGTTGCCGACGACAGACTGTACGATCTGCTGGAGGGTATTCAGCTGCTGCTACTGTTGCTTGAATTGAGCCTCGAACCAATTCTCAAATTGAGTCTGACGAGCCTCCGCTTGCTGACGGTGGAGCTCGTTTTGACGTTGCTGTATTTCAAGCATCTGCAGCATACGTTGCATCGGATCACCGGAAGATCCGGCTACGGTAGGCGTCATTTCCGTTGGGTTGACGGAATGCTCGGGTCTAAAAGCACTCGAGCCGCTGGAAGCGCTCGTCTCGTCTTCCGCCAGAGCTCCCGTAACTGCAGGGAAAAAGGAAGGCAACTCTCGTTAGTTTCAGAAAATGTCCTGGGTTCAGCGTATGGAACAACTCTTCTCATCGACACGAGGTCAACGGTTGGAGACTAGAACTCGACACTGGAGGCCAAGGACGTAAAGACGTGCTCTGATACTATTATGTCACGCCCCGATTCCGTCGAATCGATAGTCGTCCCCCGGGCGTGATGCCGTGCGAACCTAATTTGCGATCGCACAAGACCAAGTCATAAGGTAATCCGAGACACGAGATCTAAGAGAGTACGTAGACAATTTGATACACACAATAAGTAAAGGAAACTTGATCTTTATTGATAATGAACATCTTTTACAGACTCCGATACAAGACTCATTGCCGCACGGGCTACAACATGACTCGATTATAAAAGAGTGCCAATGAGATAGCCGTTCCATATATTGCACACATCCCTCATTATACACAAGTACTCTATTGACCTGGATAGGAGGGACGCTGAGTCATTTGCCTTGGACTGATGAGAGCCTTCAAAAGTAGAATCGTAGAGTAAGTCTTCGACGCACAGCAAAGCTTCAAAAGTCACGAACCGCCGCCGCGCTAGCTGGCGCGTCCTTCCTGGTTCGCAGGACCTGCAAAGAGTGAGAATCAGCACGAAACACATGTACTGGCGAATGGCTAATTAAATCCAAGCTCTGCATTTGATTCAAGAAATTTTGTAAACATGTTAGCTAGCTATTTCAATGATATTTCTCACCATCCTGTTCAATTTGCATGTTAACATGTTTTGAGGCAAGCATATGAAATTGTATAACATTGAGCAACTATCATATTCAACCCGTGCCACGTGCATTTGTTAAGCAGCGAGAAGGGTGTGAAGGCCACTGGCAATTCAAGCCATCGCGGACATATAGCTGAGTTAGACGGTAACCCTTTCGCGTCGGGTAGCGAGCCCTTTCCAAAATTCCCGCATAACTCGCGCCGATGAAGGGATGGCACTTGATATACACTCGTTCCTCCCGGGCCGAATCGGTCCCTTGGCCTAGGTAACCGTTCGAGGAAACTACACCTTGTCGACAAGTTGTCCAATGACCGTTTTCCTTAGAACTTGGTTGATTTACTCATTTATCCGCATCGTTGCGATAAGCGTTAATCGATTCATTCATTGGTTGGGCATAGACCAAGTATAATTGCATAGGGAAGCATGTTTTCCATTTCCAAAACCGGCAGTTCGTTAACAAGTTTTTCGTGAAGTATCGCACCACGATTTCATTGATTCTACACTATTATGACAAGCAATTATTTTACTTCATATATTGAGTTTTGAAGTAGAGGGACGGAATGAAGGAGGTCAGCCACTCGCCTTAGCCTTGCTTCAAGCGAGCGAACGGTTGGCTGCGCTGACGTCGCCTACGCGATCACCTGCAATCGCATAAGCAACTAATTAGAACATTGTATAATTCAAGGAAATTAGATATGAATACGAAGCTCGAAAACGCAAGTCACGAAAACTCATTCGGAAAAACATTCACGAAAAGCGCATTCACGAAAACCAAAGCCAAGCCAAATCAAGTGCGACATAAAAAATTAGAGCAACAGAAGGTCTTTCCCGACTCAGCCGCAGAGCCAATCCTCGAGGCGCAACCCACTGAATATGGGACTTGGTTCCGAAGAAGCCAATCCATAACGTGGAATGGATCTTAATTCAACCGTTCCCGCTCGATCGACTCGGCCGATTCTGACCTATCGATTCCGGCCGAATCGATAGCGATAGTGTTCCTTTCTCGTGCACCCCATGGACGGAGACGAGGCACGATGTAGGGACGGGGCACTACACCTGGTCGGAACACCCGATTCATTAAATCTATGAAAGCAGCAGGGGCGCTCGTGTGGCCGAACGGCATTACCAGGAACTCGTAATGGCCGTATCGAGTGCGGAAGGTAGACTTCGGCACATCGTCCGGCTTGATCTTGAGTTGATGGTAACCCGAACGCAGATCAATTTTAGAGAATACCGTGGCTCCTTGAAGATGATCAAACAGATAATCTATGCGGGGCAGGGGGTATTTGTTCCGGACGATGGCTTTATTCAGCTCGCGGTAGTCGATACAAAAACGCATAGAGCCATCCTTCTTCTTGACAAATAACACGGGCGCTCCCCATGGCGAGACGCTGGGTCGGATGAATCTTTTGTCGAGCAATTCCTGTAACTGCACCTTGAGTTCTTTAAGCTCTGCAGGGGCCATTCTGTACGGGGTCTTCGAGATCGGTCGAGTGTCGGAAAAGGTATCGATAGTGAACTCAATCTCTCGATCGGGTGGCATGCCGGGCAGCTCGTCCGGGAACACATCGGGGAATTCTGCCACAACGGCGGTCTGACCCACGTTTACACCATCCTGTCGCATGTCTCGAACGGAAGCTAGATAGCCTTCGCACCCGGAATACAGCATCCATCGAGCAGATATTGCAGAGATCACCATGCAGGTCGGCGACGCCTCACCACACGAGTAGCAGAATTCAGGCACTCCAGGTATGTGGAATGTGACCTTCTTTTTAGCGCAGTCTATGGTTGCATTGTACGGACCGAGCCAATCCATCCCCAGAATGATATCGTAGTCCTTAATATTTAGAAATATCGTATCGAGACTGACCTTTTGACCACCTAGACAGATGATTTCGTCTCCGTAGACTAAATTTGCAAGTAGTGGCATGCCCGACGGTACGTTAACAGAGAGATCGAGGCCCAGTGCGGTCAAGGAGAATTTGTGCTCGGCAGCAAAGTCCGCCGATATAAAACTATACGTGGCACCTGAATCAAACAATACACGAGCTGGTTTATTATTGAATTATAGTATACCTGTCATGACTGTATCGGATGCGAATGCCTCGACGCGAGTCATGGCATAGACGCGGCCCTGAGCATTAGGGCGATGGTCCTGGCCATTTTGTTGTGCGGTCGGGGGAGCCCGAGGTGTTTGGCCTCGGTTCTCATGGTATTGTTGACGGCGCTGGTTTGACTTCACCGGACAGTTGCTTAAGATATGGCCGGTTCGGCCGCACGCGAGGCACGCGCCGCTCTTCAATCTACACTCGCTGATCAAGTGCCCCTCCTTAGCACAGAAAGTGCAGACCACTCGATCCTTCGTCTGGTTGCCGCCTCCGTTGCCGCGGTTTTGACGCTTGAGTGTGTTGTCGCCTCCCGTATTACTATGGCGTTTGTTATTAAAGTGAACAACGCCGGTAGTAGTAGGAGGATACTCGGACTCCAGACGGATGGCATGGTTGAGACACTTCGAGAAAACCAACCGTATGCGAAGCAAAGCAAATGTGAATTCTGGCTTAGCAGCGTCGCATTCCTCGGACACATCATTTCTGCTGAAGGCATCGCAGTTGACTCACAGAAAGTTGAAGCCATCGTTGATTGGAAGCGGCCAACGTCTGTCAGCAAGATTCGAAGTTTCCTTGGCGTAGCAGGATACTATCGACGCTTCGTGAAAGACTTTGCGAAGATCGCATCACCTCTGACTCGTCTCACCCAGAAAGGAGTCGCATTCGAATGGTCAGATGATTGTGACACTATTAAAATAACTCATTTTAGCGACGTTCGGAAACGTCGCTAAATAAGGAAATTACGTCGCTAAAACCAATTAGCGACGTATTTAGCGACAAAAAAGGGACGTCGCTTAAAGGCAAGTCACAGATGGCACTTTAGTCGCCGAACGTCGCTATTGGCGACGCGTAATCTATTGTCGCTAGCCGTCGCAAAAATTACGACATATAGCGACGTCGAATTATGTCGCCAAAATGACGACGTAATGCGACCACTAGCGACGCTCTGTTATTTATATATGATGACATGGCATGACAGCCACGTGGGCAACGTAGCGACGCATACCGACATTTAGCGACGTCCTCCCTAGCGACGTCGAGCGACGTAACGTCGCTAGTTAGCGACGAATAGCGACGTCTATTTGCCGTCGCAGTACGTTGCAGAACGTCGCTATACGTCGCTAATGTTAAAAAAAAATTTAAAAAATATAATTGATATTTTTGTTATGCTGTGTTTCTGTGTTTACAGTGTGTGTGAAGTGCAGTGTTCGAACCATCGATAGTTTCGCTTACTGTTCTATGTTTTATCTTGGATAGAAAGAGCAACAGTTCAGGGTGTACTTCTCAGAGCTTCCTCTTCACGTACTTCACCTTCTCGGAAACCTTTACGACGTCCGAGAAAGTGAAGGACGTGAAAATGAAGCTCTCAGAAGTGCACCCTGAACTGTTGCTATTTCTATCCAAAATAAAACATACAACAGTAATCGAAACTGTCGATGGTTTCCGAACACTGCATTTCACATTCACTGTAAACACAGACACACATCATAACAAAAATACACAATATAATTTTTTAAAATTTTGGCATCACCTCCTTTGTATATCAGATCATCGCTTATAACCCAGCGTAGGTATATTTGTCATCCCCATCGCAGATATCACAAAGTAAATATCACAAAGTAAATATGAAGTCTTCAACTCGACCTGTCTACGCTCTGTACGATGCGTAGACTCGGTGAGCATCTGCAAGCTGGCAGCTGTAGTCTGATGCAGACTCATCAACTCATGTATACTGCGCTCGACCGTATCAAATCGTCCGGTGACGATCGGAGGGTCGGATCGTCACTCGACCGCATCAGAAATCTGCTGCTGCAACTCGCGACGCAGCTCCTCGATCTGACGACGAACATCCTCATCTCGTGACGACGCCTGCGTAGCCGGAGACTACGTACTGACAGAGGGGGCCCGGGATGACTCCGAAGCCAAATACGCGCCGTAGGATCCCGTACCGTAGTACGTACCCTTCTGAAGACCGCCAACGGCGGTCATCCAGAGCTCGTCCGACGATGGCTCTGTAGGCGGCTGGGAGGAAGTACCAGCCCCTCCCTCTGCTTGCGCACTAGCAGCAGCAGCAGCATCAGCCCCTCCTTCTGTAGCCGAACAAACTCGGTCTAGAACATGTTTGCTAACTTGTATGTGTTTACTAAAGTCTATATTGATATCTATTTTCCTATTTTCTTAATTATATTCAGTTAATATAAAGAATAGAACGTACATATGCCTGCGTCGCCCTCTCGTCAATGAAGTCCCCAGCCCTCCGATGGGTGACCAGGAAGACGGTCCCTATGTTCGGGTCCTCACCCTTCTTTACCTGTTAAAATATATTATCTATTATTAGTATTAAACATTATATCGAACTATATATAAATTAATGTCCGTCATAGGAAACGTACCAGACGACGAAAATGCTCCGTCATCGGAATGGAGCCACCACACCACTTACCGGCGCTCGACCACGCCACCTTGGCCTTCTCAGACCGCTCCTGGTACTTGGGCTCGCTGAATCTAGCCTTCATCGCAGTCCACTGCTCTGGCGTAATCCAACCCTGGATCGGCTGTCCGGAGCGATCACGACGCTTCTGGTCGTCGATCGTATCACGGATGAGCTTGGCTATGAGGGCAAAAAATTGGCCCTCGATCCTCGCCGCCCGGTGTGGTGGATAGAAATAGGTCCTCTACAAGAAGTAAAATACAAAAGTTGTATAATATACACAAATGATTATTAAAATTTAAAAATAAACAAATTTTTTACCTTGAAGTGGGCGAACCAGAAGGCCTTCCTATCTGCGGGAGCATCTGAGTAGTTGAGCCAAGGCCCACCATAGTTCTGTCTCACAAATGTCCCCAGCTGTCTCTGTACTGCAGAAGGCCGATATCTATACAATAATATTTTTTCATGAATATATATGTACATATAATCATTTGAAAAATATATAATAATTAATTAACTTACTTCATAGGCCCGTTCGTCCAAATCTCCATACGCGTCTCGCCTGGAGGAGCGCATGGAGGGTCGCTCTCACCTCCTGCCTGGGCAGGATCAGTCTGATCGCCGTCCTCCATATGCTCGGCGTGGGCTCCCTCCATAGAGCCGTCGACAGTAAGAATGCTGGACGGGGGATCAGGGATGCTGGACGCGGGATCAGGAAGGCTGGACGACGAGGGAGGAGTCGCCAATCTGCTAGAGCCCTGTCCCGATAATAGACCGGGAACAGAACAGTACACTGGCGTACTCGGAGATGAGAATGAGGGTACGGAACTGCCCTCTCCATCCCCAGCCCGAGGCTGACGGGACTGCCTAATATATAATCCTCCGCGTCGTCCAGATGGTCTAGTCATACCTGACAATAAAACATATGAAAATAAAACAAAAAAAAACAAATTTATATGATAGACGTCACAGATTTTTGAAAAATATCATAGTCATAAAGTGTCACTGAAGTGTCAATAAAAGTGTCAATAAAGTGTCACTGAAGTGTCACAGATTTATATGATAGAAGTGTCACTAAAGTGTCAAATATGATGATAAAACAAACGTTTACCTCATCTACTTCTTCTTCTTCTTCTTCTTCTTCTTCTTCTTCTTCTTCTTCTACATCTTCACTTTTATCTGCATCTTCCTCTTCAGATAATTCTACTTCTTCTACACAATTAGATGTGTAATACGGAACTTCCGTCGTGTCCACTTCTATAATATTTGTTACAAGAGGTAGTTCATCCTGTTGATAAGCTATATCGTCAACCTCAAAGGTATTTCTAGCTTTAGTCTTGCATACTGCCTACCAGTCCGACCTTGTTGTTCCCCGTTTAGGATAACTTGTGAAGTACACGAGCTGAGCCTGACTTGATAGGACAAATGGTTCATAGGCTTGATATCGACGCCGATAGTTTATATCAACATTACCGTGCTTGTCTACTTTCCAACCTTGACCTTCAATCGGATCGAACCAATCACACCTGAATAACACAATCTTAGCAGGCTCTATTCCATAACTATATGTCAGCTCCACGATCTCCCGAAGCACGCCATAGAAATCGTTGCCCGCATCAACATCTTTGTAGTTCGAAGATCTGATACACAAATAGCTGTTTTTGGTGGAATCGAGATCCATAAAGTTGTCTCTGATCGGGCAAGTTGTTGACTTGAACCTAAACCCATTAACACAGTAGCTTGACCATATTTTTGTAGCATAAATTGGTCCCTTGGCTAGCGTTCTAATAGACTCATTCTCAAGTCTTGCGTATGGACGATCGACCTAAATACCACGAAAGAAGCAATTAAGCTCATTCTCAATCAAGTGCAGATACAAAAAGGTAATTACAGAGTTCTCAAGTCTTACATATGCACTCAACCATGATGGAAAATAATGCCTCATTTCTTGTTCTATTTCTTCTTCTGTTATGTGTGGCCTACCCGACCTCACATCGTCATTAAATATGCTGAAAACAACATCGTTCAATTAATGTAATAGTATAATAATTAACACTATTAAAATAATATAGACGTATTAATTACTTACTCCTCCAGTTTCTCTACTTCCTCCTCGTCGCAGTTGAGTAATACATACACTTGAGCAGCCCTTAGCTCATCATCGTTCAGATATCTCCTTTTCATCTTACCCGATGGCTTTCCTGGAGCATTGAATACCTTCAGTATTGTATCATTACTTTCATGATCTCCCTCGTCGTTTCTGGAAGCTCTCGTTCTATTAGTTGCAACATGAGGCTTGAAATACATCGAACAAAAGTTTGTAGTCTCCTCGAGAACATATGCTTCATAAATAGAACCCTCGACCCGTGCCTTATTTTTCACCTTTCTTTTTAGGTGATTCAAATGTCGCTCGAACGGGTACATCCATCGATATTCGACGGGTTCACCAACACGTGCCTCATAGGATAGATGAATCGGCAAATGCTCCATAGAGTCGAAGAATCTAGGAGGAAACACCCACTCTAGCTTGCATAATATTACCATAATGTCCTTCTCTTGCTTTTCTAGACGGTCAACGAGCAATTTCTTAGAACAAAGATCCCTGAAGAATATGCTAAGCTCCGTCAATGGATCCCAAACTGCCTGCGGTAAGAATTCCCGAAATGCAATCGGAATTAACCTCTCCATGAATACGTGACAATCGTGGCTCTTCATACCCGTCAATTTGTTTTCCTTCGGATCGACACATCTTCTCAGATTTGACACATATCCGTCTGGAAATTTTAGGCCCTGGATCCACCGACAAAGTCTCACTTTATCCTCCTTGTCCAGCGAGAAAATTGACTTTGGCAGGAACTGTTTTCCATTCTGCTGTATCAAATACAACGCAGGGCGTTTGCATATTTCTTCTAAGTCCAACCTGGCCTTGGGATTGTCTTTCATTTTTTCCTTTACGTCCATCACAGTATTAATTATGTTATCAAACACATTCTTCTCAATATGCATGACATCAAGATTATGTCTGATCAGATTGGTAGTCCAGTATGGCAGATCCCAGAATATGCTCCTCTTTGTCCAGTTATGAACTCTACCAAATCCATCGCACTTGTACCCAGTTGTAGGATCTTCGATAGCACTTGGAAAATCTTTAATCTCCTCCCATATCGTGGCTCCGTACCACCTTGGCGGTAGATCACCCTTCTCTACAACGCCGGCACGGAAAGCATTCATGTTCCTTCTGAACGGATGATCTTTTGGCAGAAATTGCCGATGATAATCAAAGAAGCACGGTTTTCCGCCGTGTTTCAAGCGGAAAGCCTTACTACGGTCCATGCAATACGGACATGAGAGACGGCCATGAGTGCTCCATCCAGATAACATTCCATAGGCCGGAAAGTCGTTGATGGTCCATATAAGGGTTGCCTTCATCTGAAAATTCTGCTTCCTGGAAACATCGTACGTGTTAGCGCCTACTTCCCATAACTGATTCAACTCATCTATCAAAGGCTGTAAGTACACGTCAATGTTCCTCTTGGGATTGTTCGGACCAGGAATTATAACGGTTAGAAACATGTATTGAGTCTTCATGCACATCCAAGGCGGTAGGTTATACGGAGTGACAATCACAGTCCAGCACGAATACTGGGATCCCGAAAGACCAAAAGGAGTAAAACCGTCAGAAGATAGTCCCAACCTGATATTTCGTGGATCTGAAGCAAAATCTGGATACACTCGATCAAAGTGCTTCCACGCTTCTCCATCGGATGGGTGATCCAACACTCCTTCAATCTGTTCTCGCATGTGCCAACTCATAATTTTGGCCGTCTCTTTCACCATAAATAATCTTTGCAACCGCGGCGTTAAAGGCAAGTAGTGCATTGAATCGGTCGGTCTTCGTGCACCGGTAGACCTTCTTGTACTAGTTGTCTTATAGCGATCAGCACCACAAAATCTGTACACATCTGCGTCCTTGTCATCTTTGTAGTATAGCATGCACCCATTGCGACAGGAATCGATTTTCTCGTATCCCATCCAGAGCGATCTCACCATCCTCTTAGACCGGTAGAAGTCTTTAGGCAACTTAGCACCCGCCGGCAAGATCTCTATAATCAACTCCAACACTCGGTTGTAGCATTCTTGCGACATGTTAAAATCTGACTTAATGCTCAAAAGTCTTGTAACCACCTCCAACGGTGAATGATCCTCACAGCCAGGATACAATGGAGTCCTTGCATTCTCCAACAACTCCATGAACTGTACAGCATCGACGTTCGGTGCCTCTTCAGGTGCATCATGAACGAAACTAGGCCCCGTAGCGTCGAAAACCATGTTCACGCACCCTTCATCGTATGTATGATTATCTAAAACAAAATTAGGTCCCGCATGCATATACGGCTCAACATAAGGCTCCGGCTCTGATGCTAAAGACACAAGTTCTCCATGTGCGGTCCACTGATAGTAATTAGACGTGAAACCCCTCGAGTACAAATGATATGTCACTTCCACTTCTGGATAATATTTTACGTTATGATATTTCACACACGGATACTTAATTTTGGTGCCATCCATGTACTGAGGGAACGCCTTAGCAAACTGCAGGAACTGCTCTACTCCCGCTATGTATTCATCCCACACACCACACATATCATCAGGACGACGATTGTACATCCATGAACGATTCCGCAAGTAGTAATTCATATCCATTTGGAAATAATTCTGCAAAGATGGACACACATTATCCAACAAGCACAAATTCGTATATTATGTCTTATTATGGGATACACATTAGTAGCGGACAGTTACTAATAACAATGATATGCAATCTAGGTCAAACTAGGTTGTACTAAGTCAAACAAGGTCAAGCTAAGTCAAACAAAGTAAAACAAAGTCAAACAAGGTCAAACTAGGTTGTACTAAGTCAAACAAGGTCAAGCTAAGTCAAACAAAGTCAAACAAGGTCAAACTAGGTTAAATAGTCAACCTTGGTCAAACAAGGTCAAATCTAAGTCAAATATCCTATTTCTAGTCATGACCTACCAAGGTACCCTTTACCTTATCGCTATTGGTATCCTAATACTAGCTAGCACAAACCATTCAAGGCTATACAAGCCTAACCTATAATTCAAGTACCAATAATGACCAGAGTCAACTCAAGCTATCTCATACACACAAGTAATATCTGGGTGTCATTTGTTTAGTCTTAAAAAAACACAATCAACTAAAACTAGTACCAAGTAATGAGCAATAGTGAGTTACCAAAGCAAACTGAAACTAAAACTAGTATCTGGGTGTCATTTAAACAACTAAAACTAGTATCTGGGTGTCATTTAACAAACATGATGACAACAAAGTCAAACAAGGTCAAGCTAAGTCAAACAAAGTCAAACAAGGTCAAACTAGGTAAAGGGTTGACCTATAGTTGACTTTGTCAACTCTTAGTCCAATATAGGTCAGATGTTTACTCTACTTTGACTTTCAGTAAAATAGTCAACCTTGGGGGTGACTACTATTTCATATAATTTTAAAGTATCGGCCGATACCGATCCGATACGGCCGATACCGATACGGTTTGGCATGTTCCGATCCGATATCGACCGATACCAAATATTGACCGATACCGACATTGGGGGTCTTTGTTCCGATCAATTCAAGTACCAATAATGACCAAAGTCAACTCAAGCTATCTCATACACACAAGTAATATCTATATAGATATATACATATAATATATATATATAGGCATGTATATACTATATGCCTATATTACAAGACAAGGCAACTTTCATGCATTCATATATTTAGACACTCTAACATAGGCTATATGCCTATATCACATATGAGTTACATGATATAGTTATGTATATATGTATACAATACCATCTATCAAACATATATATATAGAGAGAGAAGTAGAGAGTGGGTGGTGTGTGTACATGCACATGTGAATGGGGGGTGAGTGTGTTGACTGTTACATGTGACAGTCACATATACGTGTATATGAGGGAGGCTAACATGCTTGTATTAGGCTATATGCGTGTGTGTACCTAGCCAAGAGTGAGTGAGTGAGTGAGTGATATGAACTATAGGTCAGTCCAATCTGGATAGTAAGGGGATTTACTTTGTTCAGTCAAATAGGATAGGAAAAGAAAGGAAATCAGTTCATTTCACACAACATTACATACTCCTATAACATATTTCAGACCCATTCACCTCAAACCCAAATCGAGAACCAAAACTCTAACCAAATCACCCCAAACTTGAAACTCAGTCAGCACACATATAGATAGACTACACTAGGGTTTTAAACATCTAAATTAAAGCATTAAACTAGGTTAAAATGGTTGTCAAAACTGGGTTTTCAAAATTAGAAAATACAATAAATTAACAAGGTATCAGTCAACATAGGGTATTTAGAAATTGATATATAAAAACATGTTAAAATGGAAAATAAAATGGTTGGTAAAGGATCTAGGCTATGTGTACGTGTCCAACATAGTATCTCGTGTCCACCACAATATGACACAGTGTGTCCAATGTGTGTGTGTGTCCATCTATGTGTGTCCGTGTGTCCGTGTGTGTGTGTGTCTTTGTGTGTGTGTGCGTGTGTCCGTGTGTGTGTGTCTCTGTGTGTGTGTGCATGTGTGTCCGTGTGTGTGTGTGTGTGTCCGTGGGAGAGGAGGAGGAGGAGGAGGAGAAGGAGGAGGAGGAGGAGTTAGGTTAGGGTTTACCTGAGCTCGAGAGGAGGAGCTCGACGGGGGCGTACGGGTCGCCGGAGTGGGAGGGAGTCGCCGGGGGGGAGGGAGTCGCCGGGGGGGGAAGGGGTCGCCGAAGGAATCGCCGGAGGGGGGGAAGGAGTAGTGGGAAAAATTGGAAATTTTGAGTGAGTGGGAAAAACGAAACGCTGTGCCCTAAGTAAAAATATTAGCGACGTCACATGAGGACGTCGCTAAACGTCGTAAACTGGCGACATATTTTAATAATCCAGCGACATAACGTCGCTATTCAGCAACGTAATTTTATACCTGTCACTGAACGTCGCTATTCAGTGACATTTTGCGATGTTTATATAAAGGAGTCGCTGAATTCCATATATAGCGACGTAATTTTACGCCGTCGCTAAATTACGTCGCTAATAGATCATATTTTAGTAGTGTGAAGCTTCATTCCAATAATTAAAGCAACGGCTCTTCTCGGCCCCGATACTCGCACTTCCAGAAGGTACTAAGGGTTTCCAGATATTCAGCAACGCGTCCGGTCAGGGCTTGGGGTGTGTGCTGATGAAGCGGAACAAGGTGATATCTTTTGCTTCCCGACAGCTAAAGCCGCACGAGAAAAATTATCCCACGCACGACCTGGAGTTAGCGGCAATTGTGTTTGCGTTGAAATTGTGGCGTCACTATCTCTATGGCATGGCGTGTATGATCTATACCGATCACAAGAGCCTCAAGTATCTATTCTCGCAGAGGGAACTGAACTTGAGGCAGAGGCGCTGGCTCGAACTGATCAAGGACTACGACTTGACTATCGACTATACGTCGGGAAAGAGAAATGTTGTGGCGGACGCCTTGAGTCGAAAGTATATTGCCTCGTTATCCATCGACCCCAGACTGCTACGTGACCTAGAAGAGATGTACATCGAGCACCGAATCAGATTCTAGAATGTGCAGTTAGCAAAGTTGCAGTTAGAGCCGAGTTTGCTTGAAAAGATCAAGATCGCTCAGACGGACGATCCATACCTGAAGAAAGTGCGAGAGCTAATCTCGACGGGCAGGACGATCGACTTTGCGAAAAACGAAACTGGCGTGCTTCGATTGAAGGGTAGGCTATGTGTTCTGGGCGATTCAGAACTCAAAAAGAAGATACTGTAGGAGGCGCACTATACAAAATACACCTTGTATCCCGGCAGCACGAAGATGTACAAGGACCTCCGTACAAACTTTTGGTGGCACGGGATGAAAAGAGATGTGGCACTTTTCGTGTCGCAATGCATGGCCTGTCAGCAGGTGAAAGCTGAGCACCAGAGACCCGACGGGGAGATGCAGAATCTGGCAATTCCGAAATGGAAGTGGCATCACGTGTGCATAGATTTTATTATTGGTCTACTAAAGACGCCGCAGGGAAATGATGCCATCTGGGTCATCGTCGATCGATTAACCAAGTCAGCGCACTTTATTGCCATAAAAGTTACTTGGAGCGTTGATCGCCTGGCGCAAATATATCTTAATGTGATAGTACGGCTGCACGGAGTTCCAGCATCCATTATCTCTGATCGGGATTTACGGTTCATGTCGCGATTCTCCAGTAGCCTTCAGTCGGCGCTGGGTACCAAGTGGCAGTTCAATTCAGCTTACCATCCTCAGACCGACGGCCAAACGGTGCGCGTCAATCAGATTCTCAAAGACATGCTACGACTCTGCACAATTGACTTCAAATCAAGCTGGGACAATCATCTACCGCTGGCCGAATTTGCATACAACAATAGCTATCAATCCAGCATTCAAATGGCGCCGTATGAAGCCTTGTACGGGCGCAAGTGCCGATCACCCATTTGCTGGGACGAAGTCGGAGAGCGGCAGATTCTCGGTCCGGAACTGGTTGAACAGACCGTGCAGAAGATTCGTCTCATTCGGAAAAGATTAAAGACCGTACAGAGTCGTCAGAAAAGCTATACGGTCATTCATCGTCGACCGCTCGAGTTTCAAGTAGGCGATCACATATTTCTCAAAGTGTCGCCTATGTGGAGAGTTACTCGGTTCGGCGCGAAAGGAAAGTTGAGTCCGAGATTCATTGGGCCGTTCGAAATACTTGAACGGGTCGCACCAGTGGCCTACAAAATTGCCCTACCGCCGGCACTTGAAGGTGTTCACAATGTGTTCCATGTCTCTCAACTACAGAAGTACGTGCACGACCCGAGCCACATGGAAGACTTTGGCCAGCTGGAGCTAAAGTCTGACTTATCCTACGTTGAAGAGCCAGTTTGAATCATTGAACGCAAGGATAAGCTGCTACGAAATCGAGCGATCCCTCTTGTCCGCATCCTCTGGAAGAACCACTCGGTCGAAGAGTCGACGTGGGATCTTGAATCGGAGATGAAGAAAAAATTTCCTTCATTGTTCTCTTAGAGGTAGGTTCCATCTTTAAGTTTTGAGGATGAAACTTTTTATTAGTTGGTTATGGTATAGTGCCCCGTCCTTACATCGTGCCCCGTCTCCGTCCACGGTGTGCGCGAGAAAGGAACACTGTCGCTATCAATTCGGCCGGGACCGATAGGTCGGAATTGGCCGATTCGATCGAGCGGGAACGGTTGAATTAAGATCCATTCTACGTTATAGAATGGCTTCTTCGGAACCAAGTCCCATATTCAGCGGGTTGTGCCTCGAGGATTGGCTTTGCGGCTGAGTCGGGAGAGACCTCCCGTTGCTCTGATTTTTCATGCCGTACTCGATTTGGCTTGGCTTTGGTTTTCGTGAATGCGCTTTTCATGAATGTTTTTCCGAATGAGTTTTCGTGACTTGCGTTTTCGAGCTTTGCATTCATATCAAATTTTCTTGAATTATACAGTATTCTAATCAGTTACTTATGCGATTGTAGGTGATCGCGTAGGCGACGTCAGTGCAGCCAACCGGTCGCTCGCTTGAAGCAAGGCTAAAGCGAGTGGCTGACCTCCTTCGTCCCGTCCCTCTACTTCAAAACTCAATATATGAAGTAAAATAATTGCTTGTCATAATAGTGTAGAATTAATGAAATCGTGGCACGATAATTCACGAAACACTTGTTAACGAACTGCCGGTTTTGGAAATGGAAAACATGCTTCCCTATGCAATTATACTTGGTCTATGCCCAACCAATGAATGAATCGATTAACGCTTATCGCAACGATGCGGATAAATGAGCACTACCAAAAAAACCAGCTTTAGCGACGGCCAGATCCGTCGCTTATCCGTCGGTAACATTTTTTACCGACGTAGTGGCGACGGATATTTGCTGAAAATGACCGTCGGGAAAAACGTCGTCGCTAAAAAATGTCCGTCGCTAAGCCGTCGGATAAATAATTATCCGACGGACTAGCGACTGGTTAGCGACGGTTGTCTTTCACCTACTTAGCGACGGATTAGCGACATGTTCCCGTCGGTTTACATGCCATATAATATTAAAATATCCGTCGCTAATCCGTCGTCAATAGGTCGGTAAAAGCGTATCAGAGAGGTTCCTGATACGCAAAATCAGTCGCTATTCCGTCGCCATTCCGTCGTTAACCTCGACGTTATAGCGACGTATTAGCGACGGGTAGGTCGTCGGCCTGGTTCTGGAAAGCTTCCATATTTCCAGAACCATGTCGACGGATAATTGGTCGCTCATCCGTCGCTAGTCCGTCGTCATCCTCGACCGATTAGCGACGGATTAACGACCAACTATCCGTCGCTAAGTCTCTGGAAACCTACCATATTTCCAGAACCATGTCGACGGATTCGTCGTCGCTAGGTAGTCGCTCTTCCGTCGGTAACTGCAAAATATTTTATATCACCCAGTTAGCGACGGATATTCCGTCGCTCTTCCGTCGGTACCTGCAAAATATTTTATGTCACCCAGTTAGCGACGGATATTCCGTCGCCCTTCCGTCGGTAACTGCAAATATTTATATAATCCGTCGCTAGTTAGTCGCTAGTCCGTCGCTAAATGTAACATCAATTAAAAAAAATTACAGAAACATTCTATTTTCTTTTCGTAAATATTACACATTCATAATATCCAATATCCAAACATCCATTTACGATCAACAAATATCCAAATATCCATCCAAACATTACATGATCAACAAATATCCAAATTCATGATATCCAATATCAAATATCCAATAACAAATATCCAAATATCCAAATTCATAATATCCAAATATCCAAATTCATAATATCAAAAAACAGTACAAATATCATTTTCTCGGAGATGGATCGCGTGGTCGTCTCGACGCCGCCTCGGCTCTGCGGATGTACTCTTCCACCATGTACGCCGGCACCTGGGACAACACATGCTCTGGAAGGTTGCGGAGCTGCTCTGGCGACATCATGTCCATGAGCCCAATGAGCGCAGTATCCGGTACCAGGCGGACCTCGGCAGAACGGTCAAATGAATAACGTCCAGGGTCGGAAGGACCGGCAACCGCAGTAGACGGACCGGGAGCAGACGGATCTGGACCGAGAGCAGAAGAAGGACGCGGAAGGCGCTCCAGCACATCCGACATTAGACTCCGCATTTCTGACATATCGGAGGTGAGAGTCGCAAGCTGCGTCCTCATATCGTCCGACGGGGGCGCGGGAGGAGGCGGGGGCGGTGGATATCTCGGAGTCGCGCCCTGCAACGACGCCGCCAGGGAACCTACGCCGTAGACGCGCCCTTTATTAAAGCCGCCGACAGACTCTACGAACACGTCGTCGTAGCGAGCGGCCATAGAAGAGGGCGTCTGGGTGGGCGTCGTTTCGCCGACAACCTCGGCAGGGGGCTCAATCTGACTAAGGGCCTCACGATATGCAGCCTATCCAATGAATGTGTTTATACTATAAGTTTTCCTAAGTTATAATCTAAATCCTATGTTTCCCTAAGTTATAATTTGAATCCTACGTTCACCTAATTAAGTTAACAATAATTATATTTCTAATATAAATCTCATAAACGTAATTACTTACATCAGTCGCCCTGGCCCTCGCGTCGACGAAGCTCCCGTCTGCCCGCCTCTTGTGTGTATGCAGGAATACATCGTAGGCGGTGACCGACTCCGGCTCTCTCCCCTTCTTTACCGCCCGTTTTGCCTGCATACGAAATATACGTCGAATTTAATTAACTACGTATATTAATAGTACCGAATTTAATAGTGAAATGAATTTGCGGTATCTCACCAAATCTGCACGCGTCGCTGCGTGGGGCTTTGAACCTCCCGTATGCAGACCAGCGGCCTGTCTGCTCGCCTTCGCTTTCTCTGATTTCTCCCTGTACTGAGCAGTATTCATCTTATCCAACATCTGCTCGTAGTACTCCTCCCGGAGCCACTTCTTCCTCGAATGCGCCGTACGAACGTCGTACACCGCATCCCGTATCTTCTTTCCGGCGGCGGCTTTGTAGGCCTTGCGAATCAACTCATCGCGATGGGGGGGCCACCAAAACATCGTCTGACATACAAATTAAATTATCACGTAATTAAAAAATTAGTGGATTAAAGAATAATTAATAATTAACCAAAAGATATATATATACCTTCATCTCCTCGAGCCAGACGTACTGCATGTTCTGAGGCACCTCAGAAAAATTGAGGTAGGGGCCATGGTAGTTTTCCCGGATAATTTGCCCGAGTATCCGGGCAGCATCATACGGGAAAAACCTACAAAGAAGCAAAGACTGGATTATTAACTTGAATAAATGAAACAAATTTAATAAATTAACTTAAATTTACTTACGTATCACCCGCGGGCCATAGCTCTCGTCGGTTCTCGCCTATCGGCCTCTCTGGAGGCGTCGGAGGATCCGCGGGTCCGCGGATGTACTCACCGGTAGCAGGATGAAGCTGAATCCGGGGGTACTCCGGAGCCCACCCTGCAGTAACTGATGGTGTACCCGCTGGTGCATCCGGGGGCGGAACGGATCCGCTAGCGGATGGAGTCTCAGGCCTCGATGAAGATGAAGGATGGGTCGCAGAGATAGATCGACGGCGGGAAGAGTCTGTGGCCGGGCTCTCCAGGTCGGGATCGGAGGACTCTATATCCGGGGTATGTGGAAGGCGACCACGACCGCTACCACCACGACCGCTACCATCACGTCCACGGCCGCTACCATCACGTCCACGGCCACCGCTACCACCACGCCCACCACGGCCAGTACCGCCACCACCAGCACCACCACGGCTACCAGCAGCACGAGTGGTAGTGACCATGACCTGTAAATAGAACACATAAATATAATTAACAATATAGAAGTATAAATGAATATAAAACTGAACTAAAATATATATACCAGCAGCAGGGCGGCGAGTGCCGTCAAGACAATGAGAACTAAGAGTGCCATCTGTAAAAAGAAAATCATACAATAAGTAGATGATCGAACGACAAAAACATAAACTGAAATAAGAATGTGTCCGTCTAAACTGAATTCACTGAGTTAGTTGTAAGTGCTTCTAATATATACCGATATTTAATCTAATCATCGTTATCGTCCTCATCCTCATCGTCATCGTCATCGTTCTCATCCTCATTCTCATCGTCGACTTCATCTATATCATCATCCTCATCGTCGACTTCATCTGTATCATCATCCTCATCCTCATCCTCATCCTCATCCTCTTCTTCTTCTTCTTCTTCTTCTTCTTCTTCAGGCTCAATACTTGGGACAAGACGCCTCTTTCTCCCCTGGTTGACAGCTAAGTCTTGTATATCAACCTCTTCCTCCCCTCTATTTTCCTCAGCATGAGGTATATCGACATCTTCCACGTCCATGGTATCCGACTGTTGTCCCATGTATTGGGGCTTCTCGATCTGGTCCTCTTGGTATGCTGGGTCTCCAACGTTAAATGTATTTCTAGATTTAATCTTGCATACTGCCCACCAGTCAAATCGATCTCTACGACGCCTTGGGTAGCTTGTATAGTAGACTTGAACAGCCTGACTTGCTATCGCAAACGTGTCGGACCCTCTATACCTCCTGCGATGATTTATATCGATGAATCCAAATTGTTTATCGATTCTCCAACCGATATTTGGTCTCGTATCGAACCACTCACATTTGAACATCACAATATGCATATCATATGGGCCACTATATTGTAAATCTACAATCTCCCGAAGCACTCCATAATAGTCAAAGTCCGGCTCGTCGTCATAGATGGTGCCTCTTATGCAAACACCAGAATTCTTGGTATCGAAGCCGTCATTGAGAAATTCGGCATTTATAGCATGCTGAGTTGACTTAAACTTGAAGCCATTAACGACATAGCCTGACAAAGTCTTTGCATGCTTCTTCGGTCCCAATGCCAAATAACGAATGCTCTCATTTATGAGTGTTGTTTCAGGCAATAAAACCTGTAAACATGTATTGATAATTTAAATATTTTAGCTGCATATATTTTAATGGTAGCCGCATAACATATTATCTCAGTTACTTACGTATTTACGAAACCAGGACGGAAAGGTACAATCAACCTCTCTTTGAAGTCCCTCATCTGTAATATATGGTGTCCTCATTTTGACTTCACCTCTAAATACACTGTTAGAGAGAATAAAAATAAGTGTAGTCACTTAATTCACCAAATTAGAGATTATAACGAGGCGTAGTCACTTACTTCTCCAAATCTCTCACTTCTTGTATGTCACAATTTAACACGACATATCGGTGAGCGGTATCATACTCATCGTCGGTCAACCACCGTTTCTTACTAGCCCCAATAGGCTTGCCCCTTAAATTGAATATACCTCCATCCTCAACGTCTTCTTCATTCCTTTGAGGTCTATTTCGATTTGTCTCGACATGAGTATCGAAATAAATGGAGCAGAAATTTGACACCTCCTCGATAAGATATGATTCGCATATCGAAGCCTCTATATGAGCCTTGTTGCCAACTTTCTTCTTTAGATGGTGTAGGTACCTAAAGAGACAAATTATCTTGAGAATTAACAATGAATTGTAAAATCCACTTAAATTTCACTTAAATTATATCGGTTTTTATTTACCTTTCAAAGGGGTACATCCATCGATAATGAACAGATGCACCGACACGGGCTTCGTATGCTAGATGAATCGGTAGATGCTCCATGCTGTCGAAAAAGCCCGGTGGAAATATTTTCTCTAACTTGCAGATTGTTAAGACAATCTTCTCCTCAAGTTGTACCATATGTTGCACCGTCAGCTTAGTTGAACAGATATCCCTGAAGAATGTAGACAGCTCGGCCAACGGAACCCATACAGCAGAAGGCAACAACTCTCTCAAAGCAATGGGCAGTAATCTTTCCATAAACACGTGGCAGTCGTGACTCTTCATTCCCGTTAGCTTGCGTTCATTGAGATCAACGCATCTAGACAAATTCGAAACATAGCCGTCGGGAAATCTTAAATTAGATATCCACTTGCAGATTATTAATCTATCTTCCTTGCTCAATGTGTATGGCGCTATAGGCTTACTTAATTGTCCACCAGCACCCCTTTGTATCAAGTTCAGATGAGGACGCTTGCATATCTCGGCTATGTCTTGTCTTGCTTTTGGATTGTCCTTCGTCTTTCCTTTAATATCCATTACGGTATTGAAGACATTATCGAACACGTTCTTTTCGATATGCATGACATCAAGATTATGCCTTATAAGATTATCTTTCCAATAAGGCAAGTCCCAGAAGATACTCCGTTTGGTCCAGTTATGGCTTTGTCCGAACCCCTCGACACGATGGTTCGATGGATCTTCCATTGCGGTGGGCAATTCCTTTACAGCTTCCCAAATATCGTATCCCGAAAATCTGGCAGGAGGTTGAGAAAATTCTTGTTTTCCATATCTGAACGCGTCCTTATTCTTTCTCCAAGGATGGGCCGCGGGCAGAAATTGACGGTGACAGTCAAAGAAAGAAGTTTTTCCTCCATGCCTAAGGCGGAACGCCTTACTATTTTCCATGCATATCGGACAAGACATGTTGCCGTGCGTACTCCATCCCGACAGCATACCGTATGCTGGAAAATCATTGATTGTCCACATGAGTGAAGCTCTCATCTGAAAGTTCTGTTTCCTGGAAATATCATAGGTCGTGACGCCGATCTCCCACAGCTGTTTCAGCTCATCCACCAACGGCTGTAAATATATATCGATGTTATTCGTCGGATTTTTAGGACCGGGTATGATAGCTGTCAGAAACATATAAGGAGTCTTCATACACATCCATGGTGGCAGATTGTAAGGGGTAAGAATGACCGGCCAGCATGAGTACTGAGATCCCGACTGTCCGAAAGGGGCGAAGCCATCAGCACATAGCGCCAGGCGTACATTTCTAGGCTCTGCAGCAAAATCTGGATGACACAAATCAAAATGTTTCCACGCCTCTCCATCCGAAGGATGTGACAATTCTCCTTCGTCCTTTATGCGTTCTTCGCTGTGCCACGTCATGTGTTCTGCTGTATTTAGAGACATATACATCCTCTGCAAGCGCTTCGTGATCGACAAGTAATGCATATACTTGTAAGGACGTCATTTTCTAGTCGACTTTCCTTTTCCCTGTACTGGCTTGTAACGATCCGCATTACAGAAGCTGCAACTTTCTGATACGCAATTCTCTTTGTAGTACAACATGCATCCGTTACGACAACAATCTATCTTCTCGTACCCCAGTCCCAGTTGTCGGACCATCATCTTTGACTTGTAGAAGTTTCTTGGTAGCTCTTTTGATTCCTTCGGTAACACCTCCTTGATTACTTCTGTGATCCAATTATAGCAAGCTTGTGGCAAGTTAAAATCAGACTTTATGTTCAACAACCGCATCGTCACTGACAGTGCGGAATGAGTCTCACAACCAGGATATAGAGAAGTATCTGCGTCCTGAAACATGTCATAGAACTCCTTCGCCTCGGGATTAGGATCCTCCGGATCAAAATTAGGCCCTGCCGCATCATACACCATATCTCGTGCAAGGTTCTGCAGATCTCCATAATCAACAGAGCATCCGTGGTCTTCGATGACATCCGTTGCAGCATTATCATCAAAAGCATAAGTAGCAGCTTCCGCAGCCTGTCTTTCCGAATATAGTTCACCTTGCGATGACCACAGGCCGTAATTACGTACGAAACCCTTACGGGTCAAATGATCTCTCACAGTCACCACTTCTTCGTAACGTCTATTGTGACATTTAACACATGGACACTTAATTTTGTTACCGTCCATGTACTGAGCTTTGCTCATTGCATAATTAAGAAATACTTCCACGCCTGCCTGAAAATCGTCACTCACACCAATTCTACTCTCGTGTTGCCGTTTGTACATCCATGTACGATCAACAAAATAACGACTCATCCTCAATTTGGATGTGAAAATCTGTATCGTAAGACAAACTAAACATAAGAATAGCCCGATACCGATACTCATAAATTTGGATTAGGGTTAGGATGTTAGATATAAGTGAACTAGGTGATGTAGAGTACAATATAGGGAACTGTGAATGGACTGAAAGTTACACATGAGAAGGTTCAATGAAGGGCCCATAAATGGGTTCACATGATAAGTTAGTAAGAATCCACATCACTATACATACTCCCCCGTCTCAGGAGTGTGTCTGGCTCCTATTTAGAACAGCACAGGTCACAACATGTCCAGAATAGCAAAACAGAGCTCTACAATGTATATCGGTATCGGACTATTCCTACGAGTATTGGTATCGGCGATATCAATACTCGTGTGAATAGGAGATTGCAATATAAGTCTAAGCTATCTAGCTAACATGTATACTTGCATTTACATTGTATCATAACTTGTATCTAGTTACCTTGCTAATCATGTATATACTCTTAACATATATGTGAAGACACTATACTAACATGTATTTAAATCAAGGTTCAAAGTATCGGTATCGGAATCGGTAGTATCGGCGGTATCGGTAGTATCGGCGATATCGGTAGTATCGGTAGTATCGGCGCGCGATATCGGTAGTATCGGCGGTATCGGTAGTATCGGCGATATCGGTAGTATTGGTATCGGCGATATCGGTAGTATCGGCGGTATCGAATCGAAGTATCGGATGTTTAGTGCAGGGTACGTGACATTGTGAAAGCAATACAAAGTAGCAGTAGGTCTAATAAGTCTCAGTAGGCCTAACCAAGCCTAGTCTAGCAATCACACACACCATCACAAGCCATAGAGAACACATATTACATATATACATGTTGACATTACATTCTCATATTATCCAACATTGCATTTATAACTTGCATATATATACCACTCATTAACTTACACTATCACATGCATTGTACACTACATTATATTTTATATCATTGCCTACCTACATGCATTCCTATATACTAGCATATATATACATGGCCTATATTTTATAATCTCATGCTTGCCTACACATATATATGTATAGACATGGGTTAAAAATCAATTAGATACATTATACATACATGTCAATATTCTACATTACCAACGTGTATTCCTACATTACATATATTCAGATTTTGTGTGTTTGTGTGACAGTGTGTGTGTATGTGTAGATACCTAGGACAGTGTGTCAAAGGAAATTCAACACCCCCCTCCCCCCCCGACCCCCCTGCCCTCTCCACCCCCCACCCCCCGACCCCCCTGCCCCCATTCAACACCCCCCCCCCGACCCCCCTGCCCTCTCCACCCCCCCACCCCCCGACCCCCCTGCCCCCATTCCCCACCCCCCCGACCCCCCCGACCCTCATTCCCCACCACCCCCCCCACCCCCTGCCCCCATTCCCCACACCCCCCCGACCCCCTGCCCCCATTCAACACCCCCCCCCGACCCCCCTGCCCTCTCCACCCCCCTCCCCCCGACCCCCCTGCCCCCATTCCCCACCCCCCCCGACCCCCCGACCCTCATTCCCCACCACCCCCCCCACCCCCTGCCCCCATTCCCCACACCCCCCGACCCCCTGACCCCATTCACCCCTCCCCCCCGCCCTCTCCACCCCCCGCGAAGCCGACCCCCCCCACTCCCAAAACACAAAATTAGAGAAAATTAGAGAGAGAGAGAGAGAGAGAGAGAGAGAGAGAGAGACCTGGTATAGAGAGAGAGAGAGCCGAGAGAGAGAGCCGCGCGCGAGAGAGGGAGAGCCGCGAGAGAGAGAGAGAGAGTTTTGGGGGGAATGAAAAATTCCCCCCCGTCGGTTCAATTTAAGTTAGGGCACAGAATCTAGCGACGGAATAGCGACGGAAAAAAGTAGTCGCTAGACCGTCGCCAATTAAAAGGTGTTTTCCGACGGCTATATCCGTCGCTAGGTAGTCGCCAAAGTTCCCGCCAATGTTGTAAAGATTTTGCCGCCAACATTTGCGACGGATAAGCGACGAAAAATAATCCGTCGCTAATGTTCGTCGACGTAGCGACGGAAACCCGACAAATTTTTACATTTAAAATTGAAAAAAATTATGTTGTGTTGTCTGTCGCTAATCCGTCGCTAAGATGTCGGAAATTGGTCGCTATTAGCGACGGAATCCGTTCGTCGCTAAAAGTCCGTCGGTAAAGTTGGGTATTTTTGTAGTGGAGTAAATCAACTAAGTTCCAAGAAAAACGGTCATTGGACAACTTGTCAACAAGGTGTAGTTTCCTCGAACGGCTACCTAGGCCAAGGGACCGATTCAGCCCAGGAGGAACGAGTGTATAGCAAGTGCCTTTCCTTCAGCGGCACGAGTTATGCGGGAACTTTCGCACAGGGCTCGCTACCCGACGCGAAAGGGTCACCGTCTAACTCAGCTATATGTCCGCGATGGCTTGAAATTGCCAGTAGCCTTCACACCCTTCTCACTGCTTAACAAATACACGTGGCATGGGATGAATATGATAGTTGCTCAATGTTATACAATTTCATATGCTTGTCTCAAAACAAGTTAACATGCAAATTGAACAGGATGGTTAGAAAGATCTTTGAAATAGCTAGCTAACATGTTTATGAAATTTTTTGAATCAAATGTAGAGCTTGGATTTAATTAGCCATTCGCCAGAACATGTGTTTCGTGCTGATCTTCGCTTTTTGCAGGTCCCGCGAACCAGGAAGGACGTGCCAGCTAGCTCGGCGGCGTTCGTGACTTTTGAAGCTTCGGCCGTGCGTCGAAGACTTACTCTGCGATTCTACTTTTGAAGGCTCTCGTCAGTCCAAGGTAAATGACTCAGCGTCCCTCCCATCCAGGTCAATGGAGTACTTGTGTATATTGAGGGATGTGTGCAATGTATGGAACGGCTATCTCATCGGCACTCTTTTGTAATCGAGTCATGTTGTAGCCCGTACGGCAATGAGTCTTGTATCGGAGTCTGTAAAAGATGTTCATTATCAATAAAGATCAAGTTTTCTTTACTTATTGTGTGTATCAATTTGTCTGCGTACTCTCTTAGATCTCGTGTCTCAGATTACCTTATGACTTGGCCTTGTGCGATCGCAAATTAGGTTCGAACGACATCACGCCCGGGGGACGACTATCGATTCGACGGAATTGGGGCGTGACAGGGATTCCCCTTGTGCATAAGTTGTCCAATGGCCATGCAAGACTCAACTCGATCTATCCAGTCCTTCCTTATTCATGACCATGTTTTTCCTCTTTTTATCGAGACTCCCAAGCCGCGAGACCGATCTCGTGTGTTTCCATTTAAGACATAGCAAGACTCCCAAGTAGCGGGACCGATCTCATGTGTTTCCTTTCAAGACATAGCGAGACTCCCAAGTAGCGGGACCGATCTCGTGTGTAGGACTTATCAAGACTAAGCGAGACTCCCAAGTAGCGGAACCGATCTCGACGACAACCAGTCGCGTGGACTTTCTTTGATCGTGACATACTCTTTACTAAATCCACCGTAGCTCGTGCCTTAGACAGACCTGGTTCTATAGGCGACGCTATCGCTCAAGTCATATAGTTTATATGACTAGCCACTATAACAAATATGGCCTACAATAACATGTGCAGAATGCTATATAAACCCTTTTATAGCGTATTCTGTCCGCTATAATTGCCCACGCTATAGTATGTCAAGACATGTGAACGCTATAACCTTATAGCATTCTTGAATGCTGTAGATGGATTATAGCGTTCGTGTATGCTGTGGATGGTTTATAGTGTTTATGAATGCTGTGGATTGTTTATAGCATTCGTGAATGCTGTAGATGGATTATAGCATTCATGAATGCCGTAGATTGTTTATAGCGTTCGTGAATGCTGTAGATTGATTATAGTGTACATGAATGCCAATAGTTTTGGAAACGCTATTACATTTAGACGTTTTGAGTGTCATTACACAATTTTTGCAGATATCACATACAATTAACCATAGAAATTTATGCTGAATCGCCAACTTTCATTTTGATCAATCAAGATACAGAAAAGGTTTGCCAAAACATGAATATTTTTCATTAAACAAGATGTACAGAAAGTAGTTGTCATTAGAACATTCAAGATGTTCAAAATGTAGTTATTGTTAAAGCATTCAAGATGTACATAAAATAGTTGTACGCCTAGTAGGCCAAAATAAACTATTCCATTCCCATATAAAATGTCTCAATCGCCTCTTTCCTTCTAACTATCCACAACCATCAAAAATTCACACGCCAACCTACACAAAATTGAGAAGAAAACACATTATTATATAAAAAATGAGTTCACACAAGATCATGTATCCTGCAGATATCACGCAATACTAATGCTAACTCAAAACGCATGGTTGAGGACTGTCTAAAAAAATTGAAAGTTAAGATAAACCTTCCGCAGGAAAGTTCTACAGAAACCAATCTTAAGAAAATCCAACAAACTACAAATTACCTTTAAAGTAAACACAAAATTAGCATACAAGAGGGCATCACTTTGTTCAACAATAAGAGTTAAAACATTGCATCATGGAGCATGAAGACTTTTATATTAGAAGCAGCCTCCCCAGCAAAATAGGGTAAGACTATGCACATCTTAACCCTCCTCAAACCCTCAATTAGAAGATGATGAAATATATTTTTCTCTAATATGCATAAATGGGTAGGTTCAACATTGTCAGAGCAGTCCTTCCAAGTAATTATCAGATTTCTCTTCGACAATAAATTCTTCCAAGTAATTGTCGGGTTTCTCTTCGACAATAACTCGTCACAAAGATAAGGGACATGATAGTATATATTAACACACTCATGAAATTGCAAGGATACAGCTAAATTGCAAGCAAACTACTTGATTATTTATAATTGCAAGGACAAATTACATATTGACATACCTAATTCAGTCCATTGCCATTAATATATAAAAGGAATATCCTGCGAAACAGCTCACTAATTTGAACAAACAATTAGAAATTTCAGCCAGAAGTAAAAATAATACTAAAGATGAAACTTACAAGAAATTTATTTGTCCCACGTAGGACGATTTAGCCCACAATTCAATTTTCCAACATGTCTATTCGTTCAACAAATAAACAAGAAAAATCGTTATTCTCCTAGAGTGCAAAATTGTGTGGCAAATACATTCGTATATTATTCTCCTAGAGTGCAAAATCGTTAGTGACTTAGCTAACTATTGGCAAAACTAACTCTCAAATATGGAATACTATCATGCACACAATAATTATTTGCAATTCCCCTCTACATAATTCTAGAATACTGTGACTAATGTATAACCTGGTCTATAGATTTCTACTGATCATATTCTCGTACTCTAAACATTCAACTGCAGTTGAAACAAAGCTGTGTATAGAAATCCAAAAAATATCAAAAGTTTGTTCTGTACCGAGAACTAAAACATACAAGTCGCTTATTTCCATTGCGCTCGTGATATTATTCTTTTACTTTTAGTTCATCTCATGAATTAGGACATACGACAAAATTTATTCATAAAGACAAATATTCTAGCATATGATGCATCATGGATGTTATGTTCCTCTACAAATCCATACTACTTTTTGGAGAAGTTATAGGTGGTTCAACAAGATAAGGAGAAACACTTTAGTTGTTCAGGTACTTCCCTGACAAAAAACCCTCTATTTGTATCTATTTACTCTATCTTTAGCTCTTCCATACTATGCATTAGACAATCAATCGAACAAGCTTTCTTTTCTCTTACTGCAAAAGGAGCACTTGTTTTATCCAAATATTTTAAAAGGAAAATTCAAGCAAAGACCCCTTAGAAGAGCAAGGACAAGCGTTGGCATGCCTACTTGGTAGTTACTTTCAGAATCCTTCCCTTACCTTTTATTAATTTAGTGAAAGGATTACACAGTAGTAAATAATGGACAAACCTCAAATTTTATAAAATGCATGTTGCATACTTCAATTTAACATTCATATACTCAGTGTACCTGTAACATAGTAGGAGGATCTAAATGGCCCAAATTTATTTAGCCATGAAACAGCTCCTTCAGCCCCCTCTAGGAAATAAGTCTTAATTATTTCCTAAATGTGGTAAAATGACAGGTTAGTTCAACTTGGGGGACGTTACTGCAAGAGTAGAGAAGCAAAGCTTTCAAACTATGTGGTTGAAACCAAGATCTAAAAATGGGTCACAACCAACTTGTATCTGTTGTATCACATCAAACTTGAGACACGCCATTCTGAAAAAGCAGGATAAAATTTAACAAGCTAATACTAAAAGGATTAGCCAAAATTATGGGTCGGTTACGGCCGAAAACTGTCCAAATTTGGTTTCAATTGGCAGAAGCTTACAGATCATGCTAAAACTTTTCTGAAATCGGACAAATATTTCAAGTGTTACAAAATTTGCCAAAGTACATGGAACTTCCTGAAAGAAAACTAAAATGGGCCAATACTTTTGCTGAAAACTGGCCAAAATGTGTAGGTGACTTTGTTTTACTTTTATTTTCACATTTTACAAAACTTTTACAAGCATATATATGATAAATTGCCTATTAAATAAGCAATTGTCGTATATACTTCCATACAACTCATGCAATAATGCAATTATCGCTGAAACAAACATAAGCATAAATAGTGTATGAAAGTATGTTTGGGTTAACCTTCATTTATTATAAATTGATATAAACTTAATATCTTTAAGTTTTTCTGATGTGTTGAGATGTAACAATCCAATATCCTGATCTATGATGGTAAATTTTCAATACTCTAAGAGAGAATATGATAATAATACCATTACCATGGTTTTATACCTTGGTGGAAATGTGGAGAAAAGCTCGAAACAGAGAATATAGCATACCTTTTCCCATCAAAATAGGATTGGCCAAATCAAGTCACTTTAGTGTTATATATCTAAGAAGTAAGAAGTGCATCAAATGACAGAACAATAATATGCAACAACTAGGAAGGAAGAAAATCTAATTGTGAAAATTTTTGTCAAGTACAAAAAAGTTTAAAGCATTACGAAATAAAAAGAGAGAGGCATCTTTGGAAACAAAAGTGAGATTAGGCTACTAAAAGTAAAAGGTCAAATAGCCACTCTAAGAAACAACAGTATTATGCCACTACCCTGGAAAGAATAGTATTCCGAAAAGAAGATATGGGTACTCCCTGCTTTGGTTTAATAAACATCTAACAATATTTATAGTTGTAAGATGACAATCTAAGAATTTTTGTCCAAGCAAAACCAAAAATTGCCTCCATGGAGAAATAAGACAAACATTAAGTAATAGTGGAGATGCTTATGTTATGACAATTATAAAGAAGTAAGTGAAGGGCTAGATATAACCATGAAAGCATACCGTCAAGAAGTTGAAATCATATAGAAGTTTCAAGCTACACAAGAGATTCTGAAAGAATTAATAACATGCATTTCAGAAAACGGACTAAATTTACTTTTTCCTCGTCTTTAAGATGAAAGAACAATGAACTAATTGATATTAAAAGAGAGATCGATAATGAATAACCAATACTATGCTCACCTTTGGCTCAGAGATCGGTAAAACAGGAAAGCCATTCATTGATGGTTTGCCATCATCTTCTGAGGAACAGTCTGAACAAAGGAAACGTTCTAATTTTTTTGCTTGTTCAATGGTCATAACCATACAAGTTGGATGAAACCTGTTGAAATTATAATAAGATACATAACAAGGTGAACAAACAAAAAAACAAAATTTACCACAGTTATAGCAAGTATGAAAACATACAAGGGAACATAAATGCACAACTTCAAACTACAAGTAGTATCTGACAGAAATCTCACTGACTATTTGTTCTAAGATGAAGCTAGTATGAAAACATCAAAACATAAATCCACAACTTAAGCATTTGTCTCTCTAGCCTCAATACAAAATGTATATATGACATAGAAAGGCAGTGCTAACCAGTGCCCTAAGGCCACCTGTTAACCCTTGTTGATTACCGATCTTTAGCATTGGATAAAATGAAACTCAATAAATTATCTCTCTTCTCAACTAAGTTGCATGTGTCCCTAAAAGATAAGCATACGGTTTTTTTTACTAACTGAAACACCCTTAAATAGATGCTTAGTCCAGACTGATTTTTATTTCTAAAATCCTAATACATATATTTAACAAACAATTAATATATATATAGTTTGTCATTATCTTCTAAGCTTTCTCACATCATAGCAGTGTATGGAGCATGAGAACTCTCCACAAGGATGTTGATCCATGCCTACATTTCAAGATGCAGCTCCCTCAATAACCAGATCCTCTATCTGCTTCATGTTTGTGATGATATACAAGAAGAACAAAGTGAATACATAACCTACAAACCATTATATATCCAGATATAATCCACCTAAGAATCAGTCCACCATGAAAAGAAAATAAGTTACTGCCCCTCGTGAAATCACATATTGATCTAGCATTCTCTGATCAACAAATCTTCAATTTTGACAGGCAATACTTACTTCCTTCTAAAGTACAAAATTTTACAGAATAGCATGTACTGCAGGTTTTGAATATTGGCACTACACCTTGTAAAGAATATAATGCACTTCTAAAGTATAAATTATTTCAAGAATTGTTAGAATGATGTAAAAGTGAGGTCATAGGGTATATTTTCCTTAACATTTACAAATCATGAGTACTAAATAGTAAAAAAAGGCACACCTCAGCTTGTGTTGTAGGATCTAGACCATTCAATGCATGATGTTCAAAGTCACTTGTAGATCATTCCTTTTGAAATTGATTGATCCTGCAATAGTAACATATAATAAGTATGCAAGAACATATCCTTTGATTCAAGTTCAAGAGCTAAAGCGTATTCTTATTCAGATGCTACAAGTATGCTCTAGTTATATCCAAGAAATTTTATTCCTTTTTGCAGCGTATTAAACTTATTACATCAAAGAGTTACAATTATCGAAGGAAATTCATAATTCTTAATTTTTACCTAAGTTTTCAATCTTCTATGCTCTAGTTAGTTTCACTTAATAAGCTAATAGAAGAGATATCCAAGTATCATCTGAACTTGTTCCATAACAGAAGCTTAAACAAAGATTATTGTAAAGTTGTTTTCTATCACGTCAAAATAAATAAAATCGCATAAGATACTAATTTTAATCTACTCAAGCATTTCAACAAACATATTGTGTGTACAAAATAATGAGGGAGATGGAGATGTGCCTCCCCGCCCAAAACAATTACATCTCCGTGTCCTGGATTTCCCGTAGCGGCTCCAACAGATCCAACATCGATGGCGACGACGTCCTCCTCGGGGACCTCATCATGTGGGACCTTCGGGATCGATCCGTTCCCCGAATGTGGCGTGTCGACAGATGGGGGCTGCGACCTAGGGGTCTCGAACACCTCTTCCTCCAATATAAAATTTTACAAAACCCAACAAATTTTGATACGGTAAACCTTCATAAGTTCGAAAATTAGATTCAAAACCGCATCTCGCACCAAAAGACTTCATAAATTAGAGGAGTAATTGCTAAGAAATTGAACAAGACCCAAAAGATATTTGACGATTACAAGCTGACCTAGAAATGACGATTACAAGCTGACCTAAATATTTTTGTTGTAGTGATACGACCTTCAAAGGAGCCGAGGTTCCTAGTGGAGAACTTGAGGAAGTGGTGGAGGCGCTCGACGCCATCTTTATCTCCTTCGTGTCCTTCACCCGCTCCATCTCCCGTGCTTCTTCCATTGTTGGAAGTGAAAAAAAATAGGTTGGGTTTGGACGGTGGTAGGAATAGATCCGAGGGGAGAGGGGAAGAGAAAGTGTATGAGGCAGAGAAGAGGAGGAGAGAGAGAGAGGGGAGGGGGATATCTCAGGGCTTGTAATTGGAAATAAAAATTTTTAGGAGGGAGTTTTTGATGGCCGCTGAAAAATCGAAAGGGAAATAAAAAAATGATCGGCTGAGCCTTTGACGGAAGTCCATTTTTATACAAACATATTATGTAAAAATGTTATAGATTCTACAGCGTTCATGAAACGATATAGATAGATATTTTTATAGCACTGCAGAAAAAATGCTATTGTTGATAACATTCTATAGCGGGGACACTTGAACGCTATAGAAAAACTGCTATTTTTTGTAGGCCCTATTTCTTGTAGTGAGCCTTGTTCTCGAGGGACTATGTGACTTGACAACCTCAGACAGAGAGGGACAGTGCTAGGAACAACTTAGGTCTACCGGCATAGCTTTGCCTAACTTATTCGCGCAACGACTTGACGAGCAAAGGCTACGCCAAGCTTCGCATCGAGGGAACGTGTTGTGCACGCGTTCGACTTGAACAACCAAGTTCTCGGGTGCCTAAACTTAAGCCAACAGCCGTGCAAGACGACTTAACTTACGGAATGTGCGAAGGCTATGCCAAGCCTTGGACGACGGGACCGTGCATGCATTTTCAAGCATTCACGCGGGCGACGCCTATGACTTAGGCCAATACAAGCGTTGGGACAAAACGACGGGACAGTGCATGCTTTATCAAGCATTCAAGCGGACGCCGCCTATGACTTAGGCCAATTCGAGCGTTGGGACAACCCGATGGGACCGTGCATGTTTTGTCAATCATTCACGCAGGCGACACCTATGACTTAGGCTCATTCGAGTGTCAGTGCAACTTAGCAACTTAGGCTAATTTCCTTCTTCCAAGCCACGGGAACGAAGGATCGAGTGTCATTTTGAAAGCATGCTGAGCTGACTTCTAAGCAGACCGTGGGACCATTTTCCATGTTCTAAGACATTTCGACGGGTCGGGATTATTCCCTTAGCTATGTGCGTTCGTAGCTTTTATATTAGCCTACTTGTGCAAGTTGAAAATATGCGAGTTATTAAGTGCAGGCTAAGATTGTAATGCTCCACTCCGCACGGTGCATTATGATGAGTCGTTGACTCGAAGAGTTGCGTTGACCCGATGAGGTATCGATGCGAATCGATGCAAGTGTTATGTTGGCCAAAGGTAAGCTTTGAGTCGATTGGAATCTATGAGTCGAATCGATGCAAAGGATAAGTCCCGTTTGAGCAATTGCTGATGTTAGTTGATCTGGTGTGCAGGCTATGCCTTTATACTGGATTTCGGATTTTGTGGCATGGGCGCGATAGGCCAAATCAACCGAGTAGTTCAAAGGAATGGCTAAGTCCGAGAGTTAGCTATGCGACCAAGTTATGGAAGCGAGCCGCTTCAATCGGCAAAACGGCAAGGCATATCGGCTTAAGGTGGGCGGGTTCTTGACTCTCTCTCCCTATTAATTCACGTCTAATAAAATATATCATTGTATGCGTAAGATGTTATCGAGTTAGCGAGCTCGACGATGAAAGGTCCAAGTATGTGTCGAACACTAAGATAGAACATTAAACAATTGAACAATTTAAGTGACGTGCATCAAGTGTATGAGTCGCGGTAGGGCGGTGATAGTAGAACATTGAAAGAAAATATCGAGATGTGCATCATGTGCACGTCTTCGAGAACATTGAACACTAGGCGTAGAACATTGATTATGGCTCTGAGCGTGCACTCGTACACGAAAGCTAAGGAATAACTAAGTAATTACGGAACTAGGCTATGAGAATAACTTACGAATGGTACGCGTTGAATATGAGTACGAGATGACTAAGTCATTGGGCGTCGTGCATCAATATGGATGTGTTGGGGCATAACGCCGACGGAGCGTGAGATAAGGATGGTGGATTATGTTTATGAGACGCGAATATGTTTATGGAGCGGGATTATGTTTATGGAACACGAGATTGGTTGGAAACGATATGACTTGTATGCTATGGTACGTATTGCATGGTCAATGGACTCGGATGGCCCGTGCACGGTTGCGGCTTCCCTCGAACAGTTAAAACCGAGGCACCGGGACCGTTCGGCCTAGGAGGGAATTATGTGTGGTATTTATGGTACACATCATTCGGATGGATTGCGACAGTCTAGTTGTAACGCCCAGTCCCAAAATATATAGGACTAGGTACGTATCCATGCCAGCTGCATACATACAAAGTATACTCCAATATATGGAAACCTCGTATGAATACATAAGCTATAAAATACAGTAAATCAAGAATAACTAAATCTCATCCACTAGATAAATAAATGATATAAGAGCAACTTTGAATTTGTCATGTATACAATCGTTGGTCGGAGACAAAGTCCACTACCAACTATCTCAAATAAAATGTAGAAGAAGCGATCGATAAAATAACGAGACGAACCAAGCGCAATCATCTTCGAAAGAATGGAGAAGATCACGGTCTTGGCTAGAACACCTGTAAATTCACAGAACCACACACCTGGAGAGATAACCAGGTCCTCAGAGGGACGTTACAAGACACATAATATCATGCCATATAAACTGAATAAATATTGCTCAAATAAATAAGGGATGCCTGCAATAGGGTACCTAACCATACTATAGTGAATGCAATAAGAACAAACCATTGACGCATGGGCCGGATCAGGAATATCAGGAATCAGGACCGTATCTCCCACTGGAGATAACCGGCAATCAGCACCGTACCTTCCACTGGAGATAACCGGCTATCAGGACCGTACCTCCCATTGGAGATAACCGACAATCAGGACAGTGCATACATGACCCATACATTAAGGAACTGTTTTTCCCACCCAATGTCTATTATGTTATATCCACAACATAAATCCTCTATTAACCGCTAAATCAAACTAAGCATGCAACCTCTATTAGCGGTTAATACTATCGCACGGCTTGTACATACTGGTGGCCAGCCAATCACGCACGTCCATGTTCTACATGCGACACACAACTTCATGGTACAACGTGTCAAGGCCATGAATGCAACACACAAGGTGGTCCCTTAAATCTAGGTTTAATGTGTACGAAAAATAATACATAGCAGGACATATAAATGAACAGTAAGTTCTAACAGGTTATGCCATGTATCACAGTTTATTTTGCATAAAGAAAATAAATAATGCATAAAATATGAGCTAAAATAAATAAACAACAAATGGAAAGGTGTCTTGCCTGAGGTCCTTGCTGGTGAAACCGACAATCCCGTTGGGTACAAAATAGCCACAGGGCTACACACAAGATAACTCAGACGATGTAACAAACTTCTAAAATAAAAAACAAAAATAAAATATTCTGGAAATTTTTTGGGAAAAATATATGATGTGTATTTTTCTGTCAGTATTCCGAAACTTCAAACGGATCGTGATTCTGATTCCTGGTTCTCCCAGAATCTCAAAACCACTAAAACGTGTCAGATTTCGGACCACTGACACTCCATAAATTTTCCAGAAAATTAAGTTCCAAATTGATGAAAATAAAATTTACATTCAGAAAATATACCTCAATACGATTTCAACAAAAAAAATGGAGGTCAAAAGGAGTCCGGAGTTGGGAGTTATGGTCATTCGAAGTTGCTATAACATTTGAAAATTGAGGCTAAATCTATGACGAAAAAAGAGAGAAATTTTGACAAGGATGGTTTGAAAGATGATTTGTGGTGAAAATAATATGGAGGAGTACCTGCCTATTTATAGGATGTGGGAATTCCCAATTAGATAAGAATTAGGATTCCTTTAAACCCAATTTAGATATTTCCTAATTTAATTTAAAAGCAATCAAATCCAAATCCAAATACAAATCCAAATCTAATTTAAATCAAATCAAATCAAATTCTCTTAGTTTAAAATCAAATCAATTAAATCCAATTTAAATCTATTTAAATTTTTAGCTCAAAATCAAATGGGATAAATAAATTTCGAATATTTAACTATTTAAATAAATCTAACAATCAAATCAAGATTTAAATGGCCACCATAACTTCCAAATATATTTTTCAAAATACCAATAATAATAATTTCGAAAATTAATAAATATTTTTAAAGATTTTTTGAATAATAAATCTCAAAAATTATATTTTTATTTAAATTAAACTAGCAAATATTTATGAAATATATGTATGCATGAATAATATTATTTATTCCAAATAAAAGGCCTTTCATAAATAAAATCATAAATTTAGGATATTTTGATAACTAAATTAAATATTACATATATTATTTTGAAACTATAAAAATAAAAAAAATATTTTTCTCAAAATATGTACGCTCGCACATATTCGCACTCGTCGAGCAACTACGAAAAATAAAATTTCGTGCGCGAAGTACAATACGACTATGCGACGTACAATATAAAATTTTTAAATCAGTACCAAATTTAATATATATAAAAAATATAGTAGAAATTTAGGGGTTTTACACCAGTGTTGTGATAAGCTATAGTATCCGTAAGTTTGGGATCCTTCGGATACTGTGCTAGCAACCCGTATCGAAGTGATCATAGGCTTACACATAAGAGATGTGAAGTCCATTTCAGTGCGAAATACCGTGACCTTCATATAGATAGGGCCGGTGGGCTGAGATGTGAGTTGGGTGCAGGCGCAGGGCCTGTGATCCTTGTGCATACGTAGTAAGTTTATGGTTGGCTAGTTGCGTGAAATGTATGAAAGCTTATTCGAGTTCTAACCCTTACAGGCTAGGCAATATGGGACGGAGATGAGCACGATCACTATGTTTATGTTCATGTTATGTCTAACTGTATCTGCCGCAGGGACACGGTATTGGACACATTTATGAAAAGGTGCTATGTTTAAGTGTTGCCATGAAACTGATCCTAAGGCTAAATAGAAAGATCACAAATTAAGATGCATGTTTCACTAAATATATTTGGTATTTGGTTTGGGGTGCGAGCGGGTCTTGATCAGTGCGAAGCGAGGACGAAAGCACTAATCCTCCACTAGTTTATGTGCAGGTCAGGATATGTTCGGCTCGAGGCGGGGCTTGTCTTGGATGCGCCGAGGCATGGGTCCTTAGCATTCAAGAGGAGCTACCGCATAGGCGTTCGGACTTGCGACATGGAGATGTTCGGTCGAAGACTACTTGTTGGCTATAAATAGGCATAATGTATGGAACAATGAAATCCTTTGTGAGTTAGAGAGATCATGAGCGTTGTAGCCAACTGGCAAATTAAGTTGGGCTATTCAGAGCCTTGTAGCCTTCAGATCATTATAAATAAAAGAGATACTTATTGTATTCTTTGTGTCCTTCCACTGCTTATGTTACGACTTTGAGATAATCACTATGTGAACCGTTATCTTGCCTTGCACGAGAGCAACTCCAGGCTCGTGCGGCATCACGCCCCAGCGAGGATGACGATTCGGGTAAAATCTAGCGAGGACGAGCAGTTTTTCGGATCGGGGCGTGACAAGTTGGTATCAGAGCGGTTCCATCCTTTGGACCGTGAACGAATCTCTTTGACCCTCAGTTGTTTTGATATCGAAATTCAGTTGACTCTAAGTTGTTTCCGCAACCGCATGGCTCATGGATCTGCTCGACGCTACATTGGATGTTCTATACAATAAGTCTTATATTAAGTTACGTACGTCTGCCACAAGTATGTCAAGACTATCACGCTCTTCCGAGTGCCATCGGAGAATGTTCGTTGCACGAAGTGCAACGAGTTATGAATTGTTGGTTTCTCGATGTACAACAAAGTTACGAGTTGTTGGTCGTACGAAGTGCAACGAATATGGTGATGTTGGTTGCATGAAGTGCAATGAGATACGTATTGTTGGTCACATGAAGTGCGAGGAGTTATATGTTGTTGGTTGCATAAGGTGCAAAGAGATATGTGTTGTTGGTTGCACGAAGTGCAATGGGTCGATATGTGAGGCGATGCGTGTTATGTGGCTACGCGAATGGTTATGTGTTGTTGGTTGCACGGAGTGCAGCAAGTCGTGAATCGTTCGTTGTATTAGTGCAACGAGTCGATATGGTATGATGCGTGTTGTATGGCTATGCGGATGGATAGCAATATGTTAAGCGTAATCGAGTAATGACCTTAAGTATCGAGAGTAAATTATTGCACGGGTTGCAACGAGTGAGATTGAAAGATTGCGGATGTGATAATAATGAGTCGAGTTGGTCGCTAAGTTGAGTGGGGTAGGCGAACTGGTAAGTTGTCCGCATTTAATCGAGTTTGAGTAGGCGAACGTCTATGTTGGCCGAATGTCGCATTGAGCTTTGAATAAACGAATGTTGCGGATGTGATGGATATGATCTCCATGGTACGGTTAGATCGAATGTATATCAAACTTGAGTGAACGACTATCATGTTGGTTCAGTTGTTGTGCCAACTCGAGTAAAAAGAACACTAGAGATGGGATTAGAAGGATTGCCATACGGGATAGTTGATTGAGAAATAGATGTCAGACCTATGCGGATTTCGAGTGGTATATGCAATACCAATTATGCGATCAGTATAGCGAAGCATTGTATTGAGAACGATAAGCTCGATTTCTGAGTGGTATATGCGATACCACTTAGCGATAGCTATGTTAAGATGTTGGGTTACTTGTAATAGATTATGTCAAGACAATTATGTCGGTTATGGTAGGTTTGTCCAAAGCGGACGGAGTAGTACCGAGACTTGAGTGGGAATGACTTGAGAGAAGTCGATGCGAGTATGCCTCGATGAATTGAGTTGAACGATTATGTGCAAAGTCGTACCTATGGATGATACGTCAGGCGAAGATTCATTAAGTGTAAGTCGAACGATAGGCTAAGCATAGCGAAGGAATATTACATTGGGGAAATAGTCGATCTGGTCGAATGTACGTGAGTTAGAATGAAGACTTGTTCAGAAAACGTGTTATGTAGCTACAAAAAAATCGTACGAACGAATTTGAGTTAGCACGAGGAGTCGGTAGCACGATTTGGAAGTACGAGTTAGGGATATGAGAATGGATATGTGAATTTGGAATTTTGTCAGGACGATGTTAAGTAGTTACAACTGAATGGACCTTGATAAGTGCGAGACTTGATTCGTATTCGAGTTCGGATAATGGCAATGATTGCAACGAGTTTGAGCTTATAAGAAAGAAATATGTTCAAGTTATGCATATCGATGATGGTATTGAGGCGTATCAAAGACGATATGCAATAACTCGGGGATACTCTGATCGAATGAACAAAAATTATGTTGAGCATTGTTGTTGGATGAATAAGATGCAAGTTAAGTTATGGCAGTTTGGATGATGACGGTAGGAATGCTTCAAGAATTTGAGAGTGAATGGATATTACTTGGATGAAAACGAAAGTGCTTGATTGTTTCGAGGATAACCACAATGTTAACATTCTTGTCTTATGCGAGTGCAACTCCAGCATCGCACATGCGTGACGCCAAATTAGGGCGTCCGCGTGAGCACTAGTATGGTTATTCATACAGCGGGGATGATAAAACTTACATGGCATGGCAAAATCGGATTTGACTTGTGGTTTGATGCGAAAGTTGTTCGAGGATGGTTTGATGAGTATGGGATGTGTCGAACTATGATCACGAATAGGTAAACTCGGACGTGAGGCGAGTAGGTGTCATACGGGTAGCAAGAATAGTCGACGGTAGTACATAAATAATTCGAGTAGTAAACGGCACATCAGTTGCGCGAAGGGATAGATGAATTACGAATTGGTAAAGTATGTCGGATCGGATAAAGTCTCATAGGAATTGTCGAGAATTGATTTGGCTTCACGATAGGATATAGCATGGTTCGTTATAAATGTCCCTTGTTGATGATCTTCAATTATCGAGCGTAATTTCGGGGCAGACGACCCTAGAAGACTTGACCGCCAAATTAAGTAAATATTGAAGTCCCATAGGATGACCCAATGAAGTCGCATAAAGATTTTGTCGAGGATAAGGAATGATGTAGTGCATGTTGATGATAAGTCTAAGCGAGTGAGTATCGTGTTTCGTAAGTTAGCGACTAGCCTTCGACTAGAACAATACGGTCAGGAAAGAAAATTTATGATTGATCGAATAAGTACGTAAGTAGACATGGTTGGTCGATAATCGAGTGTATGTTGAAGAACGTGCCTAGTATAGTGATGCGGTAAGGCGATTGCAAGGATTTTGTTATGCGTAAGAGCGACGAATAATAGAATGACCCTCAGAGTTGTGTCGTAGATCGATTTGAGTAACGGTTAGGCTATGTGTGTTGAGCGCACGATTTATGTTATGGAACGAACTAGTCAGAATTGATTTGTAATTGAGTAAAGGAATTCATACTCGATCGGGAATAGGAGATCGGCGTATCGTAAGAGACCTTGGGTCGGAAAGATTGTTGCCTTTGAGCATCGTAGACTCAAGTTGACCTCTTGTGTCGGGAGAGATTAAGCACGATGTCTGGATAAGTTACCGAGCGGAAGTAGCCCCAGACGCAATGCGTGGGTAGGGTAAAGAGAATGTGAATTATATTTGGATGTTATGTGCGAGACTTAGTGCAAATGGTAGGCAAGGGAAATTGAGACATGTGGACATAGTCCATGTCGTTGAGGCCAATGTTATGGATGATTAGATGAAAGACTTGAGTGGTACGTGAGATAGAAAATGGTTGGACGAATAGGCGTTGCAGAGAATTGTTGCGATCGAATGCGCAATGACTTAATGCAATACGAATGCTAGGTGGCCGTCGAGAAATTTATGAGATATAAGTTATGGTTTGGATCAAGTTATGTGCAAGATGTTGGAAGATGATCGCATGTTATGTAATAAACATGCGAGGAGTATTTTGGGAATGGGCGCTAAGATATGACTAAGTCGAGTACGGACTGAATTGTGCTTGAGGATTTAAGTAGAGCTTGCTAGTTGTCCCAATATCCTACAACTAAGCTTGGCTGAAATGCATATATTTGTGTGACGCCTAAAATATGTGTATGATCCAAACTATTGTATGATTCCAACGATAGTAGCACGAGATCGTGAAATGATCTAGCGAGACACTTGGATTAAGTGTTGGTTTCGGTTCGAGGATGAACTTTGTTTTGAGTGGTATATTATCTAATGCCCCGCTCTACACGGTACATTATGATGAGTCGTTGACTCGAAGAGTTGCGTTGACCCGATGAGGTATCGATGCGAATCGATGCAAGTGTTACGTTGGCCAAAGGTAAGCTTTAAGTCGATTGGAATCTATGAGTCGAATCGATACAAAGGATAAGTCCCGTTTGAGCAAGTGCTGATGTTAGTTGATCTGGTGTGCAGGCTATGCCTTTACACTGGATTTTAAATTTTGTGGCATGGGCGCGATAGGCCAAATCAACCGAGTAGTTCAAAGGAATGGCTAAGTCCGAGAGTTAGCTATGCGACCAAGTTATGGAAGCGAGCCGCTTCAATCGACAAAATGGTAAGGCGTATCAGCTTAAGGTGGGCGGGTTCTTGACTCTGTCTCCCTATTCCTTCACGTCTAATAAAATATATCATTGTATGCATAAGATGTTATCGAGTTAGCGAGCGCGGCTCGATGACGAAAGGTCCAAGTATGTGTCGAACACTAAGGTAGAACATTAAACAATCGAACAATTTAAGAGACGTGCATCAAGTGTACGAGTCGCGGTAGGGCGTTGGTGGTAGAACATTAAAAGAAAATATTGAGATGTGCATCAAGTTCACACCTCCGAGAACATTGAACACTAGGCGTAGAATATTGATTACGGCGCTGAGCGTGCCCTTGAGCAAGAAAGCTAAGGAATAACTAAGTAACTACGGAACTAGGCTATGAGAATGACTTACGAATGGTATGCGTTGAATATGAATACGAGATGACTAAGCCGTTGGGTTTCGTGCATCAGTATGGATGTGTTGGGGCATAACGCCGACGGAGCGTGAGATAAGAATGGTGGATTATGTTTATGAGACGCAAATATGTTTATGGAGTGGGATTATGTTTATGGAACACGAGATTGGTTGGAAACGATATGACTTGTATGCTATGGTACGTATTGCATGGTCAATGGAATCAGATGGCCCATGCACGGGTGCGGCTTCCCACGGACGGTTACGACCGGGGCACCGGGACCGTTCGGCCTAGGAGGGAATTATGTGTGGTATTCATGGTACACATCATTCGAACGGATTGCGACCGTCCAGTGCTGTGATAAGCTATGATATTCGTAAGTTTGGGATCCTTCGGATACTGGGCTAGCAACCCGTATCGAAGTGATCGTAGGCTTACACATAAGAGATGCCAAGTCCATTCCGGTGCGAAACACCGTGACCTTCATATAGATAGGGCCGGTGGGCTGAGATGTGAGTTGGGTGCCGTCGCAGGGCCTGCGACCCTTATGCATACGTAGTAAGTTTATGGTCGGCTAGTGTAGGCCTTTAAAAATGAAAGTCACGCTGAGTTGATCAGAACAAGTCCAACTGTCACGCTGAGTTGATCAGAACAAGTCCAACAGTCACAATGAGTTGATCAGGACAACATTTAAAAATCATGCTGAGAGACAACTCATCATTTGTCAGAGAGTCATTATGACTGACAGTGCGACAGTCGAAGAATGTCTCCTCGTATGCCACGTATGTACGGAACTCGAGAGATCACAGCCGACTATTGCGTGACTTTCGAAATCTTCTTCAGCAAGACTCAGCCTTCGTCAAGTTGGCGTACCAAAAGAGTTTCTTGTTATTTAATGCGACTGACAAAGCAATCTCTGTCAGAGATTTTATATCAGTCGAGGCATGCCAAATCAAGACAGCTGGCAGTCTTATCTCAAGTCTGCGTGTATTTTTTGAGTTTTTTGTCTCAAATCTGCGTGGATTCTGAAGTTTTCTTTCTCAAGTTTGCGTGAATTTTGAAACTTTTTGCCTCAAGTCTGTGTGGATCCTGAAGCTTCTTGCCCCAAGTTTGCGTGGATTTTGAAGCTTTCTACCCCGAGTTTGCGTGGATTTTGTCTTCAACAAGTCTGCGTGGATTTCATCAAATTGGAGTACGTGGCAGCCATGCCACTGATCTCTCACCTGCGTGTCATGTAACTTGCACACGACTCATGTATGATTGCCATGTGTCCAACAGTTACAGGCCACGTCCAGTAACTGCTCACAACCTTGCGTATGTTAAATCCTGCGTGATTTTTAACTAGGCACAGGCTGTGAAGTCAGTTATCCTTTCAGTTATTTTTGACTCTATAAATAGAGTTCTTTTTCTCATTCATTGTACAGATACACAGTTATCTAAATACTGTCAAAATTTTGAGAGCTTTTCTTCTTCGCATAGTCTAAGGGATAAAGCGATCGTCTTCTAGATCGGATTCCTACAGTTGTAATTTTCCCAGAAACACAATAAATAAAGTGAATTTATTTATGGAAAACAAATTGGCGACTTTGCTGGGGAAAACCATCTCCTCTTCTGAGATGGCAACAACTCAATGCGACACTTCGTCAATCGGTTCGACGAAGAAGGTGATGACGATCCAATTCGATCAACTTGCCTATGAAAAAATGCAGCGGGCTAAGAGTGGCAAGCCCACTTCAGCCTCTATCACCACTGCCAAGTTAAAGGGACACTCTGTCTATGTCCCTAAGAATCAGTTGGCAGCCAATGATGAAGTCTCTGCCACAGTGTCTACTCCTAACACTGGCAAGAACTCTACTGCAAGCACGCACACTCTTGCGCGCTCGAAGATGACAGCAATCAAAAGTCACGTTGACAGTACTGGCTCCTTAGCCAAATCTGTTCCAGCGTGCAAATTGAACCCCAAAAGTCACGCTGACAGTACTGGCTCCTTAGCCAAATCTGTTCCAACGTGCAATCTCACATTCAAAAATCACGCTGACAGTACTGGTTCCTTAGCCAAATCTGTTCCAGCGTGTATTTCCAAAATCAAAAATCATGCTGACAGTACTGGCTCCTTAGCCAAATCTGTTCCAGCGTGTATTTCCAAAGTCAAAAATCACGCTGACAGTACTGGCTCATTAGCCAAATCTGTTCCAGCGTGTATTTCCAAAGTCAAAAATCACGCTGACAGTACTGGTTCCTTAGCCAAATCTGTTCCAGTGTGTAATCTTAAATTCAAAAGTCACGCTAACAGCACTGGTTCTTTAACCAAGTCTGTTTCAGCATGTATTTCGTATACATCATCTAAGAAGAGTAGCTCTTTAGCTATCTCTTCTTCTTTGCCAAGTTCTACTAGAACTGTGGGTGGTCTTCCACACAAAGTCCCTTCGAAAAGATATAACTCTTTAGTTGTTTCTTTTGCTCCTGTAGTTTTTACTTCAGGAACAGCTTTGACTGACAATTTTGTTAGTCAAAGAAAATGAGATGGTCTTTTGACTATTGTTCCTTCTGGACATTCTATGTCTCAAAACTTGAATAAATCTAAGAAGAAATATTCCTTAATGTCTTCTTCCACGACCTCTTCGAATTGGGCACAGAATTTGTCTAGAAAAGAAGATCTGTTACCAACTCCTAATCAAGGGGATGGTTCTATTCTTTCTTCTCTGCAAATATCCAGATCAATGGAAGGAAAACTCCAAGTTTCCAAAACCATCATGTTACCTCCAACTGATCTAAGAACAAATCTTAATCAAACCCGTTTGGGAACAAAGATAAGAGATCCAGATACAGAGTATGCTAGAAACTATGTGGCTCATATTAATCATTCTCTATATAATCAAGAGCCATCAAGATCCAAGAACCAGAAATATATTCCTAAAAATACACAAAGAGTGTTCTCTGATGTACCTCAGTCGTCACTGATAGATTTACGAGAACACCTTCAACAGAAGTGAAGGAATAATTTTATTGCAATGGATCATGCTGAATTGACTTCCAGCCAAGAGTCATAATTCAATGCAGATGTCAATCAATGGTTCATGACCATGTTGATCATGAATGTGACTTCCAGCCGAGAGTCATAATGCAATACAGATGTCAAACTAAACGACAATCTGTCTTTAATCGTATTCAGTGTGAACCTATGCATGATGAAGATGAGCCTTTATTTGCTTCTGTCAACATGACCTCTCGGGATACTAGGGGTAGAGCTGATAGTCCAGACGGAGTATACAGAGGCACCAGAGCAAGAGTCCTGGCCTCTAGTCAAAGGAATTTGATCTCTGAAGATGATTCTGAATTTCATGGAGAATCTAACTTCCCACCTCTTCCTACTGGGGGTAGTTCTTCTCTAAATGACTTTGATGCACGAAGCAGTGATTCAAAACATACAACATCCACTAATTCATCAACAATCCCTCGTACAGTCACAACATATATGGTGGATGGAAATACTGAATTGAATAATGAACCTTCTTCTTCGGTGACTCCTCAAGACCAAAGAATTGCTTCTTTGGAACAACAAATGAAGTCTATGGCTGATACTATAAAGTCGATGTATGAAATCATGACAGCTCAGCTGCAAAATCGACAGACTGTACTAGATGCCATACCAATTGACACTGATGTAAGTCCAGTACAAGTTCTTCCAGCAGTACAATCTACTACTCCTGGACAAGCTCAACCAAATCCTAGTCTCTCTGGAGCTGGAGGTAGTGAATATAATGCTGTTCCTCCTCCCAACTATTCTCTACAAGCTACAACTCCACAATCCTCCGGAGTTGTTAATAAAGAATTGAGGAATCTCAAAACTCAATTCGAGGCATTCAAACAGAAGGATGGTTTACAAAGGTTGGGCATCAAGCAACCTTATCTGATAGAATGGAAGCAAGTATCATATCCTCCTAAATACAAGCCTCCTACTATCTCATTTTATGATGGAACCACTTCTCTGATTCAGTTTATTAATCACTTTGAAGTGATGACTGATCAACTGCAACCAAGTGACGCCCTCCTTACTCGGGCGTTTGTTGGATGTCTCAAAGGAACGACTTATGAATGGTATAGAAGTCTCCCAGATGGGTGCATTACTTCATTTGTCGGTTTCAAACAAATGTTTCTTGAACGGTTCTATGAAGGCCTCAATGACATGACTATGTCTGCTCTTATTAGAATCAAGTAGAAAAATATTGAAACTACAGATGATTTTATTGAACGGTTTCGAAGAGAAGCTCTGAAGATGCCTCTTGGAACTCCTGATGCTGTCACCATCGACACATGTAAATCAAACTTGTTACCAATCATCAGTATGTGGACAGGATCTACTCAATTTCAAGATTGGCCTTCTTTTATAGTTAGTGCCAAGGTCGTAAAAATTAGTGCTGAAACCTTCAAAGGTTTAGGAGTGCAGATGACTCCCAAAGAAACAGGTCAAGGTACTAACAATAATGCTAAAAACAATCCTCGCAAGAGAAAAGAAACCCTTGAAGTAAATCTTCAGAGTAAAGATGCATCGACTGTTCAAACTTCTCCTACTTCTACAACTCAACAATCAAGAACACCTCACCCCAAAGAAGAATATTCTTTTGATGACGACGATGTCCTTGGTATCTTTGAATGTCTGCTGAAAGGTAATAAAATATAATTACCTAAAATCAAGAAACCTGATGAAGCTGGTAAGACAAATCATCCCAAATACTGTCCATACCACAGAATGTTGGGTCACACAATTCGTACATGTTATGTACTGAAAGGAAAGATCCAAGAAATGATTAAATCTAGAGCTATCTCTATTACTCCGAAGGAGAAGACTGTCACCTCCAACGTCGTCTCTATGCAATTCGGAGATTTCCCTCCTCAACTCCTTGAAAGCGGGATTGTTTCTATTCCCAAGGCAACTCTAGAAATACTGAATATTCCTCTTCCACAGTCTGAAGGATTAGTGCCAATCACTATAGAAACAGGAGAAATCATGTGGATTCATCCTGATCTAGTGGCAGATTTTGAATCTCCTTCTCCTCAAAAGATTACTTCTCGAAAGTCCAAGAAGGCTGGAAAGATTAAGTCATGTCATATGACTTCTCTTAGATCTACCTTCGACACAGAGCCAAAAGAAAAGGAAGAAGCACTTGCTGGTGCTACTCGAACAGGGAAACCTTATCTAAAGGATTATTCTAAGAATCCTGAAGATACTCCTGATATCCCTCCTGCTGACAAAGATGTTCCTAATGTTCCTCTTGAAGAAGAATCATCCACTGCACCTGTTCCTTCCACTACACTAGTTGAACCTGCTCCTTCTAAGCCTACAGCTCTTGAGAAAGGCAAACAACAGGCTCGGTTTGATAAACCAATCAAGAAGTCCCCTCCTCTTGGGCTTTAGAAGCCTTATAATTTCGACATTCTAGCTCAACTTGCTAATACTCCAGCTAGAATGTCCCTCTTTGAACTACTACATCTTTCTAAAGAGACTCGAGAGACATTAAGTGAAGCACTTCTACAGGATGATTCTTGTCTTGCACAGTTGAAGAAGCCAGATGCAGAACCTGCCACTTGCTTACATTGCAACAGTGTATTGGAGATTATCCCAAATATCACCTTTACACAAGATGACATGCTTCTGGAGGATAATCGACATGCCCGCCCGCTCTACTACACTGGTTATATCGATACGATGAAGATAGATCATATCTTCATTGATCCAGGGTGTGCCATAAGCATAATGCCAAAGAGTCTGTTGGATGAATTAAAAATCCCTCTTCACAAGCTCTCCAAGACAGTTACTACTATTTTGGGATTTAATCAAAGCCAAAGCGAGCCTTTGGGAAAGATTCATCTGAAGCTTCAGATAGGCGATTTCAGATCCAAAGTCACTTTCTATGTGATCGAGATCGTGGGATCCTATAATCTTCTTCTGGGGAGGCCCTTTCTTCATGAAAATAATGTGGTGCCTTCTACTCTTCATCAGTGTTTTAAATACATTGACAGCAATGGAAGAGTACAAAAGGAAGTTGCTGATATAAATCCCTTCTACAGGGTTGAAGTTTATTTCAATAATTTCCGAATGTACAAAGAAGAGTATACAAGGGTGATACAAGCTATGGAGAAAGAGGATTCACAAAGTGAGACTTTAATAATCCCTGTTAAAGGTTGAACTACTCAGCAACAATCTCCCAAACCCTCTGGAGAAAGTCCTTTTATTATTCCAGTGAGTGGACGGATCTCTCCATTACCTCAGTCGTCTACTCATGATATACTGATCATTCCTGTCAGTGGGCGTACTACGGTTCCTGTATCTTCACATATGAAACAGGATACTGTGGTAATCCCGGTTGGAGGACGGACTACTCTTCCATCTTAAGCTTCAAGGGAGCTCACCTCTTCTGAGCCATTTGTTATCGATCTTAATCGAAACAAAACTACTTCTTGTTCTTCTTCTCCTCCTCTAGTCATTGATTTGGCTAAGATCTCTAAGGCTCAGCCTTCTCCCAATGTAAATATTGCTGCTTTTAAATTTAATAAAAAGTCTCCATCTTTGCAGTATATTGATGTGTGTAACTATGTTCATAGTTATTAGATGACTTGAGTACAATAACCATAGAAGTTGTACAGACTGTTCATACAGATGTATCCCTAGAACCAGAACAATCTTCATACTTTCTAGTTCCCAGCAGAAAGCCAGGAGACATTCCAATATTCTTTTACAAAGGGCCTCAAAGTCCTTCTGATTTAGAAGATGATGACAAAAACGATGATACTGGAAGATTGCAACTACGTCGTTATAGTTAGCAATCTAAAGACATCATTAAAAATATGGGCTATGACTTCAGAAATGGCCTCAATAATGGAAAAGGAAGAAAAATGCCTGTTCGGATTCCTCCTCTGAAATATGGAAGGACGAAATACGGATTGGGTTATATTGCTTCTACTCCTTTTATCAATATTGTCCATGAAGATCCCGAATCTGACGAAGATAAGAGATCTCATTCTTCTAATACTAATTCTTGGTATTCCGATACGAGTATCGGTGACTTCTACTGCAACATTCTGTCTTCCAACATGGTTTCCATTGACCGTTCTGAAGAAAGTGATGAAGACGAAGAAGAGTTTGAAATCTCACCTGAATCAGAACAATGGACCCAAAGGTTAGATAATCAATGGGAGTTCCGATTTGAGCAAAAAGAACCTCCGATTGAAGACAAACTTATTCAAATAGATGTTGGTGAAGAGGGATCTCCCAAACCAATATTTATCAGTAAAAGTCTTTCAGAAACTGATAAGCAAGACATAATCAAACTCATTCGTGACTACATCGACGTCTTCGCTTGGAGTTATGAAGATATGCCAGGACTTGATCCTCAGATTGCAACTCACAAGCTCAATATCTTGTCGAATGCTAAACCGGTCAAACAACAACAACGACGATTTCGTCCAGACATTATGGATGCAATTGGAGCTGAAGTCAATAAACTCATGACCTCTGAGTTTATTAGAGAGGAACAACATCCCGATTGGGTGGCTAATATAGTTCCTGTTCTTAAAAAGACTGGAAAGATGAGAGTATGCATAGACTTCCGCGATCTCAATGCGGCATATCCTAAAGACGAATTTCCTCTACCAATCACTGATGTCATGATCGATAATACCTGTGGATTTGAACGGATGTCATTCATGGACGGGTATTCTGGGTATAATCAGATTAAAATGTTTCCAGATGACGAGAAGCACACTTCTTTCAGAACACCGATTGGTACATACTGTTATACAGTTATGCCATTCGGTCTCAAGAATGCAGGAGCAACTTATCAACGAGCTATGAGCACTATATTCTGTGAACATTTGCGGAAAATAGTCGAATGCTACGTTGATGATATTGCAGTCAAGGGTCGACAAAAGGAGGATCACATCCAAGATTTGAAGACTATTTTTGATCTAATACGTAAGCATCAATTAAAGATGAACCCTACTAAGTCCTTCTTAGGCGTCTTTAGTGGTAAATTTCTCGACTTCGTCATTACCTCTAAAGGTATACACGTGGATCCCGAGAAGATCAAAGCCATCCAAGAGATGCGTCCTCCACGCACCTTAAAAGAGCTACGAGGATTTCAAGGAAGGATCGCTTATATCAGGAGATTCATCTCCAATTTGTCAGGACGCTGCAGACCATTCAATAAACTTATGAAGAAAGGTGTTTCTTTTGTCTGGAATGATGAATGTCAGAAAGCATTCGACGATATAAAACAATATCTGATGAGCCCTCCAGTATTGGTACCTCCCGTCTCAGGAATACCGTTCCTCCTATATACCCGAGCAATGAGTCATTCATTGGGTGCATTGCTTGCTCAAAAGAATAAAAATGGTCACGAACAAGCCATTTACTATCTCGGTCGCACTATGACCGGAGCTGAACCTCGATATTCACCGGTCGAAAAAGAATGTCTTGCCCTGATGTTCGCTGTTCAAAAGACACGACATTATATCATTGGCCAGACTATTCATGTCATCTCCAGGATTAATCCTATACGGGTCATGATAAAGAAACCCAGTGTTTTGAATTCTCGATTAGCTAACTGGGGAATCCTACTTGCTCAGTATGACATGCACTATATTCCTCAGAAATCAGTCAAAGGACAAGCTTCAGCTGATTTTCTGGCTGCTCATTCAATTCCAGAGAATTCAAAACTCTATGATGAAATCCCAGATGAAGTCCTAGATTCAAATCAAATTACTGAAGAAAATCCTACTTGGCATCTATTCTTTGACGGAGCATCAAGAATTGGTCCTAATGGTGATATTGTCGCTGGAGTTGGAATTGTTCTTGTGTCGCCAGAAGGTCTTGCTATCCAAAGAGCTTATTCTCTCGATCAACCGTGTTCAAACAACGTAGCTGAGTATAATGCATTGCTCATTGGTCTTTAACTCGCTAAACATCTGAATATTCAACATTTAGAGGCGTACGGAGACTCTAAACTCATTGTCAATCAGATAAGGGGCACTTATGAAGTTCCACATCAAGATCTGGTTCCTTATCATAGATCGGCTATATCTATGGCTTCTTCATTTGAAGAATTCTTCATTGAACATGTTAGGCGAGCATGTAACACAGAAGCTGATGCTCTTGCTAATCTTACGGCGGTGTTGGCTATTCCGATTAGACGACAACAAATGATTGTTGTTCGCAATCGAGAATTATTTTATCTTGAAAATAACCTGACTCTAGGACTTCCAGTTGACATTGAAGAATCAATATCTCATGACGTCAACACAACAAGAGGATTTGGATTTAGTCATAAATCAATATCATCTTCATCTGATTCCAGCATGGAATTCATTTTCAGTAATTTGGCTGAGAATCAGAATACGGATAAAGATTGGAGACTTCTTTTCTTGGATTTTGTATTGTATGATATTCTTCCAGATGATCCGAGTGAGGCATCATCTATCAGACGACGATCACTCAGATTCTATTACAATCATACTACAAAAACCTTATATCGTCGAGCTTATGATGGTTAACTTCTTCGATGTGTTACTGGTGATGAAGCCCAACAAATTATTCGTGAAGCACATGATGGAATTTACGGAGCACATCAGCCTGGACCAAAACTCCAAGACCGTATTTGACGTATGGGTTATTATTGGCCCACTATGGTATCACATGCCATCGAATATGCAAGGAAGTGTAAAGCTTGTCAAATCCATGCGGATTTTATTCATCAACCCTCAGAATTTCTACATCCAACGGCAGCATCATGGCCCTTCGAAGCTTGGGGCATGGATATTATCGGTCCGATCAATCCGCCGTCATCAAAAGGTCATCGGTTTATTCTCGCAATAACCGATTATTTCTCTAAATGGGCTGAAGCTATTCCTTTAACTGAAGTTAAGACGTCAAATGTCATCAGCTTTATCAAACATTATATTATCTGTAATGTCCCGCTCCGTACGAGGCATTTGGATTGGCTTGTTGGATGCTATCAGAATGTTGGACCGTGACTTATGTTGGGAATCAGGAGAATTGAGACTGATGCAGTCTCTCTTAGATGGCTAAACAGAATAGATATTGGAACGTGGCTCGCTGGTGGAGCTACGCTTAGCGGGATTGGAGCAGGAAGACCCTTTTATGCAGGCCAGTGGAACTGTCCTCCTTCCTCCTTATTCATGCATGCTTAATAAATAGAATAATGTGATACTATGAATTGTCCCTAAATGTCCCTTGTTTTGGTTGCCGAATAATAGAGATGCTTATGTTAAGAATTATCGAACTGCTGAATGAATCACACTCGAACATGCTAATGCGACTTGATACTTGAAATGAATTGATAATATCCCTTCGGTTAATAATGTATAAGCAATGAATACTTGGGTAATGAGATTCTATGAGAATGATACATGAGTAATGAACTGGCTATGCTATTAACACAAAGAATTGAATGAAATACTAGAATCATGTACATTTTGTATAACTCTGTATAACTGTTGTTGTTGCTTGTTTCCTTATAAGCAATGAAAGAAAGAATACTGTCCCTATGATATGAATGAAATGATGCAGGTCCTATCGATATGAATGAAATGTTAATTGTTCCTCTTAGAAAGGAATGATATGAGAAATGTTGCAATGATTGATGCAATAAGAAATGATGAGGCTTGGGATCATTGAGATCACCAAGTGAACAGGTGGAAATACTGGAAAGATGAGATGATAAACTGTTGCATTTTCTTATCTTATTATTGTATCATGCGACTTCGAACACGATCGGGTCGGACACGCATTCGCATGACCATAGACGTACTTGTATACAAGGATTTCCTCGAACGGTACCCGCGGCGGTAGGATCGAGTCGGCCTAGGAGGAATTGGTGCTTTGGTAGCACGGTATTGGGATCCTCATTTGGGCTCGCAACCTGGTGAAGGGCACATCCTATACCCTATGAAGTCCTATATGGCACGTCGACATGGTGCACAACCACCAGTGGTCATGTAGTCAGGATGCATGCTAATGAATATTTTGTGCAGACAGAGTAAGAATATCATATTATCCTATATTTTATGCAGGTACGAGTGAGTCGGCTATCGGTAAAAAATCACTTAAATGTGATAATTCAATATATGTGTTGGTTTAACTTGCGTGCTTACGTTCCAAATAAGTAAATGATGCTGTATGTAGCCTTTCAGTATGAGATCCTGCTTAACATGTTAAATTCAGTATGCTAGAAAGATGCCATGCTATAATCATTGCTCAAACACAACATACATGCTAAGTGATGCTTGAAGTGAGAACTGTCATAACATGTTTAAGATGTTAATGTTAACGATGCCTCAATGATGCCTTTCTATGATAACATCTAGTATACCTCAATGATGCCTTTGCATGATAATATTAAGAATGCTCAAATGATATGTCCACGTAAATGCTACTAAGAATATGTTTACATGCTTCACTCTGATTATTACCCATGAATTGTAAACGGATACTAGGCCCAAGTAGAAAGATCTTTCTAATAAATGCTTGCTTAAATGATCACCTTAATGTTGGTTTATGCGAGTGGGTTGGATTCTGCTCGCCAGTACATAGATGATGTGCTGACCCACGTTTTGTGGGCAGGTGCTCGTGCTTGGAATGTTCTACACACGAAGATTAGCTGGATTGGTCTCGCGGCATCGAAGATTTGTTGGGCATACAGAAGCTCTCCTTGCATAAGATGATGTCTTCTGTTTATAAAGGGCATAATGTATGGAACATTGTAATCAGTTGTACCAGTGAGATTGTAAGCCAAGTCGGTATATCGAGTTGTAATCCATTGTATCCGAATATCAAATGTAAGCTGTATAGCATTGTTCAGTTGGTTTCCAATGTAAAGTGAGATATGTTGTAATAATTGTACTGCAATACAAGTCTTGTACTCTTCTTCAATCATCAATAAAGAGAATAAAGTTCTACATATCTCTCTGTGGCTTCAAGTTACTATTTTTCTCCACTGCTATAAAGAAGTAATGTACTTCTATTCAATAAGAAAGATTGTCCTCATTAAACTTTAATTTACATGCTTCTGCCGCTGCGATGTGTTCCTATTTAAAGAATAATCGATTATGTGCCATCTTTGCCTTGTACAAGTACAATACCAGACTTGTACGGCATCACGCCCAAGCGAGGACGATCGATTCCAAGGGATAAAATATGTGAATAAATGACTCTATGAATCGGGGCGTGACAAATTGGTCTCAGAGCACGGATTTACGTCCTTGGTCTCTTCTTTGATTCATTTCAAATCTAAGTTGCATCGATGATTAACCAAAGTTGCTTTCGCGATCACTCAACGTTGCTTCCGCGATTAAATCAAAGATTGCTTCCGCGATTATGCTATTGTTGTTCGGTAATCATCCTTATGTTATCTGTGCTTGAAAGTTTGTTGACCCTCTTGGCTGCTCACTGGATGTTCCATATAATAAGTCTATATATATTGTGATGCCCCTAAATGAATGATTGTTGTTGGTTTAGACACAAATGATCGAACAATGACTCGATGCCATAGTATGCTTCATTATGAATGCTGTTTGGAATATAGGAATAAAGAAAATGACTATGTATGCTGCAACAAGTTGAGAATTGCATGTGATGTTGGAAAAGAATTGGGAATAAAATAATTGATGGATGAGTTCAACAGAATTGATGAATTGACTCATGTGTGCTGGCTACTGCTTTTGAGACCCTAAGAATGTTGGCTTGTGATATTAAGACTCCAGGATGTTGGGTAAGTATTATGATCATTATAGATCACGAATGTCCGGAATAGATTTGAGTTGTTATTGTTTAAGGATGGCTTCGTTTCTGAGTGGTATATTGCCTCTACCACCTCAGAACGAGATGTATGATTGACCCTTTCCATAGAATAGCAATGAGACTATCTGTGAGTACTGGGTAGTGCCGAAACTTAGCTGGAAGTCATGTATTGTTGCTAGATGACTCGAGTGTCCCTTGACGGTGATAATGTGGGGTAGTGAGATTGTCGGAAATTGTAATCGATGGCTTGGTTAGAAATTGTTTAGTCGAGTGATGACTCAGACTAGTAAGACAGTTAGTATGTTACAAATAAATGGATTTGGCTAGAGAATGTTGTGGCTTAGAACATCTGAATGTTGACTTCGATTGGTTGGATGTAAATTAAATGTGGCTAATACAAAGTTGGTTGCGTAGCTGAAAGTTTTGGAAATATTGTCGGTGAATCAAAGGAATATTAGAGATCTATGCTTGGGCCCTAAGGTGTAATAGATGTTAATCCATCTTGATCACCAAAGGATAGTCGTCGCCTATGTGCATGTATGCTGAAGAATTTAATAAGATTAGAAAAGTAACAAGTAGCCACCCTGAATATTTGTGTTGCATAGAGGATGGTTAATTGATACATAAATTGTCGGATTGAATGGAATGAACTACTCGACCCTTAAGGTAGGGAATTTTAAGAATGTTCGTATGAGATTTTGACGGCTGGAAAAAGAACGAGATTTAAGAATACCCATAAGGTAGTTTGATAATTGAGAAACGAATGGGAACGAGAAATTGCAAATATGTTGGATAATGTCGGTATAAGTGATTGTTGGTTGGGATATAGATTGTTGGCTTATAACTTGGTGGTGTGACTCTGTCATACGGATCAAATAGTTTAATACCATAGTTATGTTAAGACTATCGGAATCGATGACCCTTGAATAGTTAGCCTTGGCTTATTGGTTCGTGTTAGTACAAAGGAATTTGGAATAGAAATTGAATCATTGGGAATTTACTTGATGGATTATTAGAACGATGAGAATCGTATGTCGGGTTGGGAATTGACCGTAATATTGATAGATCGATCTTAGTCGATCGTTGGGTAAGTCTAGAATGAGCCTCTGTGGGAATTATTTTCTTGAGGAAGATCCTGGATAGATAGACTTGACCCTAGCAACCAGTTGGGGACTTACCAATTATTGGCATAGCCGACAATGGCGATTAGTATTCAGACTGAGTTGATAACCATAGGTTTGAGTAGAGTTCCTTAGAACTGCCAGTTGCTTATTGGCCCTAAGAATAAGAAACTAGCATGATCCCTAGTAGCCGTCCACTCTAGGGGAGTCACCTGAATGATTAGGTATAGCTGTCAGTATAGCTAACCGTTAAGACTGGACCAAAGAATAGATGGATGTTGGTGACCCATAGAATGACCTTGTGGCATTGAACGAGAGATGGGAATGAGTACGACTTAAGAATGATATGTTGTATGTATGCTTCAATATGAACCTTAGAGATGTTTGACCCTTGAGGATTATATGTCAGCCTATAGCGGAAACTAGAATTGTGGGATGAGACTTGAGTTGTATGTACCGATTAGTAGATTATCCTATAAGATAGAATTGATTGCTCATGACGGAAATGTTGGATAGGTATCTATAGTCGGGTAGCTGGGTTAACCTTGACTGTTGCAGAGAATTATACCCTGACTCATATAATCGATAGTTGGTGATGTCGGATTGTATCTTTTAGAAAAGATAAATTGCCTCGGTGAGAAATATTGTTGGATTTGGAAAGGAATATGATTACATATTGTGGACTCTTGATATGATTGTCTCTAAGATTAGACCCTTGATTGAATGCTAGAAGTATTATGCCCGGATAGAGAGCTTAACCAAGTTGTCCCTGATGTGAAGTGTTGTGGCCTGGAAGATAGTGATCGTGACAAGTGAATGAAGTAATAAAGTCAATTGAAAGGATGCTAAGTCGAATTTGGGAAAGAGAGTTGTATCGTGGCTGATCAAATCGTACTAACATGGAAGTTGGCTGAAGTACATATGTTTTGGGGACGCCTAAAATATGTGTATGGATCCAGCCGAAGTGATTGGTTGCGACTGAGATAACATTATGGGAAGAATTTATCGCACTAGCGCGGACTTTGGCTGAAATGCATATGTTTTGGAGACGCCTAAAATATGTGTATGGATCCAAAGGAAGTGATGTGTTGCGACCAAGATAGAAGGCAAGAAAAATGTTGGTGAATCAATGAGAAGTTACAAGTAATTGAAAAAGAGATAGACAGATCGAATCGTTGATGGATTTAAATGGTACAGTTGGATAGATAATTTAGAATGACCGAGTGGGCTGAAATGAATATTGATTTGAAGCTGAATGAGTAAACTCATGGTGATTAAGTGAATCTTGTAGAAGACTTGTTTCCTTAAGTTTCGAGGATAAAAATTTTTCTGAGTGGTATATTATGTAATGTCCCGCTCCGCATGAGGCATTTGGGTTGGCTTGTTGGATGCTATCAGAATGTTGGACCGTGACTTATGTTGGGAATCAGGAGAATTGAGACTGATGCAGTCTCTCTTAGATGGCTAGACGGAATGGATATTGGAACGTGGCTCGCTGGTGGAGCTACGCTTAGCGAGATTGGAGCAGGAAGACCCTTTTATGCAGGCCAGTGGAACTGTCCTCCTTTCTCCTTATTCCTGCATGCTTAATAAATAGAATAATGTGATACTATGAATTGTCCCTAAATGTTCCTTGTTTTGGTTGCCGAATAATAGAGATGCTTATGTTAAGAATTATCGAACTGCTGAATGAATCACACTCGAACATGCTAATGCGACTTGATACTTGAAATGAATTGATAATGTCCCTTCGGTTAATAATGTATAAGCAATGAATACTTGGGTAATAAGATGCTACGAGAATGATACATGAGTAATGAACTGGCTATGCTATTAACACAAAGAATTGAATGAAATACTAGAATCATGTACATTCTGTATAACTCTGTATAACTGTTGTTGTTGCTTGCTTCCTTATAAGCAATGAAAGAAAGAATACTGTCCCTATGATATGAATAAAATGATGCAGGTCCTATCGATATGAATGAAATGTTAATTGTTCCTCTTAGAAAGGAATGATATGAGAAATGTTGCAATGATTGATGCAATAAGAAATGATGAGGCTTGGGATCATTGAGATCACCAAGTGAACAGGTGGAAATACTGGAAAGATGAGATGATGAACTGTTGCATTTTCTTATCTTATTATTGTATCATGCGACTTCGAACACGATCGGGTCGGACACGCATTCGCATGACCATAGACGTACTTGTATACAAGGATTTCCTCGAACGGTACCCGCGGCGGTGGGATCGAGTCGGCCTAGGAGGAATTGGTGCTTTGGTAGCACGGTATTGGGATCCTCATTCGGGCTCGCAACCTGGTGAAGGGCACATACTATACCCTATGAAGTCCTATAAGGCACGTCGACATGGTGTACAACCACCAGTGGTCATGTAGTCAGGATGCATGCTAATGAATGTTTTGTGCAGACAGAGTAAGAATATCATATTATCCTATATTTTATGCAGGTACGAGGGAGTCGGCTATCGGTAAGAAATCACTTAAATGTGATAATTCAATATATGTGTTTGTTTAACTTGCGTGCTTACGTTCCAAATAAGTAAATGATGCTGTATGTAGCCTTTCAGTATGAGATCCTACTTAACATGTTAAATTCAGTATGCTAGAAAGATGCCATGCTATAATCATTGCTCAAACACAACATACATGCTAAGTGATGCTTGAAGTGAGAACTGTCATAACATGTTTAAGATGTTAATGTTAACGATGCCTCAATGATGCCTTTCTATGATAACACCTAGTATGCCTCAATGATGCCTTTGCATGATAATATTAAGAATGCTCAAATGATATGTCCACATGAATGCTACTAAGAATATATTTACATGCTTCACTCTGATTATTACCCATGAATTGTAAACGGATGCTAGGCCCAAGTAGAAAGATCTTTCTAATAAATGCTTGCTTAAATGATCACCTTAATGTTGGTTTATGCGAGTGGGTTGGATTCTGCTCGCCAGTACATAGATGATGTGCTGACCCACGTTTTGTGGGCAGGTGCTCGTGCTTGGAATGTTCTACACACGAAGATTAGCTGGATTGGTCCCGCGGCATCGAAGATTTATTGGGCATACAGAAGCTCTCCTTGCATAAGATGATGTCTTCTGTTTATAACGGGCATAATGTATGGAACATTGTAATCAGTTGTACTAGTGAGATTGTAAGCCAAGTCGGTATATCGAGTTGTAATCCATTGTATCCGAATATCAAATGTAAGCTGTATAGCATTGTTCAGTTGGTTTCTAATGTAAAGTGACATATGCTGTAATCATTGTACTTCAATACAAGTCTTGTACTCTTCTTCAATCATTAATAAAGAGAATAAAGTTCTACATATCTCTGTGTGGCTTCAAGTTACTATTTTTCCCCGCTGCTATAAAGAAGTGATGTACTTCTATTCAATGAGAAAGATTGTCCTCATTGAACTTCAATTTACCTACTTCTGCCGCTGCGATGTATTCCTATTTGAAGAATAATCGATTATGTGCCATCTTTGCCTTGTACAAGTGCAATACCAGACTTGTACGTCATCACGCCCAAGCGAGGACGATCGATTCCAAGGGATAAAATATGTGAATAAATGACTCTATGAATCGGGACGTGACATTATCTACAGATTTGGTGTTCCTCGACGCATTATCCATGATAATGGACCACAATTCGTTAGCCAGAAATTTACTCGATTTTGTGACGATCACCGGATCAACAATGTTGCTTCTACCGCATATAATCCGGCAGCTAACGGATTAGCAAAAGCTTTCAACAAGACCATCATCAAACTCTTAAAGAAGTTTGTCTCCACTAACAAACGTAATTGGAGTGAGAAACTCGGCGAATGTTTGTGGGCTTACCGTACTACAGTTCGTAATGCTACTAAATGTACACCCTTCTCTCTGGTGTATAGTTGCGAAGCTGTTCTTCTATTAGAGATTCAAAATCCTTCTTTAAGGATAGCAATCACTAATGAACTCACTGCCGAGAATAATGATCGTCTTCGACTTCAGGAATTAGAAGCTCTGGATGAAAAGCGATTATCTGCTCAACAGAATATTGAATTCTATCAAGCTAGAATTTCAAGAGATTTTAATAAGAAAGTCAGAGTTCGAGTTATCAAAAAGGAGAACTTGTTCTAACAGTCATACGTCCTATGACTATGACTCATATGAGCAAGGGCAAATTTGACGCAAAGTGGGAAGGTCCCTATATCGTGAGCAGAGTTTTCTCAAATGGAGCTTATCAACTCTCAGAACTGGATGGACGAAATGTTATGATGCCTATTAATGGCAAATTCCTTAAAAAGTATTATGTATAAATATAAATGTTTGAAAAAACATCAGCCAAGTTCATGTTTATAAATAAAATTTTATTTTATTTTAATCATGAATGATGGTACATAATATTCAGGAAGATCACTATCATCCTTCTCTATATTTGGACGTGGACCACTGCCATCCTTCTCAAAAATGCGGTCAGCAAAAGAGCTGAGAACCTCCTTGCTGGAAGCTACGAGGAACTTGCAAGCGGCTATCCTCATGGCTTCTTCTTCTTCTGTCCTTCCTGGTTCGAGCAGGAAGTCCAGAATGTCTCGTGGTGGCCTGGGTGCAGACGAACCTTCGCCTGCTTCTGCCTCCTTCGGCTGAACTGGATCGGCAGGGCGTTCTTCAGTGCCCTTCTGAACCTTTAAGGCAATCTCAGTCTTCTTGGATGCTTCACCAGACGACATTTTTATGTTGAGGAGTAGAAGTGTTCATTCTTGTCAGATTTCTGTTATGTTTATAGGCAGAAGTTCTTCGAATGACGAAGCGTCACATTCATCCGACGGTTCGCCTATTCATTAATGCTTGACGGTTCATCCGTTCATTTATTATATCCATCCGACGGTTCGTCCGTTCATTAATACTTGACGGTTCGCCTATTCATTAATATCCGACGGTTCATCCGTTCATTATTTTCTAACGGTTCGTCCGTTCATAATCTTCTATCAATGGAAATTCATTATCTATCATGTTTTTATAACCTCTGGATCAATTCCGAATCTACCTACTCATTTGTCATTTTTGACCTCTGCATAGAAATCAATCTATTTTTCTTTTGAGTTTCTACATATTATCATGTCCATATTACCTCTGATAATATTATATACTCTAGATCAGAAAAGAAGATTTCATTATCTATCATGTCCACAATTCATTCAAATAAATTCTCATTTCATCATAAAAAGTCCATTACATTTTCTTAAACTTTCTTACAAATCATAAATGGAAATCTATTACAACTTTGGATTTTCATTCTATGTACACAACAATAATCTAATGGAGATCTATTTCTTCTTAGATCTTCTCTGGCGAGTTCGTTGTTGGTGGCAATTCATGATTGTCTAACAGGAATCAAACTCTGGTCTTATCTCTCAGACGAGAGGAGAACCACAGAGTAGGGCAACACGAAGGCGTGTTGCTGCCAACACAATTGGTGGATTGGGAGCAACCTCTCAAGGGAGATAGGAATATATCCAACATTGGGATACAATTCCTAGTTCTACCGTGAAAGGAACTCTACTACCCGATTTTTCGGGGTAGAGTTGACTCCACCATCCAACTCTCCGTGTATAAAGGCTCTTCCTACCATCTAAGGAAGACCCTTCTATCCCATGAAGAGTTCTGAGTTGTCTGATTTACGCGTCAAAAGCGTATGAGCTCCCTGATGTAAGTTTCAGAAGAATACTCTCCACAGCATCCAAATCACTAATGCCAGTTCTGAAGAAAAATTTTAGCCGAGCTTCTGCAGAAAACAGCAAAGAAAAAGAGATTAAATCAACAGAAATGTCATTATCATTAAGCGTGCATTTGCCAAACAGAGATAGGTGCACCCTGTTCAGTCAGAGACAAAAGCCCATCTTTAACAGTAATAAAATGGTACGCGTACTATACTGGACTTACCATCGAGTTTGGTGCTAAGGATTGGCAAAACCAATGTCTGATATAGTGCACAGAAATCAAACATTAGAAAGCATTGCTTTCCTGTTTGAGAATGAAATCTCACAAAAATTCCTTCTCAGAGAAGAAGAAGAATAGGAAGATGAGTATGCGTGAAAATCTCTTATCTATTTAAAGGACAAAGTGCAAGCCTATTCTTGGAAAAGATCGAGTAAAAAGCGCTCGTAAACCATGGAATGAGTATCACGTGTGCTTTGGAAAAAGCACAATATTTGAAACATTCAAAGAGTGCCACCTAATGCTCTTCATTGGTGCACGCTGTTCGGAGTAAAATTAGTTCTCAACATAAAGTTGTACTACATTTTTCAAAGCAGGCACTGATGACCTTATATAGGAAACAAAGTACAACATTTCTTAAAAAAGAAAATAGAAGCATGAAAAGACACGCTCTATTTTGCAGAGCGACTGAGCTTGGCGCCCAATTCTTCTACGCGCTTGACCCCCATATGTAGTGTCCTGCTCCTAGCAGTTCACTATGTAAGGCTTGTGGCTTGGCTAACTCGGTCGGAACCGAGTATTGGGGAAACTTACCGTCGGCACCGAATCGATCACGGACAAGTGCATAAGAACCTTTCCAACTAATGGATTGGTTTCTCTTGAAATGCGTCCAAGAGTTTTCTCTGGATGTTTTGCTGCTGGTTTTGCTGCTTGGTTTTGATGGATGCTTTTCTGAATGATTTTCGATGATTTGATTCTTTCACGTTTTCATCGATTTGCATAGCATTCATTCTTGAGAATTCTGAGAGAAGAGAACACAACGAGACGGATTATTAACCAATCTTTTGGTGCCAATACAGACTGACGTGTGACGGAAGGCTAAGCGTGCAAGTGTTCCTTTTTCTCTCGACGATTCTCTAATTTGGTGAGTGTGGATCTCTGTGGTGGTATTGTCCCTCTCGCTATTCCTTCATGCCAACTAAATAATTGCCTTGCAACATCCGTTGATCGATATCGAGTTGCTAAATGCCACAAGTCAATACCACTAAGAAGCTAGAGATTTAACATTGAACATTGAAATGAATGCTAGTCCATAGAACATTGAAATGAATGCAAGCCCATAGAACATTGAAATGAAAGCTAGTCCCTTGAACATTGAAAGAATTGATTACACTGTGAACATTATTGAGATTGCTTGTCGCTGGAACATTGAATTGAGATAATCGATGCCTATGATGATGAGATATGAAATGTTGGGAATAAACATGTTGCTTAGTACTTAATATTCTATGCACACAATGTTTATCGAGTCGGACACACATTCGCATGACCATAGACGTACTTGTATACAAGGATTTCCTCGAATGGTACCTACGGCGGTGGGATCGAGTCGGCCTAGGAAGAATTAGTGCTTTGGTAGCACGGTATCGGAACCTTCATTCGGGCTCGCAACCTGGTGAATGGTCAACCGCATACCAATACGAAGTCCTATATGGCACGTCGACATGGTGCACAACCACTAGTGGTCATGTTGTAAGGATGTATGCTAATCAATGTCTTATGCAGGGGTGGTAAGTATATTACTATTATCCTGTATCTTATGCAGGAAAGCTGGATTCGGCCAATGGTAAAGTAAGCATGGTTTATTCCATGTTACATTTATTGTGATTTACTCATAATGCTTCCTGTCCCTTATAAGTTCATGTCTTTAAAATGCTTGTCATTAATAAAATGTTAGTTTAGCTGAGTGGGCCAACGGGGCTCACTAGCGCATTGTTATAATGTGCTGACCCCTCCTCCACAGGTACTGGAGAAGGCTCAGGCGTACGTCTGAATTAAAGCTTTCTGAACTGCTGTTTCCTTTCAAGTTGTTTTCCCTAAAGACGCACAAAGTATTGTGGAGTTTTCAAAAGATAGCTGATTATATTTCAAAGTAGTAAGGGGGCATGATGTATGGAACGAGAAGTTATTTCATGGCAGCCTATAAGTTGTACTTCTTTTCATGAATCAATGTAGCCGAAATGGCATTTCAAATATTATCGAGAAAAGTTGTATTCTAACTACAATTATGAATAAAATGAGTATTTCTTCTTCCTATATTGTGTTTCCAATGTTTCCGCAACTGTGGCTTAAATTTCAAATGTTTCAAATGGTACGAATGTGCATGTTCTAGCCTTGTACAAGTGCAACTCCAGACTTGTACGGCATCACGCCTTAGCGAGGACGATCGATTCGGCGTGAATCGAAGCAAAGCGAGCGATTCCCCGAATCGGGGCGTGACAAATTGGTATCAGAGCACGGTTTAGAATCCTCGAATTTTAAAAATATTTTCAAAAAGGAAGTCTTGATGCAAATTTTCTCGCTTGATGGTGTCGATAGCGCTGGCATGAAATAATGTTCCATACAATAAGCCCATAAATAATTTATGAGTGCTAATGGAATTATTTCTTTGTTGTAGAATGACTAAGGGTGATAGCTCAAAGACGACTTCATCGACGGACCCGATCGAGAAACTGATTAAGCAAATGGAGGCTCAGAGGAAGCAGAGCGAAGCTCAATATCGCGCGCTTCAAGAGCAGCTTCAGTATCAGTTTCAGGAGCAGCTGGATGCTCAGCAAAAATAAGTGGATAGTCTGACTCAGATTGTCACCAAGCTGACGGCCAATTCTAATGTTTCTGCAAAGGCCGCAGTAACCGAGACCGTGGAAGTGCCGGCAGAGAAATCTGAGACGTCGACACGGAAGAGACCGAGCTTCAAGTTTTCTAAATTTAAGAGCTGCGACCCGTCTGAATTTGATGGAAAAGAGGAGCCAGATGAGGTGATGGGCTTCTTGAACTCACTGGAGGGCTATTTTCGAATGTTGGAGATTCAGGACAGTAAGAGAGTGGAGTGTGCCGCTGTACAACTTCGTCTCAAGGCCCAGGAATGGTGGATTTTGCAGAGACAGGCACTTTGCAAAAATAATTAGGATATAAAGATGTCTTGGGAAGCCTTCAAGCGGGCTTTTATTACTTAATTCATTCCACCGGCTGTCCGACAACAAAAAGAGAATGAGTTCATTGCACTTCGATAAGGCAGGATGTCGGTGCATGACTATGAGACAGAATTTTTGAAGAGAGTCGCATTCGCTGGGTACATGGTACCGAATGACGATGCGAAGCGAGGAAGATTTGTATAAGGCTTGAATGAGGGCCTGGAGCGGGATGTTCTAACTCGAAAGTGTAAGTCATACAGAGAGGCGTACGAAACAGCTCTCGAGATGGAGAGATTTCATCGATCAACTAGTCGTGGGACGACATAAAACTACCAAGGCAATAACCAAAAACGACCTTGGTCGGCGGGAAGAAATGACGCAGCTAAGCGTCACAACACAGGGGATAACAAGGGACCTCAGCAGCAGTTGCTACGTTGCAATAAATGCAACAGGTGGGGGCACAAAACGGAGGACTATCGTTCTGGGTGTTTCAAATGTGGTAGAATTGGTCACAGGGCAGTTGACTGTAGAGGCAGAGGAGACAATCAGTATCCTCGTGGAAATAACAACAATCAGTATCGTGGGCGTAACAATAATCAGAACCGAGGCCAACATAACAACAACAATCATGGTCAAGCGCCACCAGCCTTGCCAGCTCCAACTGGGAATACACCGAATCAACAACAAGGTGGGCAAGCAAGGGTTTATGCCTTGACTCAGGCAGAGGTCCAGACCGCAGAGAATGTTATAACAGGTATGTTGCTGTACAAAGGCATACCTGCAAGAGTACTTTTTGATTCTGGTGCTACTCATTGCTTTATCTCTTCTGATTTTGCAACGGAGAATAAATTTTGTATGACTCAACTAAAGACCGCTTTGTGTGTTAGCACTCCTTCGGGAGTAGATATGCCTGCAACTTTAATTTGCAGGGCCGGCTACATCAAGATTGGAGGCAAAACTTTATCTTTGGATGCAATTGTACTCGACATCAAAGAGTACGATATCATATTGGGAATGGACTGGCTCAGCGCCTGTCATGCAACAATCGACTGTGCGGATAAGAGAGTTGTGTTTCGCCTACCTGGTGAAATGGAGTTCTCCTACTCGTGCGGCTCGGCGTTCCAAGGAACCATGGTCATATCGGCAGTTACAGCAAGACACATGTTGTACTCAGGGTGTGAAGGCTTTCTCGCTTCTGTCCAGGACACTCGAATGAAGAGTGTAGGCTCGAATCAGACAGAAATTGTGGCAGAGTTCTCCGATGTGTTTCCAGACGAGATACCTGGAATGCCGCCGGATAGAGAAATTGAATTCACAATTGATACATTTCTGGATACTCGTCCGATATCGAAGGCGCCGTACAGGATGGCACCGGCAGAATTAAAGGAACTAAAGGTGCCGCTACAAGAATTACTAGACCGGGGATACATTCGCCCAAGTGAATCTCCATGGGGAGCTCCAGTGCTATTTGTGAAGAAGAAAGATGGGACGATGTGGCTGTGCATCGATTACAGAGAATTGAATAAATCAACCATCCGTAACAAGTATCCCCTGCCAAGAATAGATGATCTATTCGATCAGCTACAAGGGGTGACCGTGTTTTCAAAAATTGATCTTCGTTCAGGATACCATCAGTTGAAGATCAGACCCGAAGATGTTCCTAAGTCCGCATTCCGTACGAGATACTGATACTATAAGTTTTTGGTCATGCCATTCGGCTTAACTAATGCTCCAGCAGCCTTTATGGATTTAATGAATAGAGTGTTTCGACCGTTCTTAGACAAGTTCGTTGTCGTATTCATCGATGACATCTTGATCTACTCAAAAGATAGAGAGACTCATGTCGAACACTTGAGGGAAGTACTTCAAACGCTGCGGGACAACCAGCTCTATGCAAAGCTGAGTATATGCGAGTTTTGGATGAACATCGTGTCATTCCTAGGACATGTTGTTTCGGCAGAAGGTGTTGTCGTTGACCCAAAGAAGATTGAGGCAGTTGTGGACTGGAAGCAGCCTGCATCAGCTAGTGAAATACGGAGTTTCCTTGGTTTAGCCGGTACTACCATAGATTTGTGAAAGACTTCTCGAGAATCGCCTCACCTTTGACTCGCCTGACTCAGAAGGGAGTAGTATTTAAGTGGACGGACGACTGTAAGAGTAGCTTCCAAGAACTCAAGCAGCGGCTCATCACGGCTCCAATTTTAGCACTTCCGGAAGGCTCTGAGGGATTTCAGATCTACAGTGACGCGTCGGGACTTGGGTTGGGATGTGTTCTCATGCAACGTGGGAAGACAATATCTTATGCTTCGAGACAACTCAAACAGCATGAGAAGAATTACCCAACACATGATCTGGAACTGGCGGCGATTGTGTTCGCGTTGAAATTATGGCGACACTATCTCTATGGTGTGTCCTGCGAGATCTTCACGGATCACAAGAGCCTGAAGTATATATTCACACAAAAGGAATTGAATTTAAGGCAGCAGCGTTGGTTAGAATTGATCAAGGACTATGACCTTACAATCTCCTACACGCCGGGTAAAGGAAATGTTGTAGCTGATGCCTTGAGTCGGAAATTTGTTGGGTCCCTAACAATAGCAAAGAAGGTGCTACGAGATCTTGAAGAGATGGGCATCGAGTTCAGGATTCGTCCACAGAATATGCAGTTGGCTCAGTTACAACTTGAGCCGAGTCTCCAGGGAAGGATTAAGATTGCTCAGAAGGATGACCCGTTCCTGCAGAAGATACGCGAGTTGATTCTAGCAGGAAAGGCGTCAGACTTTACCGTTGAAGATGACACTATTCCTGTCAAGGGAAGATTGTGCGTCCCTAAGGATAAGGATATCAGGAAGGAAATACTGACCGAGGCTCATTTCGCGAAGTACTCCTTCCATCCGGGAAGCACAAAAATGTATAAAGATTTATGCACCACATTTTGGTGGCATGGCATGAAGAAGGATATGGCTCTTTTTGTGTCACAATGCATGGATTGTCAGCGTGTAAAGGTCGAGCATCAACGGCCAGGCAGAGAACTACAAAATTTGGCTATTCCACTGTGGAAGTGGGATAATATCTGTATGGATTTTATCGTCGGCTTGCCAAGAACTCAGAAGGGAAATGATGCGATTTGGATTATCGTGGATAGATTAACCAAGTCGGCACATTTCATTCCAATAAAAGTTACATGGGGAGTAGAACGGTTGGCTCAAATTTACATAAACAAAATTGTTCGATTGCATGGGGTGCCAGCTTCTATAGTATTGGATAGAGACGAAAGATTCTTGTCGCAATTTTGGATAAGTCTGCACTCGGCTATGGGCACAAAGTTGAACTTCGGTACAGCTTACCATCCACAGACTGATGGTCAGACAGAGAGAGTTAACCAGATTCATGAAGATATGTTGAGATTGTGCGTGCACGATTCGAAGACAAATTGGGACACACATCTCGCATTAACAGAATTTGCCTATAACAACAGTTATCAGGCAAGTATTCAAATGGCCCCGTACGAAGCCTTATATGGACGAAAATGTCGATCACCGATATGCTGGGATGAAGTAGGTGATCGACAAGTGCTTGGACCGATACTTGTGGAGCAGGCCGTCGAGAAAGTTCGCTTAATTCGAGAAAGACTTAGAGTTGCTCAAAGTCGACAGAAGAGTTATACGGACGTTCATCGATGACCTTTGTAATTCACAGCAGGCGATCATGTCTTCTTGAAGGTCACACCCATGCGAGGTGTGATGCGGTTTGGAATGAAAGGAAAGCTAAGCCCGAGATTCGTCGGACCATTCGAGATTTTGGAGAAGGTAGCCTTAGTGGCTTATCGACTTGCACTACCTCCGGCTCTGGCTGATGTGCACGATATCTTCCATGTATCTCAACTGCGAAAGTACGTGCATGATCCAAGCCATGTAGTGAATTTCGATCAGCTACAGCTGAGCGCTGACTTAACCTACACTGAAGAGCCTGTCCAGATTTTGGACAGGAAAGAGAAAGTTTTACGGAATCGGACAGTATCCCTGGTCAATGTGCTGTGGCAGAACCATGCAGTAGAGGAGTCGACGTGGGAACTAGAGGAAGAGATGAGGGTGAAATACACCTCGTTGTTTGATAATTTTGAGGTAGGACTTTTGCTTTAAGTTTCGAGGACGAAACTTTTTCTTAGTGGTATATTATGTAGTGTCCCGCTCCTAGCGGTTCACTATGTAAGGCTTGTGGCTTGGCTAACTCGGTCGGAACCGAGTATTGGGGAAACTTACCGTCGGCACCGAATCGATCACGGACAAGTGCATAAGAACCTTTCCAACTAATGGATTGGTTTCTCTTGAAATGAGTCCAAGAGTTTTCTCTGGATGTTTTGCTACTGGTTTTGCTGCTTGGTTTTGATGGATGCTTTTCTGAATGATTTTCGATGATTTGATTCTTGTCCGTTTTCATCGATTTGCATAGCATTCATTCTTGAGAATTCTGAGAGAAGAGAACACAACGAGACGGATTATTAACCAATCTTTTGGTGCCAATGCAGACTGATGCGTGACGGAAGGCTAAGCGTGCAAGTGTTCCTCTTTCTCTCGGCGATTCTCTAATTTGGTGAGTGTGGATCTCTGTGGTGTTATTGTCCCTCTCGCTATTCCTTCATGCCAACTAAATAATTGTCTTGCAACATCCGTTGATCGATATCGAGTTGCTAAATGCCACAAGTCAATACCACTAAGAAGCTAGAGATTTAACATTGAACATTGAAATGAATGCTAGTCCATAGAACATTAAAATGAATGCTAGCCCATAGAACATTGAAATGAAAGCTAGTCCCTTGAACATTGAAAGAATTGATTACACTGTGAACATCATTGAGATTACTTGTCGCTGGAACATTGAATTGAGATAATCGATGCCTATGATGATGAGATACGAAATGTTAGGAATAAACATGTTGCTTAGTACTTAATATTCTATGCACACAATGTTTATCGAGTCGGACACACATTCGTATGACCATAGACGTACTTGTATACAAGGATTTCCTCGAACGGTACCTGCGGCGGTGGGATCGAGTCGGTCTAGGAGGAATTAGTGCTTTGGTAGCACGGTATCGGAACCTTCATTCGGGCTCGCAACCTAGTGAATGGTCAACCGCATACCAATACGAAGTCCTATATGGCACGTCGACATGGTGCACAACCACCAGTGGTCATGTTGTAAGGATGTATGCTAATCAATATCTTATGCAGGGGCGGTAAGTATATTATTATTATCCTGTATCTTATGCAGGAAAGCTGGATTCGGCCAATGGTAAAGTAAGCATGGTTTATTCCATGTTACATTTATTTTGATTTACTCATAATGCTTCCTGTCCCTTATAAGTTTATATTTTTGAAATGCTTGTCATTAATAAAATGTTGGTTTAGCTGAGTGGGCCAACGGGGCTCACCAGCACATTGTTATAATGTGCTGACCCCTCCTCCACAGGTACTGGAGAAGGCTCAGGCGCACGTCCGAATTAAAGCTTTCTGAACTGCTGTTTCCTTTCAAGTTGTTTTTCCTAAAGACGCACAAAGTATTGCGGAGTTTTCAAAAGATAGCTGATTATATTTCAAAGTACTAAGGGGGCATGATGTATGGAAGCCTATCAGTTGTACTTCTTTTCATGAATCAATGTAGCCAAAATGGTATTTCAAATATTATCGAGAAAAGTTGTATTCTGACTACAATTATGAATAAAATGAGTATTTCTTCTTCCTATATTGTGTTTCCAATGTTTCCGCAACTGTGGCTTAAATTTCAAATGTTTCAAATGGTATGAATGTGCATGTTCTAGCCTTGTACAAGTGCAACTCCAGACTTGTACGGCATCACGCCTTAGCGAGGACGATCGATTCGGCGTGAATCGAAGCAAAGCGAGCGATTCCCCGAATCGGAGCGTGACATACAGTTGTAAAACAGAAATTAAAAATCAGAATTTAATTCTTGAAACATGTATCAGTCAACAGTTCAATAAGCAACCCAAAACCCCATTCGAATCTAGAAACCCTACACTAGTCAATAACCAACATTCAAGTAATGTAATTACACATGTGTAGTGATTTAATCATGAAAATTAAAAATCAAGTTCAGTTAAAACAGGGAATTAAGTTCAGGAATTCAAAGCTGGCACTTGAGTATCAGTCGGTTAGGAAAATTGAAATTCGATCCATCAAAACATGATAATATGCATGTTTAAAGGTTGATAATCCATGTGTCGATTGTACACGTGTCATGACACCTATTCGTATCCAACCAAGTGGACACAGCCGTGTCCAAACCATACAAACACCACACGAGTGCACCCGCAGTGCACAGCGTCGTGCACGCGTGTCCCGCACGCGACATAGGCCACGTGGTGACATATGGCCTTGGATACACGTATGCCAGGGGTAGGGCTACCCCTCTGATATCATGTACCGTGTCCTAGACACGTGTCTAGGCGTATTCGAACGCATGTCAGGACGGAATTCAGCGCGCGCACAGCAGGCCGCGTGGCCAGTGCGGGGAGGATTGCTCCTCGCGCACTCCACCATAGGATCTTGTGAGCACCCTGAATTTTGGTTGATTTTTTTTCATTTTATTTTATTTTTCTGATTGATTGGTTTTGATTAATATTTTTATTTTATTTATTTATCTGTAAGTGTACTCTTTCATGCCATTGATATTTGGAGTATCAGGGGTGTTCAACTCTGAAAATCTTCTTCACGAGTTTTGGAGTGGACACGATTACCTTCATGACGTTATATAGTGTCCCATCCAAACTTGTTCCCTTGTACTCTTTCTGCTTCGCTGAACTTCGGGTCGGTTTAGACCATTTGATTGATATTTATTTTCCTACTCTTTTTCTTGATCATTTTCAGCGCGTTACCATGACATTTAAATTGGGAGCGCTAGACCAGTCAGTTTCTTGAAACCAACTCCTCATTGATGATCAACTCGGGACGCTCGTCACCCATGACCTTTGTATCCCACTCAGACAGGTCGTCTTGGGCTCCATTTGATTCGCACAACTTTTCCGACGCGTGACCCGATTTTATTTCACGCCACGGCGTCACATTCATTTTCTAACTTGATTTGTGGGTCCCCTGTCGACCAAAACCTGTCATCCCCAACTATGGACATGGCCCACTTTGAGCCTACTACCCGTCCGCCACTTGTGTCCCATTTATTGGAATCCCCATGTGCAACTTATTTACACATGATCATCAACGTCTATTTTTAATTCGATTTTTGCATAATGTCCGATTTTCGTCCAATCCGGCTCCACCGAGCCCAGTCCGGCTCCATAATTTTCTCCATCGGGACACCCTTATATTTATTGCCCAAAAATATCAATTTCTCATTTTACCTATTTTTATTACTTAATGGGAAATTTTTCTTGATTTAATCCTATTGGAATAACCTATTTCCTACCATTGATTCCTAGCCATTGATCTCCTTAAATAAATCCTATCCACTCAAATCCTTACATTCACTTTTCCCACACTCTCACAATTAATCCCCAGCCGGCCCTAACTTCTAGGAATCACTTTTCTTCCATTCTCTCTCTCTTATCCTCTCTCTACTCTCTCTCTTCTTTTAATTCTTTCCTACACTATTCCTATTCACAGCAGCTACTACAAAACCGATCTCCTCCTCCTCCAACACCTGATCACCACCACCCCCTTCATCGAAACCGACCTCCCCTCTCTGTCTCCGACCACCTCCCCGGCCGAGCGCCGCCGGCAACCACCCCGGCAAGCTCAGCTCCGACCATATTTCCTCCTCCTCCAACTTTCTCCTCCTCCATTTCTCTTCCTCCTTCCTCCTCACTATTGCCACTACCTTCATCAACACCAACCGCCGCCGCCACCATATTAGCAGCGTGCCCTGCACGCAGCAGCGACAGGAACAGCGACAGCAGCTGCGGCAGAGGTTGTCGGCCGCGCGCGTTCCATCGCTGGCCACCGCCGCCTCCGGCCGCCGTGGCCCCGACGACCACCCCCATGGATGCGCCCCCTCTGGCCAGAAGACCCCATGGCGGCCAACGTCCTCCGGGACGCGCCATCGAGGCGATTCGTGCGTTTACGTCGAAATCCCGTCGTAACGCGCGCGTTTTGAACTCAGAAAGTGCGCCCCATCGCAGCGACTTTGTGCACATTTTCCCGAAGATCCGACCGTTGGATCGACGATTTCTTCGCTCCGTCGTAATCTCGGTATATCCACCTTCATCCCTGTCAATTTTCGTCTGTTAATTTTATCGTTTGATACATGAAAACCGGCCAACAAGTTGACCGTCTAAATTGTATTAAATTTGGACAGTTTCGCGGGGCCAACTTCGTCAGCTTGTATCTCCTCCACCGCAGCTCCGTTTGGCATGCTACCAGTTTCGGTGCGCAGCTGGTATAACCCTCTTGCTACCCCTCCAGTTTCGTTTCATTGTGAGCTTGTTTGATTGGTTGAATTCGACGCCAAAGTTGGCCGTCCGAATTCGTAATTTCCAACGTGTAAAATTCCATTTTTGAACACGGGACTCCAGACTTCATTCTGACACCACCATTAGACTTGTGGCGTCGTTCTGGCATGTTTTCATATAAAATTTGTTAGATTTGGAGAACGTGGGCCCGGGCACGTTTTTCGGTGCAAAGCGGGTCCCACTTTCTGGGTCAACGGGACTTTTTGACGCCGGCTCATCGGAATCCAATTCCGGAGATACCGTTGAGTTCGTATCATCATTCTGGATTCGTTGACAGGTAGTTTGCTGAGTTTTGAGAAATTTGGCTCAGGCACGTGTTTCCGTGCAAACTGGAATTCCAAGTTCTGGTCAACGGGCCAAATGTAGATCGGGTCAGCGGAATCCAATTCTGGAGATACCGTTGGGTTCGTATTGACATTCTGGTTTTGTGGACATATAATTTGTTATATTTTGTAGACTTGTTTTCTTGCACATTTTTCGGTGCAAAACGGCTCCGACACGGATATCGTTTTGACCAGAAATTACCTTTTTGCCCTTGTATCCAAATTGGACCGTTGGGTAGGTTATCCTAGCTAATTTGACCATTCTGGACATGTTGGCGATGTTCATTTCATCGTCCGACAATGTTTGTTGATAATTTCTCTGAGTTTAACCTTTTTATAATTAATTAATAATTAAATCATATAATGTTCGTATTTCGGGATTAGTACAACGAAACTGAGATCAGTCAATTCCAGTGATCTCACATCGCTGAAATTGACAAGTTGGATACGTGGATCACTATAATAAGATTATCAACCTTACCGATAATCTTCTTATCTCGATTTACGTGTCATAAGTTTCAACGTACAAATAACGAAGTACACTTTATAATAGACTAGAATTGACCCTGTTTGACCAGAGTTGACCAGTTGACCCAAAGTCAACTATAAGTCAACACTTGACCTAGTTTGACTAGATTATTGACCGGAGTTGACCTAGAGTTGTTTTGACTTAGAAGAACCTAGAATAATGTAGATTGCTTGTAGAGTTTCTTTTATTACAACTTGAAACACCTTGTAACCTGTGTTGCTTTAAATAGGACTCTGTGGCTTCAGTTGGACCCCTTTACCTATCAGCTGTTCAGGTTATCAGGCGAGTACATTCTCTGATCATTTCATATCATGTTTAGGATTATATTTCCTACTTTAGACTATCTTACTTGATGCTGACACGTTGGTAACACGGATTGGTACTATATGGATCCCTTCATGAGATGTTATCCCTCTCGGGAGCATCAGATACTTTTGTCATGTGTGTTTCACTTACATCATGTATCATATGCTTCCATTATCATGAATCTTCGTTATCAGCTAGTGACTCATGTACTCACATGATCACCGAGCCTTCACGAATCAATTCATGAATCACCCTTTATGGGCAATGTAGTATAATCATGAATCTTAACGTAACTTGAATGGATCCTTGTGTATTGATTGGGGATGGGGGAGTATGAGTGAACATGTGAATAAATCCAAGTAGTGTAATCATGAATCAATTTCCAGTAGTGTAATCATGAATCAGTCCTAAGCCATTCACATGTTTATGCAGTACTCTGAATCACTAGCACTGTCTCTCTTTATATATATCGTAGATATTTACTTACAGTCTCTCCTTTACATTATGCTATTCTTCAGATCCTGTATTTTATTCTCTAGCATGATTATATTTTCTTTCCTGCTATGACATGTTGAGATGTATTGTGCTCGCTCCAGTCTTGACTGGACCTGTTGATAAATTTTACAGATAGCCTGGAGGTGCCTGCTAGCCTAGAGGAGACACAGTAGGGTTTGTTTAGGTAGTTATTTCATTTTTGTCTGGAGTTGTATTTACTTTGGGGATTACTGTATCTTTATTTGAGTTTTGTGATGTACTTCTGGGTTCATGTATCTTAGACACTTAGACTTCTATCTCCTGTATTTATTTTGAATTTCATGTTTTATCTATCTTATCATGCTCTATCTTAGATGTGATTGAAATTGTATATGCTATGTCACCCCCATTCGGGGAGTATAAACTGCTTAGCTTTATATTGTTAGATGTTGTGACCTAGGACAGCGTTCTACCGCCGACACTGCGGCGTAGGCTGGGCGTCGTTACGTTCTCGTGCCCTAACTCTAGGGTGCGGGTCGTGACACGTTTTTAGTGGTGGCCCATGCAGGTCGAGAGTAAAGTGTAGTGGTATTCGAACTAGAGTACCACTACAGCCTGCACTAGGAATAGGATATATTTTTGAAGGTACTCAATCACAGCTAGGAACCCTTGAGAGATTCCTTGGACGACCCTGGAGAATCTTATTTAACTTCGATTTGAAAATTCTTTTTTTTCTTCTTTCCTTGATTTGTTTTATCTTTATTTTCTGTTGTTGAATTTGATTTTTATGGATTATTGTTGAATTTGAGTTTGTATTTATTAATTTTGATGGAAGATTGTCGAATTTTGAATTTTGATGATAGCTGTTGCATTCGAGTTTGTATTTTGATGGATTTTGTTCATTTTTGAACTTTGATATTCGTTAACAAATTTGATTTGATTTTTGAGTATTCATTATTGATTTAATTTAATTTTTGGCAAGATGAAATTATATGGGCTAGGTCATCTATGTTATGGAATCTAGTCTTCTATAGTCACATTAGCCAGCATGGTGAGGACATATAGTCTGACTCTGGATATATTTCTCGGGTGTGGGAATTTAAGGTTTTCGCAGCCAAGCTAGCGGCATCGCGAAAATGTTAAATACCATGATTCTAGATATATGTGCATAAGTCAAGGGCTCTGTGATTATCGTAGCCTTGCTTACTGGTATGACGAGGATTTAGAGTACCACGATTTTGGACAGACGCATATGATTATCAGATTGTACTTTAAATATTTTCGAACATGTTTTCTCTACTTTTGTTGCAGTCCTTCAAAAAAAAAGAGAATTAATAATTGGCTCGTTTTGTTTAGTTTTGCTTCTCATTATTTAACTTAGGAGTAGGTTAGCTATTTTTATAAATCTTGTGTAACTTCTTACCATGAAATTTTTCTTAATGAATCGATTATTTTGCTAAACTTATCTTGGGATTGATATTTTAGTTCTAGGTTTCAAATATGGTTCTTCTTTAAACGGTAAGAAAAACAAATTTTATCGTTATTTCTTCTTGCTATTATTCTTGTATTAAGTAATAATAATAATAAAACTGTCTTGATTTCACTAATCGCCTGCTTGCAATCTTGGTAGGAATCTAAATGTTAGTCTTAACGTAGAATTAATTTTTATTGGGACATGAGAATATGTATATAGACATATATAGCAGACACTTTGCCTAACACGTATGCATGCTACACTTGATTTTTCCACATATCTAGATACATATTGATATGTTGTTAATGTCCAAATTTTCATAACCAATATTTCTGGTCCTTTGCTTTTCCAGGTTTAAATTCGTAAATTAAATGAAAATTTTATGTTATTAGTTTTGTCTACATAACTGCACATGTATGTTATACGTAGGGTTTTAATTCAAAAAATTTGGTTAAATTGTGTTTAATTTTGTCAAATGTAAGACTGTGTACATATTAATCCTTAATACTGAATTCCAAATGTTTAGTTTAAATTGCTGTTTTATTTTCTTTAAAATAATATTTGAAGCTGTGTACAATGTTGTACGTAGGGATATAATGTTAGGTTTCATATTCTTACATGTAGGTTGTGATAAACATTGAGTTGGTTTTGATATGCAAATTTCTCCAAGATCCTGAAAACTGAATACATGTTAACGTTTTTACATTGATTTTCATGTTTAGTTAAAATTCAGATTTAACATGTAACAATGAACTTATGTGTAGATAAATGTATGGATAGTATGTTAGGGTTTCTTGTCTATCATGTTAGGATATTGGATGCATTGAGTTAGTTGTGATCTTTTCAAAACCCTAAAATCGGAGACTGCATTATGTTGATACTTCACTGGTTTAAATGTTAGCTTTTTCCTCTCCAACGCTCTCTATATTATGTATTGTGAGTGGATTTCAATCTAATCGACTTTCGTTATAAAAACTTATGATTTTGATTTTTTTTTTTGGGATAGTACCCCCTTTTTATGATTGGTAGTTACCTTCTTTATTTTTGATGAGTACCAGTTTTCATATAGGATGGTAGACCGCCTTACGGTTTTGATGGTTTGTGTTTCTGTAACTTCTCTAGTTTAGCACCCCGGATTGCTTGTGTGTTTTGATACCCTATAACCGTTTTGGTTATCATGACTAGCATACCTAGATGGGACTTTCACTACCACCGTATGCCATGACCCTGTATGTCGTCCTATTGATCACATGATTTGTTTTAATCTGAGACTTTGATTGTGGGGGTTTGACCTAGAGGGAGTACGAACATTTTAATTTCGAGGACGAAATTTTTATAAGGAGGGTAGGATGTGAGCACCCTGAATTTTGGTTGATTTTTTTCATTTTATTTTATTTTTCTGATTGATTGGTTTTGATTAATATTTTTATTTTATTTATTTATCTGTAAGTGTACTCTTTTATGCCATTGATATTTGGAGTATCAGGGATGTTCAACTCTGGAAATCTTCTTCACGAGTTTTGGAGTGGACACGATTACCTTCATGACGGTATATAGTGTCCCATCCAAACTTGTTCCCTTGTACTCTTTCTGCTTCGCTGAACTTCGGGTCGGTTTAGACCATTTGATTGATATTTATTTTCCCACTCTTTTTCTTGATCATTTTCAGCGCGTTACCATGACATTTAAATTGGGAGCGCAAGACCAGTCAGTTTCTTGAAACCAACTCCTCATTGATGATCTACTCGGGACGCTCGTCACCCATGACCTTTGTGTCCCACTCAGACACGTCGTCTTGGGCTCCATTTGATTCGCACAACTTTCCCGACGCGTGACCCGATTTTATTTCACGCGACAGCGTCACATTCATTTTCCAACTTGATTTGTGGGTCCCCTGTCGACCAAAACCTATCAGCCCCAACTATGGACATGGCCCACTTTGAGCCTGCTACCCGTCCGCCACTTGTGTCCAATTTATTGGAATCCCCATGTGCAACTTATTTACACATGATCATCAACGTCTATTTTTAATTCGATGTTTGCATAATGTCCGATTTTCGTCAAATCCGGCTCCACCGAGCCAGTCCGGCTCCATAATTTTCTCCATCGGGACACCCTTATATTTATTGCCCAAAAATATTAATTTCTTATTTTACCTATTTTTATTACTGTAGTGCCCCGTCCCGCTCAGTCAATCGGAGGAATCGAAATGTCGACGGCGTTCGGACTTGGCCTTGCAACGGCCGTTTGAAGACATCGCTCAGGTGGGGTAGTTTCGGTAAACTTGCCTCATCTTTGCCTTCACATAATAAATTGTGTTTTCAACTTGCACAAGTAGGCTTGAAGATAAAAGATACGAACCCACATAGCTAAAGGGAGTAATCCCGTCGAGTTGAATTGAGTTAGAATATGGAAACGTCCAATGGTCGGCTTAGAATTGATGCACGTCGTGCTTTGAAAATGACACTCGGTCCTTCGTCCCGTGGCTTGGGAGAAGGAAGTTGGTTGAGTAGGCAAGTTATGATCGCAGCCTAAGTCATAGGCGTCGCCCGCATAAATGCTTCATAAAGCATGCACGGTCCCATCGTCCAGGGCTTGGCATAGCCCTGGCTTGCCCAAGAGTTAAGTTGCGTCGCATGACTGCTGGCGTAAGTCTAAGCACCCAATGACTTGGTCGTCCAAAGTTGAGTACGTATACGGCACGTTCCCTCGGAGCAAGGCTCGATGCAGCCTTTGCTCGTTAAGTTGTAGGCTGAGTAAGTTAGGCAAAGTTATGCCGGTCGACCTAAGTCATTCCAAGTGCTGTCCCGCTCATTCTGCGGTTGACAGGTTAAATAGTCCCACGATCCCAAGGCCCGTCGTATAAAGTATGACTTGGGCGATAATGTCACGTAGAACAGAAGTCGGATTGAGGCACGATGGCATGGTCCTAGTGTTTTAAGGTACGGGCCACGGTTGATTTATTGAGTTTGGAGAAAGGGGCAAGAGAGGATTATGCTCGCGACTACAGGTCGGCGAGGCCTCGCGACTATAGGTCGTCGAGGCGGTTTCAGAAGAAAGAAGAATGCTCGCGACTATAGGTCGTCGAGGCGGTTTCAGAAGAAAGAAGAATGCCCGCGTCTATAGGTCGTCGTGGCGGACTCAGATTTGGAAAGTGTCGATCGCGTCTTGCATGGTCATTGGACAACTTGTCGATAAAGTGAGTTTCCCCGCACGGCAAACCCGAGGCCTCGGAACCGCTGCGGGCATTGGGAAACATGCAACTTGTCGACAGGGTGAAAGTTCCCCCGTACGGCAAGCCCGAGGCCACGGGACCGTTGCGGGCATTGGGGAACAAAAGATAAACTGTGCTTTGCACGGGTTAGGCCGGGACTTGCAGCGGGGCTAGCTACCTTACGCTGAAAGGGACGCCCGTCTAATGAAAGAAAGAGGAGTCCACTATGGCTCTGGGAGCCAGTGACCAAGTTCATATAGATGTAGGCAGATAGCGGCTAACCGCGTGTATGCCTTTGGATTTAGTTGAGTTGAATATGTATGTAGTATGCAGTAAGAAAGACACAATATCTGGGCCTAAGATTTGGCAACAGCGAAGGCGGCGTGCTTCAACACGAGTTGTGGCATTGAGTCTTGAGTTGTCGGCACTGAGTTGCGAGGCACGGCATAAAGGAGTTATAGCACGGTTGTAAGGAAATTGGGTACTACCGCGTAGTTGCGTCTCTGATTCTGGCCGAAAGGCAAGCACGACCTGATAGGTTAACGTTGTGGCACGAGAAGTGGTCTAGAGGCAAAGTATGAGTAATATTGACATTGCAAGCACGGGATGGTTTTGACACACGAGTTGCGCCAAGGCGCCGGTCCTAAAACTGAACCTAAGGCAAGAGTAGAAAGACAATCGAAAAGGGATTTAAGCTACACAAAGTAAATGAACGTGTAGGTTTTGTATGGGTGGGCGAGAAGCTCACTCCACCAGTACAGTGGTACTGACACCCACACAGTGTTCATGTGCAGGCACAGGTAGAAGCTCGTGGCGCAGAGTTCGCTTGGATGCGTCGAGGCACGGAGTTCCTTGGCGAGTCAAAGCGTGCGGCCGCATGGACTGAAGACTTATACAGGACATAATGTATGGACATCGCCTTCCGAAGCTTCCGCTGGATCAAGACTTGTGATTGAGAGATGAGAGAGAGCAGAGTGAACTTGTAATGAGAGACAAAGTGAGCTTGAGAGACTTGTAACATCGGCCTTGCGCCCCATTGTAATCTTTGTTTTCAATATCAATAAAGAGATTCTTTTGAAAGACTTGTGTTCATGTGTTTTGGTTCTAATTCCGCTGCTATAAATCAATGTCTCTGCACGGGACTTCTGTGCGACGACCCCGTCGCAGCCGCTGAAATCGGCCGTTATGGAACCCGCCTTGCACGAGCGCAATCTAGGCTCGTGCGGCATCACGCCTTAGCGAGGACGATCGCTCCTACGGGAGCGGGGCGTGACAATTACTTAATGGGAAATTTTTCTTGATTTAATCCTATTGGAATAACCTATTTCCTACCATTGATTCCTAGCCATTGATCTCCTTAAATAAATCCTATCCACTCAAATCCTTACATTCACTTTTCCCACACTCTCACAATTAATCCCCAGCCGGCCCTAACTTCTAGGGAGCACTTTTCTCCCATTCTCTCTCTCTCTCTTATCCTCTCTCTATTCTCTCTCTTCTTTTAATTCTTTCCTACACTATTCCTATTCACAGCAGCTACTACAAAATCGATCTCCTCCTCCTCCAACACCTGATCACCACCACCCCCTTCATCGAAACCGACCTCCCCTCCCTATCTCCGACCACCTCCCCAGCCGAGCACCGCCGGCCACCACCCTGGCGAGCTCAGCCCCGACCATATTTCCTCCTCCTCCAACTTTCTCCTCCTCCATATCTCTTCCTCCTTCCTCCTCACCATTGCCACCACCTCCACCAACACCAACCGCCGCCGCCACCATATTAGCCATCAGCACCACCTCCTCCGCGACACCCCGCGTACCGCCGTGTCGCCGTCGCTGCGTCGAGCGCCACCCCGCACGCCCTGCACGCAGCAGCGACAGGAACATCGACAGCAGCTGCGGCAGAGGCTGTCTGCCGTGCGCGTTCCCGCGCTGGCCACCGCCGCCTCCGGCCGCCGTGGCCCCCGACGACCACCCCCATGGGTGCGACCCCTCTGGCCAGAAGGCCCCATGGCGGCCAACGTCCTCCGGGATGCGCCGTCGAGGCGATTCGTGCGTTTACGTCGAAATCCCGTCGTGACGCGCGCGTTTTGAACTCAGAAAGTGCGCCCCGTCGCAGCGACTTCGCACGCATTTTCCCGGAGATTCGACCGTTGGATCGGCGATTTCTTTGCTCCGTCGTAATCTCGGTATATCCACCTTCATCCCTGTCAATTTTCGTCCGTTAATTTTATCGTTTGATACATGAAAACCGGCCACCAAGTTGACCGTTTAAATTGTATTAAATTTAGACAGTTTCGCGGGGCCAACTTCGTCAGCTTGTATCTCCTCCACCGCAGCTCCGTTTGGCATGCTACCTGTTCCGGTGCGAAGCTGGTATAACCCTCTTGCTACCCCTCCAGTTTTGTTTCATTGTGAGCTTGTTTGATTGGTTGAATTCGACGCCAAAGTTGGCCGTCCGAATTCGTAATTTCCAACTTGTAAAATTCCATTTTTGAACACGGGACTCCAGACTTCATTTCTAACACCACCATTGGACTTGTGGCATCGTTCTGACATGTTTTCATATAAAATTTGTTAGATTTGGAGAACGTGGACCCGGGCACGTTTTTCGGTGCAAAGCGGGTCCCACTTTCTGGGTCAACGGGACTTTTTGACGCCGGCTCATCGGAATCCAATTTCGGAGATACCATTGAGTTCGTATCATCATTCTGGATTCGCTGACCGGTAGTTTGCTGAGTTTTGAGAACTTTGGCTCCGGCACGCGTTTCCGTGCAAACCGAAATTCCAAGTTCTGGTCAACGGGCCAAATGGAGATCGGGTCACCGGAATCCAATTCTGGAGATACCGTTGGGTTCGTATCGACATTCTAGTTTCGTGGACATATAATTTGTTATATTTTGTAGACTTGTTTTCTTGCACGTTTTTCGGTACAAAACGGCTCCGACACGGACACCGTTTTGACCCGAAATTACCTTTTTGCCCTTGTGTCCAAATTGGACCGTTGGGTTGGCTATCCTAGCTAATTTGACCATTCTGGACACGTTGGCGATGTTCATTTCATCGTCCGACAATATTTGTTGATAATTTCTCTGAGTTTAACATTTTTATAATTAATTAATAATTAATTCATATAATGTTCGTATTTTGGAATTAGTACAACGAAACTGAGATCAGTCAATTCCAGTGATCTCACATCGCTGAAATTGACAAGTTGGATACGTGGATCACTATAATAAGATTATCAACCTTACCGATAATCTTCTTATCTCGATTTACATGCCGTAAGTTTCAACGTACAAATAACGAAGTACACTTTATAATAGACTAGAATTGACCCTGTTTGACCAGAGTTGACCAGTTGACCCAAAGTCAACTGTAAGTCAACACTTGACCTAGTTTGACTAAATTATTGACCGGAGTTGACCTAGAGTTGTTTTGACTTAGAAGAACCTAGAATAATGTAGATTGCTTATAGTGTTTCTTTTATTACAACTTGAAACACCTTGTAACCTGTGTTGCTTTAAATAGGACTCTGTGGCTTCAGTTGGACCCCTTTACCTATCAGCTGTTCAGGTTATCAGGCGAGTACATTCTCTATTCATTTCATATCATGTTTAGGATTATATTTCCTGCTTTAGACTATCTTACTTGATGCTGACACGTTGGTAACACGGATTGGTACTATATGGATCCCTTCATGAGATGTTATCCCTCTCAGGAGCATCAGATACTTTTGTCATGTGTGTTTCACTTACATCATGTATCATATGCTTCCATTATCATGAATCTTCGTTATCAGCTAGTGACTCATGTACTCACATGATCACCGAGCCTTCACGAATCAATTCATGAATCACCCTTTATGGGCAATGTAGTATAATCATGAATCTTAACGTAACTTGAATGGATCCTTGTGTATTGATTGGGGATGGGGGAGTATGAGTGAACATGTGAATAAATCCAAGTAGTGTAATCATGAATCAATTTCCAGTAGTGTAATCATGAATCAGTCCTAAGCCATTCACATGTTTATGCAGTACTCTAAATCACTAGCACTGTCTCTCTTTATATATATCGTAGATATTTACTTACAGTCTTTCCTTTACATTATGCTATTCTTCAGATCCTGTATTTTATTCTCTAGCATGATTATATTTCCTTTCCTGCTATGACTTGTTGAGATGTATTGTGCTCGCTCCAGTCCTGACTGGACCTGTTGATAAATTTTATAGATAGCCTGGAGGTGCCTGCTAGCCTAGAGGAGACACAGTAGGGTTTGTTTAGGTAGTTATTTCATTTTTGTCTGGAGTTGTATTTACTTTGGGGATTACTGTATCTTTATTTGAGTTTTGAGATGTACTTCTGGGTTCATGTATCTTAGACACTTAGATTTCTATCTCCTGTATTTATTTTGGATTTTATGTTTTATCTATCCTTATCATGCTCTACCTTAGATGTGATTGAATTTGTATATGCTATGTCACCCCCATTCGGGGAGTATAAACTGCTTAGCTTTATATTGTTAGATGTTGTGACCTAGGACAACGTTCTACCGCCGACACTGCGGCGTAGGCTGGGCGTCGTTACGTTCTCGTGCCCTAACTCTAGGGTGCGGGTCGTGACAGATCCCATCTTTTGGGAGGCTGATTTAAGTCTATGCCCCATCACCCTCGCCAAAAATGGCGTGTCCATGTGTCCTATGCAGGAAGAAATGGACCCCGTGATGCAGGATATAGTGTACGGTGCACGGACAGCGTGTTCGTGTCCTCGTGTGGACACGACACGAAGCTAAAATCAGGAAGTAAAGACAGAAATCAGTAAGCAAACCCTAAATCTAGGATCCTATTCAAAAACATATGCAAAAACAGCAAAACGAAAATGGTTTAGGCATTTCAACAAACACGTAGTCTATAGGTTTTATACATGTCCGATATGGACATGAAATGGACATGAATTATGCCAAATTTTAGGGACAACTAGGGGACTCCTAGATCTAGCCCTAAATGCAAAAAAATTAGGAAAAATAATGGGTTTGAGTTATTTACCTATTGAGTGTCAATACTCCAAGAAAGCCCCAAATGGAAGGATTCCAAATAGCAACTCCCAAGCTCCAAATGACATAAAAACTGAAGAAGAATCGATGCAAGGCTTACATTGGCCCGCCGAAGATGAATCCAGACTTAGACTTTCAACGACGCGCTCGGAGTACCGCTCGGCCGATGCGAACATCGCTAAGGTGGGTGGTTCCGATGAACCCGTCTTTGCTTAGCCTAGACACGTAACAATACGGACACTATCACTAAAATCGCTAGGCAATAACACCGCGCATGGTAATAATTGACCCAGCGCACCTAGCTAAGGGATTAATCCGACCTTGTATGCTTGTATAGAATATGGAAAGGAACATGAAAAATTCGAGAACTCTCGCACCGTGCTCCACGCTCGTGCTAAGGCACAAGCTTACGTTCAAGTCCCTTATGCGTTCAACAACGAAACAATGAAAGGTTTACAACAATGAAACGGGAAGACTATCAACATAGTCGTTCCAAGTAGAGTTTAGCAACATTGAAAGACTATGGGACCGATGGGTCGCCAAGGCGACTCCCGCACGAAAAGTTGCATAATGTATAAATGAAAAAATGAACGAATAAACGAGTGAATGAATGAATCAACGAATTGATGAATACGAAAATGAACCAATGAACGAATGGACAAGTGAAAGAAAGAAAAGAAAGAATGAATAAGAGATAAGAAGGAAAGAAATGGTTAGCGACAGGTGTGACAGGCACGTGCAACGGGGCTCGCTACCCGCGCTGCACGGACGCCAACCCGGTCGATAACACATTATGGCTAAGGGTTAGCCTATGACGATAAAATACGAAATGGTCGTGGACGGACCCGTGCACGGGTGATACGGATTCCGCGGCATGATCAAAGGGAGGATCGTGGCTGGCCTAGGCTGGATCAAGTCATTGCTTACGGGCTGCCTGGGTGCGGACTCGGCCACCCGGGGGACGTAAGTGTAGGAGTATTTCAAGAGAATAACGGGGTGTGTGCCAGTCCTCACCCTACGCTAGTTGAGAAATACCACAGCTTGGATTGTCCAAAATGGCTTGTGATGCCAGCGACCGGTGCATATAGATTTAAGTGGGCTTTGCTGGTGGTAATCCACGTGCAAGTCCTTGCATTGAAATCAAAGTAGTCTAAGTTAACTGTACAAAGCACTTTCTGAATAGGCTTGAATGTAACACATAAAATGATCAAGAGTACTTCGAGCAAACGAGTTAGAAAACGTGCCCACGACGTGCTAGAACCCGAGGCAAGGACACGCACTTGACATTGAATGCTTACATGAACTACGTTAAGTTATTTCATATAAATTGTTGACTAACTTGGTTTACGTTGGACAGGGAAGGCCGGACGGTAAGTATGGGTAAGTCATGCATGTATTTCCATGCAACACTTATTTTACGCAGTACGAGACAGGCTATGAAATATGCCATGAAAATAATCCTAAGACAAGAATAGAAAGACAATGAATGATAGACGGTGAACAAAAGTAAATAGAACGTGTTTGGTAATGATAGCATTGTGGGCGAGCTAGCCTCCCTACCAGTGCATAACAATGTACTGATAATCCCACAGTCTGCATGCAGGATACAGGAGACGTCGTCGGGTGCGGAGCTTCCCTCGAACGTGCTAAGGCGCGGAGCTATCTCTCGAGCCTTGGAGCATTGCAAGGAGCTGGAGCACCATATACAGGACATAATGTATTGGAACATTGCCATGAATCATTCCTTGTTGTAAGCCACTTGGCACACCTTTTATGTTTCAGAGAGAGAGAGAGCTTGAGCGATTTATAATATCGGCCTAGTGCCGCTTGTAAACTTCTTGAATATCAATAAAAAAATTTGAATTCGCTTCAACTTGTGTTCATTTACTTTCCACTGCAAATGGGGACACTCTGACTCTGTGGCCTAGCTCAAATCGGCCGTTTCTGGACTTGGCCTTGCACGGGCGCAACCTAGGCCCGTGCGGCATCACGCCTTAGCGAGGACGATCGCTCCTACGGGAGCGGGGCGTGACAGATTGGTATCAGAGCACGGCTTTACGTCCTTAGACTTCACGTCGATTTCTCAATTTTGAAAGCTCGTATGAAATAAAGAAGTGTACGCTCTCTCTCGTTGTGCCTTGGGATATTCCATACAATAAGTCTAAATATTTTCAAAAGATCGTATGAGTACTCGGTTGGACGGGATCGATAGGCGAAGGCCTCTGCGCCACCACGACGGACTTGAGTTGGAAGGAACCGATGCTAAGAGTTAGCAAACACAGTGCGTGCTTGAATGAGCTTATGCTGACCACAAACAAGTACACGAGACCAAAGTATAGTTCGAACGGGATGGTTATACACGGCCTTTTGGCTAAGTTGTGCCGTGTGTCATGCACCTCGACTTCTGGTGTAATCGAGTTGCGAGCGATATCAATGTACCGCTCGATCGGGAACGGAGATACACTTAGAGTGTATATCGATAGAAACACTATCAAACTAACGCTTAGGCGTGCACGAAAGTTTGGCTTAGATTTTGAGGATTAGTGCGAACGACTTAGTATGTCTAGGCGACGTGAGCGATTACGCTAGAGATTCATCGAACGAATCTGAAGGATTTCTTAGCGCATGACGCGAATGTGATTGAGGACTAGATCGTATGGCTTGAATCTGAGTGGTGTATGTGATAGGTTCGGAGAAGAATAATAATAAGTGTCGACAACTAGTCGAGTGGCTCGAACCCTGAGTGGTGTATGGACGTCATAGAAATTGTTCGAGAGAGACTAAAGGATTTACGGATCGTACGAGTATGTCGGCAAGCGATGCGATCGCACAAATCCCTAGAACGTGTGTCACGCTTAGTTTATCGTGACTTCGAAAGTCCCGAGCGAGATATCGTTCAGACAACTTGTCAATAGGCAACGCAAGTTAGAAAACGATTCGGAATGATGAATGAAGATGAATGGTTATGATCAAGGAAACTTAGAGGATCGCGCGTACGATTTCGGATTGATTCAAATGAATTGTGATTTGAGTTTGAACAACGATATTGAAACTAGCTTCAGGAATAGCAGTTAAACTTGATCTTGAATATTAAATGAAATTGTGGAATATCCAACTCGGACAACAGCATTAACGCACGACTCAAAATCGATTGCAAAGGAAGATCGTCAGGTTACGCATATCGTCGATGGTATTGAGGCGTATCAAAGATCGATATGCTATAACTCGGGGGTACTCTGATTCGGCGAATGACGATCGTGCAAATATCATTGTCCCGTTGGATGCTATACTTGGGATGTTAAAAATGTGTCGAGGAAAAGATAGATTTAGCTCGAGGATTTTCTAGTTGAACGTATGACGGTCAGACTATCAAATTGATTTGGCTTGGATGAAAATATTAATGCTTGGATTTGCTTCGTTGACAACCACAACGTTGACATTCTTGTCTTATACGAGCGCAACTCCAGCCTCGCACATACGTCGCGCCGGATTATGGCGATCACTCCATGTGAGCGCTGATATGGTGATTCATACAGCGGGAGTGATTGAACTTGGATGGCGTGGCAATCTGATTGCTTCGACTTGTAGTTTGACGCGAAGGTGGACTCGAGAATGAATTTGTATACTCGAAGAATTGAACTTGAGGATTGAGTAGGTCCAATCTGCGTGTCGAGAATGGGTTAGTCTAAAACTCAAACAAGAGTTACGCCCCGATGAGAATAATTATTCCGCGGGTGCGTTGCATGGTGATTCATGAACCGCCGTAGATAATCAGACTCGTGTGAGATTGGGGCGCAATGTATTATCGAGCTGGATGACCTTGTGATCGAATACATGAATTGGTTAGAACTGGTGATTGAACGGAATTGAATATGTGCAACGTAAGTCTTGATGCGAATTAGGTGATCATGCTCGATGTTTAGAAATTTGAGTGAAATGAACTTGGGTACGTAGAAACACCCGTACAAGCGAACAAATGGTTTAACCATAGGATTTGGGGCGAGCGTCGTGCAACGACCTTGCACGATGAGCCACGGACTTGACTTGTAACTATGACCTTGTGAGCTGACCTAGCGGATAGGCGGACGACCCTATACCGAGTGATTGAGCCTGTGCGATTGATATTAGAGTATCATCTGGACGGACGATAGACTTGGGGCAGCAAGACTTAGAGTAGGACGGGGAACAAGGAGTGTGCGTGAACGATGATGAGATTGGCTCCAAACAAAGCGAATGATAGGAATGGATGACGCGCAAGTAAAGTTGGGATAACAAATTGAATCATTGATATGAAGACGGACTCGATGAGAGTGCAATACTTTGTCTTAAATTGGACGGGAATTGCTTAGACTTAGCCGACCCCGCTAAGAAGAAATCGTATTGATTTCGTAGACAAGAATGCTTGAGTAGCGAATCGAACCATCTCGAGGACCGAGATAAACGATAGTAAGATGCATGAGTTTGATTTTAAATCGACGTTAGCAAAACGATCGACAAATCAAAACTATCACGAGTAGCTTGTCCGACTTTGCTAATCGCTAAGCTTGGTTGAAATGTACATATTCGGGGGATGCCTTGGATACGTGCACGATCCAAACTCAGCGATATGATGAACTCAAATGCAGCTGCAAGTGGATGTTGCAATGCGCATAAACGAAAGTGAGTTTGCCTCAGCCTATGACACTCGCATTTGATGAATTACAACGCACCTCGTGCGACTGCTTTCAGTCCCATGATACGTCAACGTAGCAACCAAGTCAAAGAAACACTTGAATTGAATAAGTGCCATCAACTCAAAAATGAATGAAAAGTTACTCAATAAAAAAATTGACCAAACGTATGCGATACGGAACTTGGAAAGGTATCGAGTATAGTTCGGTGCCATAGAACGATAGAGCCGTTCGATAGGGATTGCCTAAGAAATACGACGACGCAAGTTAAGGAATGGTAGGATGACCTGCACTCAGGAAGTCTCGAGGACGAGACTTGTTTTGAGTGGTGTATTATGTAATGACCCGCTCCACCCTAGCGGAACGCCGATTCAAACGGCAAGTGCAACGACTCGAACGAGCCGTCGACTCGAAGAGTTGGTATCGGCCTGAAGATGAATCGATGCAAGGCTTACATTGGCCCGTCGAAGATGAATCCAGAGTTAGACTTTCAAAGGCGCGCTCGAAGTATCGCTCGGTCGATGCGAACATCGCTAAGATGGGTTGCTCCGATGAACCCATCTTTGCTTAGCCTAGACACATAACAATACGGACACTATTACTGAAATTATTAGACGATAACACCGCGCATGCTAATAAATGACCCAACGCACCTAGCTAAGGGATTAATCCCACCTTGTATGCTTGTATAGAACATGGAAAGGAACATGGAAAATTCGAGAACTCTCGCACCGCGCTCCACGCTCGTGCTAAGGCAAAAGCTTACGTTCAAGTCCCTTATGCGTTCAACAATGAAACAATGAATGGTTTACAACAATGAAACAGAAAGACTATCAACATAGTCATTTCGAGTAGAGTTTCGCAACATTGAAAGACTATGGGACCGATGGGTCGCCAAGGTGACTCCCGTACGGGAAGTTGCATAATGTATAAATGATAGAATAAACGAATAAACGAGTGAATGAATGAATCAACGAATGGATGAATACGAAAATGAACCAATGAACGAATGGATAAGTGAAAGAAGGAAAAGAAAGAGTGAATAAGAGATAAGAAGGAAATAAATGGTTAGCGACAGGTGTGACGGGCACGTGCAAAGAGGCTCGCTACCCGCGCTGTACGGACGCCAACCTGGTCGATAATGCATTGTGGCTAAGGGTTAGCCTATGACGATAAAATACGAAATGGTCGTAGATGGACCCATGCACGGGTGATACGGATTCTGCGGCATGATCAAAGGGAGGATCATAGCCGGCCTAGGCGTGATCAATTCATAGCTTACGGGCTGCCTGGGTGCGGACTCGGCTACCCGGGGGACGTAAGTGCATGAGTATTTCAAGAGACTAACGGGGTGTGTGCCAGTCCTCACCCTACGCTAGTTGAGAAATACCACGGCTTGGATTGTCCAAAATGTCTTGTGATGCCAGCGACCGGTGCATATAGATTTAAGTGGGATTTGCTGGTGGCTATCCACGTGCAAGTCCTTGCATTGAAATCAATGTAGTCTAAGTTAACTGTACAAAGCACTTTCTGAATAGGCTTGAATGTAACACACAAAATGATCAAGAGTACTTCGAGCAAACGAGTTAGAAAATGTGCCCACGACGTGCTAGAACCCGAGGCAAGGACACGCACTTGACATTGAATGCTTACATGAACTACGTTAAGTTATTTAATATGAATTTTTGACTAACTTGGTTTACAGGAAAGGCCGGACGGTAAGTATGGGTAAGTCGTGCATGTATTTCTATGCGACACTTGTTTTACGCAACACAAGATAGGCTATGAAATATGCCATAAAAATGATCCTAAGGCAAGAATAGAAAGACACACTACACCAAAACACTTGTATTATAACAGTCTATACCTGTTACAAAAATTAATTCTAACGGGTAAATTCCGTGAGTATATAGGCGTGGGTAATATTACTAACTGTGCTCTTAACGGCATGTATCCATTAGTATTTTAGTTATTCTAACGGCCATAGCCGTTAGTGATTATTTTCCTAACAGACATATAAATATATATAGAATTGAATACTAACGGGCTTTGACCGTTAGTATATTTAAAATATATGAAAAAAAATTAATTTTAGAATTGAATAGTAACAGAAATGGGTCGTTAGTATTTGCTAAAAATATGGAAAAAAAAATATAATTTTTCTTTTTGGTTTGAACCTTTCATTTTTTTCTCACATATATAGGTTTACAAATTTCTCAATTATCAGAAAAATACAATATTGTATCTAAACTCAATATTACATCTAAACTCAACTATATATACTTTGATATAACCACTAATCATTACATAGAGTAACATAATGAGATTAGAAAGCTTGGCAATATTTGAAACGAAGGAACATGCTTACAGGGGTAACAAAAAAACAAAGAGAGTTGAACTTTGGTAAAAGTTGCACTTTAAACTACTAAAACAAACTCTATACCACTATGATACATTTCACAACGACCAAGAATAATAAAGACTAAATGATACTACATAGTTCTAACTAAAGATAGCTCAAATGGAATAATTCCAGTAGTGATACTTCTATAATTTACGCAAACTCCAAAAAGTGATACAAGAAGTCCCGAGATGTCATTACTATTGTTGTCGTTTCAACTCCATTAAAAATCAAGTTGTCAGCAAAAGGTGCATCGATCGAAGCAATAGGAATTGCATCCAAAGAGGGGAGGATGGACACCTGGAAATTATAGAAAACTTTAAGAGCATAATACAAAAAAAGACAGGAAAAAATACAAAAATTTATTGCACTGTCAATACAGTAAGTGGAGCATTAGAAAAAGAAGAGCAAGAAAAAAAATACAAAGATATATAAAAAGCAACCTGTAGATCAATGCATATATTTCTCTCGTGTTCAACAACCTACAGTAGGATAAACAACAATTAGTCATCTGCTTGCAAAAATGAAATGAACATTAGAGAAGAAGAAAGTGAATACCAGAAATTCTGTATGATTGGCTTTTCCAGTGTGGTTTGAAAAATTAGCAATCTTGGCACATGGAATATATGTGCTTTGGTGTATGATCCGTTTGATATTTATATGCTAATGACATTGAATGTCCAATAAAATTCTGAAAGAAATATACAACAAGAAATACCGTCCTCCTGCAGCAATATTATTCAAAATTGCTAGTGAAAGAAGCAACCATAAGAAGATAAATGTTTAAAAAGTTAAATTGTAGCTCACATTTAAAATTCCATCCATGAATACCTCGATATTTCCTAAATAGTAGCTGCCATTTTATTTGACTAAATATCCAAATTGTGGCTGAGCAACAAATTTTATCACGTGAATTTTTTCATCTACTTCAAATGGCAACAAATAGTAGCTGCCATTTTATTTGAAAATGTAACTCATTCTAGAATTTAATCTTAGATGGACAAATGGCAATAAAGTTGCACACTATCATCTCACTGATGAAATGTCTCTGAACTAAACGTGACCAGTAGATTATCTGAAGATTGTCATTTTCATTTTTTTTTCCTTGAAGCATTTGATACCTCTCAACCGTTGGACATTATTGGCATTACACTTCTTGAAAATAATAAAAAATTAATTATTGAGGGTTTGTAGGAACCTTTCGTCTATTGTCATTTGTGATGTTGATTGTATCTAGTTTTCCACTACAGACAATTTAGGTGAGAATGGGACACATTAACATGAATTAAGAAGGTCTTATCAAGAAAATAAATTGTAAGGGGCCCGTACATAATCTGTATAAATGATTCTGCTCTAGTAATTTAGGAGTGTACAACAACAAAAGCCTTCAATCCCAAATAGTGATTAGAAAGCTGTCTATATCAAATTGCCTACAAGAGAGAATTTTTGTTCCATATGAAGTGTTAAATGAACAACCTTGCAAATATCCAAAATTAAAGTGCACACATAAACAATTAATTGTGCCAATTGCACAAAATTAGGAGGAAGACTACTATCTGGAGTAATTGCATCCAAAACGTATGAATAAAAGGATGCGACAATATTATCTCATGTCCTTTTGAAGCTTTTGCATATGCTAATTTTGCTTTTTCATCGTCTCTGATAATTATGTAATTAATAGCTTCAAACGAAGAGAGTAATTATAAAGTAGAGCTAAAAGCATAGTGGAAAACCATCTGGAAGGTCTAAGAGTAGTGAGAGATTGCCTGAAGAGTTTGGAAGAGCCAACGAGGAATTTATTGCATCAGTAGTAACTGATCGATGACCGGTTATGATCTCACATAACATACTCTGTTAAGAAAGACACAAATTCTAATCATAATCAGGGACGGAGCCAGGACTCCAAGTGGACAGGGGCCGAGTGCCCAAGCAAACTAAAGAATAACAATAATCACATCATAAAAGCCATAATAGAGCAAATGTTTTAGTGATATCAAATTCAAAAAGAATGCAGGTTCAAAGATTCCTAGAATTATATTCCTATAGTACATGTTCAAAAGGTACAATATTAGAGAATGCATGTTCAAATATTTTATAACAAAACTATATTATACCTGCAAAAAGTATTTGGTCCTCCTGAAGAAACTCCACACTCCTTGTGCACCATTTCCCTGCAACATCGACAAAAAAATGATATGAGAAGGGGGAACATGATAAATTAAGAAAATATTCATGATCCCTCCAATGTGAAGTTACATAAAATCATAATGTTACATCTGATCCCTCCAATGAGAACCTGTAGACGAGGTTAGCAAGACGTTTCAAAAGATTGAAAAGAGACTGGGGCACCTGCTCAAGGAAGTGTGGCCTCCTAGTGTTCATAAAATCATAATGTTACATCAGTTTAAACTCTCCTAAAATTATCCTACATAGACAGACAACATTGGAGTCACAACGTAGGAGATGCTTGCTTTGATTGCTCTTAAACAACATTGCACGAGTCTTCTCTAACTTTAACAATGCTGCACTAATCCTACAAAGAGCAAAAACAAATACCAACCTCTGGAGCTCGGAGACCCTTAGTTCCAGCACAAGGACCCTCCCTCTTGTGCTTTCCATTTCTTACCCTAGAGCTCGGCCCATAATGAGATGCCGCTGAAGCCATAATTGAGATCCATAAGAAATGCAACTAAAGGTGCCTGAGTTCTTACCCTACAGCTCGGCCCATAATGTGATGTCGTTGAAGCCAAAGCTGACCAGGAGCATAAAGAAGTCCATCGTCCCCAAAATTATTATCTCCTGAAATCAAGAAATATTAGCATCCATTTATAAAAGCTTATGCAGTCTAATCTACACAATTAACTGAAACTAATCCTATGATTCCTAAGATCCTATCTATGTAGTTATAGCCATCTCACCTGAATTTTCAGATATTACAGGTCTTACTTATATTCAGCTTGAGGTAATATATGCTTTTAGCAAATAAATACAACTCTTGTGCCCTTCAGCCTCAAAATATATGCCAAAATGGGAAGTTCACTATTCCTCACTGCAAAAAGGAAGGGAGGTTCAGTAGGGAGGGCAAGTCCCCATCCCGAGGCATTGGCTCACATCCACTCTTATTAGCCCCATACTCCACGCTACTGTACATTACAAAATGAAGGGACTAGTCTAACTATTTCAGGGAGGAAGCTCCTAACCTGTCAGTATGAGCATGTTATATGCACGACATTGTTCAAACAGTAAGTTCAGGAGGTTTTAACACCGTTTATCAATCAATGAACATGTGAAACAATCCCATTCTGATGTCCAATAATAGTTTATAAATCAACACATTTTGGCAAGATAAACATGTCATGTTTCCTGGAAGACCACTTTACGCAAAAGTATACTTACTCCTGGAAGACCACTTTGAAACAAAGTGTCTATCAAGCTGGCTCCATACGGATAGGAAACATTCTGAATGTTGGGACTATTCAAGAAATAGACAAGGGGAAATGGAAAATGTGAAAGTTTGAACATTTGAACTAGTAATACGTTTATCAAAAGCGAGTTGCATGACAGCAGCCTGAACTTAACCATATGTAGTAGCATGTTGACACTTATTATCATAGAAAGGACAGTGACAACATGGCAAGAGCTACAGATATCCTGTAACTTGTCCACAAATGGTTCCAGTTCAGGATTTCTTCTCCTACAACTTAGAAATTTGATACAAGCTGAATAATCCATAGGCTACCTTTTTAGTAATGTAAAATTCTAGATTAAGGGGGGGGGGGCAGGGCCCCCTTTGGCCTTAGTGATGTTTCGTCCCTGATCATAATATAACAATATATACAATATGTACATATTCATAGACAAATAGCATTGTTAGAAACCATAATATAACAATATATACACAAATATGTCATCATAACAAACCAGATGTCAAATCAGCAAGTAATATTAAGTAGTACAAACAAATGCAAATTTTGACTTCCTGCTCAGGTGGCTAAAAGGGAACCCAGGTCTGAGGAGAGAGATTTTAGTAGATGGTTGATAAACCCAGGTGCACTTTACCTCCTCTCTCACACATGCGATATTTGAATTTCCTGCCAGTTTCAACCATGCATACTGGTCAGCTAAGCAGCACACTCAGACTTATTACTACTATCATCCAAAGGAAATGATCTGATAAAGGGAATGCTCTGATACTCTTCCCTTTCTACTGATACACTATCACAGTAATTTTAAACTGATTTACAGAGCAGTAATTTGTTGGAAGTAGCAAAGTTACTCATATCAACCAAAATGATGGTCTACAACTACTATAAAATCTTTAAGTAAATGTTGTAGCTAAATATAAATTACCTAAATATATTATTAGAAAACACTACTGATTCTAATCATGGGTTCTACAACAAACATGGTAAGATCATAGAAAGAATACGAACATCACAATTTGTGGAGGGGAAGAAGAGATTCATCTACCTAGGGGATGGAAAGGGGGATTACTATCCTTCTCTGAAGCTAAGTGAAGGAGACTATATGATGCCGAGGAAGAACTACCCACTGTAGGATCTAATCATTGGAAACATTGGCCTCATTAAGGTTCAGGTCCACGGATGGAGCAACGATAAGGAGCTCGAAAGGATCCTCTTGCAACTCATCAAGCAGACAATCTCCAAAGGCTGCAGCAACTCCGACCAATTGTTATCAGCGGATTGCAAGTCCAAAACCCTTCCAGCTGCTTCTTCGCATGAAGCCCTTCAAAAACCCTTGCCTATTTACCTTTGCCTTTTAGCGGGAAGTTTATTTGGAATATTTGGCATCAGTTGTATGACAAACAAAATTGCTATATTAAATGGTTAGCTCACAGAACTTGATCTATGAATATCATTGTTGATGATACTTCTTCACAATCAGATTTTACACATAATTGATCCATTTGAAGTGTATAAGAGCATGGAATGATAGAATTGGAGAAGAACTTGATCTATGAATATCATTGTTGATGATACTTCTTCATAAGAGTATCAGATTTTACCTTAATTTTCAATTTTGCTATATTAAATGGTTAGCTCACAGAACTTGATCTATGAATATCATTGTTGATGATACTTCTTCATAAGAGTATCAGATTTTACCTTAATTTTCAATTTTGCTTGTTTCTTTATATATACAAAATGATAATGTAGGGTAACATATTACCTGATATTCCAGCCAATGTCTGATGTGTTCCTCAACTTAAGTTCACTTAGTACTTTATTTGCTAATATTTCTAATATAAATAGAAGAGATTGATATATGGACAAGTTATGTACACATATATGGCTTGAAACAAGGATTTTATCTTTGTAAACCTCTAGTAACATACATCCTCCCACATTTTTCATCCTTTCCATCTTGAAGAAGTCCAAAGCTTTAAAATGAAACACTTTGAGATGAACATTGTGACTATGGTTCACCTCTAACATATGTTTATAAGAGCAACTAAGCATGTCAGCACAAACATAAATGCAAACATTTTGAAATGTAAGTATTAATAAAACCTTTTCCCTCCTCCTTTATCCGGGCTTATGTATTACTATAGTTGTGTAATGGCAGGACGAATTGGAAGCAGAACTAGAGGAGTTAGAGGGGGTTGAGCTGGAAGAACAACTTCTTTAGCATGCTATAACTACTCCTGCTGCTTCAGTGCAATATACTCCTACAGGAAGGCAAACAACTCGGCTTACTCAACAAAAAAAATCATCTCAAGAAGATGAACTTGCGGTATTACAAGCAAAAATGATAAGATATTCAAGTACTAATACTTATGTTTCCTACACGTGTACCTTGTTAAAGGATACTCCTAACAATTAATAGAAATTAAAATATTCTATTAGCTCTACATCTTTTTCTTGTTCGAACAATTCATTTCCACTGATTAGTTAATCTTGAAATAAACTATAAAATGGGAATGTTATGTAGCATATGTGGCTACTGTCTGTTTGATAAAGTGTCCAACCAAAATGTTTGTGGTTTCATTCATCTGATATTAAATTAATCCTGAAAAATAGTATTTGAACTGTGAGTTTATGAGATGGGGTGAAATATTATCAATAAGTACACTAACTAGAAAGGTCTTTTCAGTTGATCTTCTAGGTCCATAATCATAATCCTCACTTACGACTAACTAGAAAGGTCTTTTCGGTTGATCTTCTAGGTCCATTGTCATTAGACTCTAGTAGGATTCATGTTTTATGTGACTGAAAGCATAGTCTATTTGATACAAAATAACCTTTGTTAATGTAGGATTCATGTTCTAGTAGGACTCATGTCTGATTTTGTCAATGTAGGATCAATGTGGAAAATGCCATTTCTTTATGGGTTATGAATTATCGCATCAACAACTACTGAAAGGATTGTTAATTCTTCTGATATTTGAATGGCTACAGGAATGATTCCATCATAATTTTGTTTGGTTCATATGTAATATTACTGGAGTGAAAGATAAATAATGTAGGACATGATCAAGTGTCGCCCCTCAACTGGCTGGCGGCTGCTGCTTATTTTCCTTTTGGATTATCGTCGTGTCCAAATCATAGATTTGTAGAGCAATTAAATGCATATTGTTGTGGCTATGATCCAAATGGCAGATAATGCACTACAGGTATGTATTTAATTTAATTTTATTTATTTATAAACTTTATTCGATATATATAAACATATGCATGGTGCTACTATTTTCTCTTCAATATGGAGAAAATATCAAGTTAATTATTTGTATATCAAATATCAATACATAAGAAGGAAGGAAATGGTTGGAAAGAACAGCCTTCACATACCTATTGCGAATGTCCAGGAGCTTGCTGCCAGCAGCTGCTACAACGACGAATCGAGCAATATCTCTCATAGATACATTAGGAATGAAGCTGAGGCTGATCGGGTCTGTAGTAGCAAGGACAATGTCGATCTTCCAGTTATCGGTTTGAGCCAGTTATAGGACCCCAGCAGTGCCAAGAAGAGTCTGTCAAGCTTAACCATGCTTGTGAGAACTGGGGATTCTTTCAGGTCAATTAATTTTTAAGCCACGTTTATTACTTTGTTAATTTATAACTGCAACATTCAGGAAATTAAGTTTATAAATTTTTTAGCAGTTGCAGTTAATAAATCACGGAGTTTCGAAAGAACTGATGGAAAAGATGAAGGTAAATGTTTCTGAATTTTTTGAACTCCCATTGGAGCAAAAGCAAGCATACGCGATAGGAGCATATGGTCCCAAAGGCTACGAGCACTCTGTCGAATGGGAGGAGCAGAAGCTAGGCAGGGCAGACTTGATGTACATTGTCATCCAGTTATTATGGGGAGATCATAGTTGGAGTCAAATCTACCCCAAAGGTTTGAACCAAGTTCCTATGTAATGCTACAAATCATTTTAGTTATCCTTGTATGTTAAGGAAAAAGAAATCTTTTGGGTTTCTTTTCCAAATGCTCAGGTAGAAGTTGATCAATGTGAAGAGTTCAGAGAATGGAATCACAACATTCCAAAAGTCAAAAATTTATAAGGAAAGGGTTTGAGTTCTAGGTCTTCGGAAGATTGGGTGCTCCAACCATTCGGACATCAAAAGTGTGAAACAAAACAGTAATGTGGTCCTACTCACAGCAAACATTCCTATGTTGTATATTCGTTCATTCCATAGCGGTGAAACTCTATATAATCAACTGCATATCAAGAAACATGTAGAGCTCCAACATGTCACACAAACTTTATCATTATCGATCGACTTATCAAAAGTATTATTTGTAAATGAGGGCACAAATAGGGGTTTCTTCTCACCTCAAATAGGGGTTTTCACTACCGACCTCACTGGAAACCCTCCTGTGCAGGCGATGTCCTACCATAGATGGACGCCAGGGAAGAGGGGTTGTTGGCCTCGCCGGATCACTGCAGCCGACGACGAACGGCTGAGAGAGAAAGAAAGAAACGATGGATGGTGTACAAATTTTTTTGGATTTATGAATAAGAGAGAGGGAGAGAGAAACAACGGATGGGTGTATGTGTAGAGTAAAATTGGAGCGGAATTGGGGGGAAGTTGAGCGCCAAATTTTTTTGGCTGCCGCTAGAATTTTTCACCAACCAAATAATAAATTTAGGGTAAAAAAATTATTATTGTAACAGGCTATAAGTATATACTAACGGTTAGACCTAGTTGGTATTTTATAACAGGTTATGTCCGTTAGAAATGAAAATATGGCCCATTAGAAATTGGTCAATATGGTGTAGTGACAATGAATGTTAGACGGTGCACAAAAGTAAATAGAACGTGTTTCTAATGATAGTATTGTGGGCGAGCTAGCCTCCCCACAAGTGCATAACAATGTACTGATAACCCAACAGTCTGCTTGCAGGATGCAGGAGACGCCGGCGGGTACGGAGCTTCCCTCGAACGTGCTAAGGCGCGGAGCTATCTCTCGAGCCTTGGAGCGTTGCAAGGAGCTGGAGCACCATATACAGGACATAATGTATTGGAACATTGCCATGAATCATTCCATGTTGTAAGCCACTTGGCATGCCTTTTATGTTTCAGAGAGAGAGAGAGCTTGAGCGATTTGTAATATCGGCCTAGCGCCGCTTGTAAACTTCTTGAATATCAATAAAAAAATTGAATTCGCTTCAACTTGTGTTCATTTACTTTCCGCTGCAAATGGGGACACTCTGTGCGACTCTGTGGCCTAGCTCAAATCGGCCGTTTCTGGACTTGGCCTTGTACGGGCGCAACCTAGGCCCGTACAGCATCACGCCTTAGCGAGGACGATCGCCCATACGGGAGCGTGGCGTGACACAAAAGAGGCAAGAACCACTTAAGAGAATACTTATAGGCAAGGGGAAACCCTAAGTGTGGCTGCCATGGGTGGGTTTGATTGGGTTCTGGGCTTAAGTCATGGGCCTATGTCTTAATTACACAAGTCATGAATTTAATTCTAAGTCATAGGTCATGCACCAAATCACTAGTCTTCCTATTCAAACCTTTATTTCTAAATGACTAACCTAGATTGACTTAAATTAGACTAAGGTCTCACCATGCTAACCTAGTCACCTTAACTAGAGGCAACATCTAGGTTAGTCTCTTAAGTCACAACTAGTAAAAGTCAAAATCAACAACCGTCAATCTAATAAATAAATCAATAATTCTAATAAGTCAAAATGACCAAATTACCCATAGGCTAAAAATAATAAATAAAAAATCTCAATCACATGGTTAGGCTCTAGGGCAGACAGTCTCTAGGGTTTCACTAGCTGCACATCAAAATCACAAGTCATAATTTTTAAATAGTTTTATAATGATTAAAAATCACCAAAAATCATATTATTATTTAAATATCATAATTAAATAATTAAATCACAAAATTTCAAAATTATCCTTATTTAGAAAACTGGGTGTTACAAGTCTACCCACCTTAGAAAAATTTTGTCTTTGAAATTTAAGATGGTAGTACTCCTTCTAGGTCAACATAGTCAAGGGTCAACCACTAGTCAATTTTTCAACATCCAAGTGCTTGGTCATCAACTGGTCAACTTCTTAGGATTTTACCTATGCTAGCTATCTAGGTGTTGGCAACTAGAGATTAGCAAAAAGAAAAACTCTATAATAGACTAACTCTTAACTTCCCAATCTTATCAAGTCACCCCTAACTAAATACCCATAATCTAAGCACACAAACCCCAAATACCATATATACATAAGCTCAAGAATAACCACCAATTACATATATCCTAAGTATATCATCTATATATCCATACATATATAACTGATCATCAAGGGTTAAAGTAGATTAAACTTATAAGGAACTGAACAAATGCTCAGAAATTAGGCTAAGGATGAATGGTCTGAAACATCAATGTAGGCAAAAGGAAATGATGCTAAGGAGACCGAATTTATAAGAAAAAGGACATGACATCTAGTAAAGGATCTGCACACTGCATATAAAGGTTGATCTATCATGCCTAAACTCATCTCAAGGAGAACTCAACTAAAAATAGAAAACTGGACCAATTATAGGCTAAACAACATATCAATACCCTATACAACAATGGCCTATAGATACCAACCAACCCATATCCCATATGCCAATATCATCTACAATCTATCTATATATAGACCTCTCAGTCTTAGGTGAACTACAACTATACTCAAGGACAGGCTCTGGTCATGGGTGTAGGACCGTTGAGCACCTCTAGAGGGGGGGTGAATAGAGTGCGTGTGTGCAGCAGAATATAATCACTAATTAAAAATTAAACTATGGCAGATATGTAAGGGACAGTAAATAGAGATAGAAGATTCAAACTCAGTTGACACAGCGATATATACTAGTATCCCTCTGAAAGGACTAATCCAGTCTCGAGTACTCTTGCTCGATGTTAATCCACTATGGCACAAGCTTTAACAGAGAGCTTGCAGTCTCTTACAACACCGTGCTTGGTGACGAGCGCACGACCAGCTCCACACAACACCGTGCTTGGTGACGAGCGCACGACCAGCTCCACAACAAGTTGTTGAAACTTGGAACAACCTCTTTACAACTCTTGAGTAACCAAAAGACTCTAAATCAACTCTGATAGTACTGGCTTTTGGCTAAGAGAAGTATAGGTGAGATTTGAAACTCTTGGATCGTTTTGAAAACACTTGAGTAAATAGAGAAGAGAGAATGAAGAATGATTTTATGATATGAAATGAAAAGTTCTTCACTATTTATAGGTATTTTCACCAACCGAACTCGGACAGAACTCGGACAGAGTTCGGATGCAAATATCTCGCAAATAGACGTTGCTCGCAAATTTGGAGGCAACAGAATTTGAATACAAACTGACCGAACTCGGTCAGAGTTCGGACCGAACTCGGGCCAAACTCGGTTAGGAGTTCTGTCAGGAGATATTTGAAAAATTCTTTTGTAAAAACAGTTTTCAAATAGTTTTTGATTATTTGTAAAATCATTTTGAAAGTCTATTTTCGAAATATGTTTTTGAAATATTTTATACGAAAATACGAATGGTAAAATATGAAGGCTTTTTAGAATGAGGACAGTTTTAACCCTAAGCCAGTATTACCATAATTGATTTTACAGAATAATTCCTAGACTCAATAAAATATAAAATACATAATAAAATGAGAAATGAGTCTCAAGTAGATTTGTTGACGTTGACGCTTTGATTGATGCGGTACATCGTCCGTTGAATATGATTTCATGAATCCTGAAATAATTAGCAGCTTTTTCTATATTTTGTGTATCGACTAAAGTGTATGTTGATTATCGAAATCGGGTGTGACCATGAAATGGGCCAACAATCTCTCCTATTTTGATAATTGACAAACTTGAGTCTATACCAAAATATATTTATATCAAATAGAAAAAATACACAAGTACCTGACAAAAATATGGATTGATTTTGTTTTCGGATTTGTTGTTGTATATGCGCGCTTTTTGGTATACTCTTTTTCTCCCCCTTTGTCAAGTAGGAAAATGAATAGGCTCCTCCGTAAATCGTGAAGCCAACAATGGAAAAACACATGACAAAGTGAAGCAAAAAAACATAATCACAGCATAGACATAAATGGAACAACTAGTAGATAATAAAACAACTCATAAGAGATTGAAATATCATAGAGAGTTCCAATATAAATCTAAGAAGTACAACTGATAAAGTCTAACTGAAATAGTTTAGACATAAAAAGAAACTACTACATCAAAAGCATCAACTAAAAGGAATATCCACTAGTCCAAGACGAAATCCATATCACATCGTGGGGTCGTCCGCACTGGGAGGATCATGAGGGAAATATGCTGCAGTCGGGTCAAAAAACTGAAAGGAAACTTCATCAGTGAAGTGAGGACCCAGAAAAGCAGGGTGAGGAAGAATGGCGACCGGATGTACTGGATCCTGAGCCAGGCTGTAGTGGAGATCGGCAATACTGTTTCTCAGCACCTGGGCCTGAGAAATATGCCGGAACTCGGAGTCCTGATGACGTTGCGTAGAGACCGCAACAAAGTCATCGAAGCGCTGGTAAAAAGTCGGGTCAAATCCTGGGACAGGTGCCGGAGCAGGAGAAGCAGCAGCTGGAGGGACCTCAGCATCAGCAGCTGGGACAGGAGCAGCTCCAGGTGGTACAGGAAACCGACGAGAGTGAGTCAGCTCAACAGGTGGAGAAGAGATGGCACACGTTTCAAGATCAATCTCGAAATGACGAAATATACAAGCAAGGTGCATAGGAAAGACTAGGTTCCTACCTGCATTCTTGCAGTTGAGCATCCAAGACATCATAGTTTTTGGAACAGAGAAAGGAATGCCAAAATGAATATGATAAAGAGCAGAAAGTTCCAAAAATGTAACTTCATCGGTGGAGCCTTTCTTCAAAAGAAGGGCAGAGAAAATCATACGATGAAGCTCATAAAAAGTTTGGTTTAGATGTCTGGAAAAGATTCTCCAGGGAGGATGTTAGGGTGACAGATTAGTTCCCTAAAAGAGGCCAAAGTAACATCAGCAGGAAACTGTATATGGTGGATGTCAACTAATGCATCACCAAGATCAGGAATGTGAAAATATTCACTGATGTCAGTGGCGCTGAATTCTAGTTCTTGCCCAGCAATGCAAGAATAGAAATTGCCGTTTTGTTTTACTTGCAAATTGCAGTAAAACATTCGGACTGTATTGTCATAAATGCTATCTTGGACTTTGAAAAAGTCGCGATATCCAAGTTGGTCAAAGATATGAGCATATTCAAAAAAAGTTGTAAAATTGACAAATGCTCCAGAACAAATACGACGAGAAGAGAAAGAATCAAACCAGAGATCTGAGAAGTCTTTGTCTAGAAACAAAGTTCATCATACTCTTCAGGATCTCTTGGTCGAGCTGGACTAAAGAGACTTGCAGGAGTATAGTCAGAAGAGGAGGAAGCACCTTGAGAAGAATTTCCTCGTTGACGTTTGGGAGCCATGAGGAGATGGAGAGGAAGGAGGAAGATCGCCCACTGGAACTCGTCGATTCCTTGCAAAGAAGGAGGAGGAAAGACTTCTAGAAGGAGAAGGAGGTATTCCACGATTTGGGGTGAAGTAAAAGTGGAAGGAAGGATGAAATATATAGGTGCTAGGGCCGGCTGTTCGGTTCTGGAACCATCACAGCGCCGACCGAACTCGGTCCGAATTCGGTCCGAACTCGGTCAGAGTTCGGGCCGAGTTCGGCCACTTGCATTCCCGAGACAGTCAAACCAGTCAGGTAAATAAAAGCTGTAATAAATAACAGTTGACTGGTTTATTAAATAACTGCGATCATTTTTGGGTTAACTATAGGGATTGTTCCAGCTAACGGTGGTTCACCGGGGAACTCTTAAGTACCGCTTCGCTTCGACCGTAGCCGTGGTGACAGACATACCCTTTATAAGTTTGTCCCCAAAAATAATTTTCGTTACATAATAAATTATCAAGTTATAAATACAATTTTAATTACCTTAAGCATTATTAGCCCGAGAATTCAAGAATGCCGAGCTCACGCCTCAAGATATTAAAACGGTCTTCAGCCAATGGTTTTGTGAATATATCAGCTAGTTGATGTTCTGTATCAATAAATTCTAAGCAAATATCCCCGTGTTGTTGATGATCACGAAGAAAATGATGTCTAACTTCTATGTGTGTTGTGCGTGAGTGACAAATAGAATTCTTAGTCAGATTAATTGTACTAGTGTTATCACAATAAATAGGAACATTTGTATAGTACAGATTATAGTCTTCTAGGGTTTGCTTCATCCACAAAATTTGAGCACAACAACGTCCTGCGGCGATATACTCAGCCTCAGTTGTTGATAATGCTACGGAATTTTGTTTCTTGCTAAACCAAGAGAATAAGGTTTTTCCTAAGAAATGACATGTGCCACTGGTACTTTTACGGTCCACTTTGCATCCTGCAAAATCCGCATTCGAGTAACCTATAAGGTCAAAGGATTTGGTTTTGGGATATCATAAGCCAACTGTAGAAGTTCCTTTAAGGTATCGGAAGATACGCTTAACGGCACTAAGATGTGATTCCTTAGGGTTTGCCTGATATCGTGCACATATGCTAACGCTAAACATAATATCAGGGCGACTAGCAGTTAAATATAATAAACTACCAATCATACCTCGATACTTATGCTGATCAATAGGTTTGCCACTTTCATCAGCATTAAGCTTTGTAGATGTAGCCATAGGCGTCCCGATTGGCTTTACATTCTCGAAGTCGTACTTTTCAGTATATCCTTCGTGTACTTAGCTTGGTTGATGAATGTTCCAGTCGAGTGTTGTTTGATTTGCAGTCCGAGGAAGAAGTTCAGTTCTCCCATCATACTCATCTCAAATTCACTCTGCATACACTTAGCAAAATCTTGACAAAGTTTTTCATTAGTAGAACCAAATATGATGTCATCCACATATATTTGTACCAGAAGTATATCATTATTCATGGATTTTATAAACAAAGTAGTATCAATCTTTCCTTTTGAAAATCCATTATCAAGTAAGAATGCACTTAGTCGTTCATACCAAGCACAAGGTACTTGTTTAAGTCCGTAAAATGCTTTCTTAAGCCTGAAGACGTGATCAGGTTTTTGAAAATCTTCAAAGCCAGGGGGCTGTTTCACAAAAACTTCTTCTTTCAAAAATCCATTTAAAAATGCACTTTTCACGTCCATTTGAAAAAGTTTAAAATCATTAAAACATGCAAATGCGCAAAACATGCGGATGGCTTCTAGTCTAGCAACAGGAGCATAGGTCTCATCATAATCAATTCCTTCTTCTTGATTATAACCTTGTGCCACTAGACGTGCTTTGTTGCGTAGAACTTGTCCATCTTCACTGAGTTTATTTCGGAACACCCATTTGGTACCAATTATCGATTGACCAATAGGTTTAGGAACGAGTTCCCAAACTTGGTTTCTCTCAAATTGATTAAGTTCCTCTTGCATGGCAGAAATTCAAAACTCATCAGAAAAAGCTTCATCAACATTCTTAGGTTCTATTTGAGAAATAAAAGCTACATTTGCTGCTAATTCAGAATCTCTAAGGGATGAACGTGTACTTACACCTTTGGACACATCACCTATGATGAGAGTTTCTGGATGATCTGGCTTGAATCTCAATGATTCAAATCTTTGGGCCATACCCTTTACAAGGCTTTTCTCAGTTCCTGCATCTTCGAACTTTTATCAGTTCTTGCCTCTTGGGTCAGATCTTTCTCAGAATTCTTCTTAGACTTTTTAGGTGCGTCTTCGTCATCACTATCGCTAGATCTGTGACTATTCAACTCATCAAAAGTAACATTAATGCTTTCTTCAATAATCATAGATCTTTTATTAAAAATTCTATAACCCTTACTCTTAGCAGCATATCCGAGAAATATCCCGTCATCTGCTTTGGAGTCGAACTTTCCCAAGTTATCCTTGGTGTTCAGGATAAAATAGCGACAACCAAAAACTTTAAAATAAGAAATGTTTGGAATTCTTCCAAACCAAAGCTCATATGGTGTTTTCTTCGAGATTGGTCGAATTAACACCCGGTTTAAAACATGACAGGCTGTACTAACAGCTTCTGCCCAAAAGTATTTAGGAAGATTATACTGATTCAGCATGACTCTAGCCATTTCGCTTAGAGTACGGTTCTTCCGCTCCACAACACCATTCTGTTAGGGAGTTCTAGGACAAGAAAATTCGTAGTAATATCCACTATCATCACAAAACTTTTTGAAATCAGAATTTTCGAATTCGCCACCATGATCACTTCGGATACGAGTAATCATGAAGCCTTTTTCGTTTTGTACCTTTTTACAAAATATCTAAAATTCAAAAATAGCATCACTTTTGTTTGATAAAAAGTAAACCCAAGTAAATCTAGAGAAATCATCAATAATAACAAAAGCATAGAGCTTACCGCCAAGACTGGCGACTCTACTAGGACTAAATAAATCCATATGAATCAACTGCAAAGGTCTCGAAGTACTTACAGCGTTGATGGATTTAAAAGAAGACCTATGTGCTTTATTCTTTTCACAGTCTGCACATACCAGATCTCTCTTGAATGAAATTTCAGGGAGTCCTTTTACCAACTTCTTTGTGTTCAGTCGTGAGATAGTATCCATGTTTGCATGTCCTAGTCTCATGTGCCATAGCCAGCTTTCATCTTGATTGGCTACTAGGCACCTTCCTGCATTATTAGTATTCTCCAAAAAGAAAACATAAATGTTGTCTTCTCTAATCCCTTCATATACGGGATCACTAGATGACATATCATATATGGTACATTTATCTTTTACAAAATTGATACCATAACCATTGTCTGCCAAATGGCTTATGCTCAATAGGTTATGTTTCAATTCAGTAACTAGACAAACATCCTTTATTATTGGATAAGAAGAAATACCTACAGTTCCGTTACCTATTATATCACGTCTCAAGTTGTTTCCGAAGGAGACGTATCCTTCTTTCTTCATTGATAGTGTAGCGAATAAGGATGCATCACCAGTCATGTGTCGCGAACATCTGCTATCGAGAATCCATTTGCTTTTAGCATGAGAGGGTTGAGGGTCCACCTACAAGACAAGTAGATGAATCCTTTGGTACCCATTTTCTGAAGGGTCCACACAGATTAGATTTAGGTCTCCAGACTAAAGTATGGTTATTAACAAGCTTTCTTGCAAAACAATATTATGATATGTGTCCGTACGTACCACAATATGTGCAAGTCAGTTTAGAGGAAGAAACTGTATTTGCAAGCTTGTTTTGTTTGGAGATCCTGTAAGTGAAAGCATGATTGTGTTCGTGTTTCCTCTGTGCTTTCTTGTGTTTAGTCCTTCTAGGTGTAAGCTTTGCATTAGGACTAATTTTAGGCTGTGTCACAGGTATTGCCTGTTTGCCTAACTTGATTTCTAACTTTTTAGAAATCGCAATAGACTCTTCGTATCTAGCAGTCATATCAAGGAATCTTTGTTCAGTTACAAGGTACATCTTCTTCTCTATGTCATAAAGTTTTTGAACTTTAACATTGTCCTTTTCTTTTTTTTCAATATTGAGGATAGCCTCATGATAGTCTGCTTTAAGTTTGGCTATCTCATCCGTGTTACCGGTAGTAGATGTCTCTTTTATATATTCAATTAGATTAGACAATCTGGCTATCTCGGTTGTGTGTGCCTTAATCTCTTTTCGAGATTGCTTATACTTGTCGAGCACAGTTTTGTGATCTTCAAGTAATTCGCTAAAGGCGTTTTCTAGTTCATCGAAAGTAAAGTCATCAAATAAAGGATTATATGATACATTTTCAAAAGCCATAAGACAAACATTGGCATTGCTGCAGGGTCTGTCTTCTTCCTCTGAGTCACTGGCATCACTTTCGTGCCAGATGCTTGTGTTCGCATACTTTCGACCAGATGTAGATTTTCTGCTTGATCTTGATTTTTCATATGGGCTGCTTTTCTTGGTGGTTGGACAGTCCTTCTTCATATGCCCTAATTTCTTGCATCCAAAGCATATAGTTTTATCTTCATTGCTTTCTTGGACGTCTTTCTTCTTTTTGCTGGTGAACTTTAGATATTTCTTGAAGTTCCTCACCAGTAGGGCTCTTTCATCACCACTTGACGATTCTTCATCGAAATTGTTGTATGTTGATTTTCTTGCTTGGGCTTTGAAGGCAATAGTTTTCTCCTTTGGTGTAGCTTCTTCAAAGTCTTGCAAGTCGAGTTCATGGGTCATGAGTTTGCCCATGAGAGTCTCCAGTGTCATCGTGGTGAGATCGTTTCCTTCAATAATTGTTGTGGCTTTTGGATTCCAGTTCTTTGTTAGAGCCCGCAGCACTTTCCTGATTTTCTCGTGGTTGTTGTAATCCTTGCCAAGAGATTGTAAAGAATTAGTTATATCAAGGAAACGAGTAAACATCTGTGTAATTGACTCACCGAGTTTCATTTTAAAGGATTCATACTCCTATGTTAGTCTACTAATTTTGGATTCTTTTATTTGAGAAGTCCCTTCATGGGTTACCTCAAGGAGTTTCCAAATTTCGTGAGACGTTTTACAGGTTGAAACTCTATTGAACTCGGTTTTGTCAATTTCACAGAATAGTGCATTGATGGCTCGAGCATCAAGACTTGCCTTTGCTTTTTCAGCATCGGTGTACTTGTCATGAGGCTTTTCCATAAGAATGCCATCAACCACTGTGGGTGCTGGCTTCTTATATCCATCAATGACTATTGACCAAAGATCAAAGTCAAAAGACTTTAGAAAGAAAGTCATCCGTGTTTTCTAGTATGTGTAATTTGTTCCATCAAATAGGGGAGGTCTATTTGTGGATTGCCCTTCACCGTTGAATATAGATTTTACGGCTGCCATATATACTCTCTAAGGTATGTTATATAAGAATATAACCCGCTCTGATACCAATTGTAGGACCGTTGAGCACCTCTAGAGGGGGGGTGAATAGAGTGCGTGTGTGCAGCGGAATATAATCACTAATTAAAAAATTAAACTATGGCAGATATGTAAGGGACAGTAAATAGAGATAGAAGATTCAAACTCAGTTGACACAGCGATATATACTGGTATCCCTCTGAGAGGACTAATCCAGTCTCGAGTACTCTTGCTCGATGTTAATCCACTATGGTACAAGCTTTAACTGAGAGCTTGCAGTCTCTTACAACACCGTGCTTGGTGACGAGCACACGACCAGCTCCACACAACACCGTGCTTGGTGACGAGCGCACGACCAGCTCCACAATAAGTTGTTGAAACTTGGAACAACCTCTTTACAACTCTTGAGTAACCAAAAGACTCTAAATCAACTCTGATAGTACTGGCTTTTGGCTAAGAGAAGTATAGGTGAGATTTGAAACTCTTGGATCGTTTTGAAAATACTTGAGTAAATAGAGAAGAGAGAATGAAGAATGATTTTATGATATGAAATGAAAAGTTCTTCACTATTTATAGGTGTTTTCACCAACCGAACTCGGGCAGAACTCGGACAGAGTTCGGATGCAAATATCTCGCAAATAAACGTTGCTCGCAAATTTGGAGGCAACAGAATTGAATACAAACTGACTGAACTCGGTCAGAGTTCGGACCGAACTCGGGCCGAACTCGGTTAGGAGTTCTGTCAGGAGATATTTGAAAAATTCTTTTGTAAAAACAGTTTTCAAATAGTTTTTGATTATTTGTAAAATCATTTTAAAAGTCTATTTTCGAAATATGTTTTTGAAATATTTTATATGAAAATACGAATGGTAAAATATGAAGGCTTTTTAGAATGAGGACAGTTTTAACCCTAAGCCAGTATTACCATAATTGATTTTACAGAATAATTCCTAGACTCAATAAAATATAAAATACATAATAAAATGAGAAATGAGTCTCCAGTAGATTTGTTGACGTTGACGCTTTGATTGATGCGGTACATCGTCCGTTGAATATGATTTATTGAATCCTGAAATGATTAGCAGCTTTTTCTATATTTTGTGTATCGACTAAAGTGTATGTTGATTATCGAAATCGGGTGTGACCATGAAATGGGCCAACAATGGGTGCCTTACTGGAAAGGACAAGGTAAAATAATAACAATCATCAAGGCTGCGGAGCAGACTAACATCTTCTATGGAAACTGGTAGGTATTATAAATAACAGGAGAATCATCTATAATGGGTTACTATTCTAATACCAATGCTAACTATCATCTCTAGGGTACAGCCATGCTACAAGTCATCATATCATTACACTATTAAAGAACTACATATGAATAAGCTCTATAAAACTAAAATATCCTAACTCCTAAGTTATTTGATGATGGAATACAATTTATAACAACAGAAGGGTACGATAGAGATAATATGTTTAAAAACCTTCTCAAGATACAGTCTGATAATCATATGCGTCTATCCAAAATCATGTTACTCAGAGTCCTCGCCATGCCAGTAAGCAAGGCTGCGATAAACGATAGATTCCATAACTGGGGTATGCACCTCTACAATCATGTCGTCTGGAAATCTTGCTATGCCGACTAATATAGCTACGAGAAATTCCAAATCTCATAACCAAGATACGTACATCCGAAGTTAGGTCTCTATGTTTCCGTCACGCCAGCTAATATGGCTGCGATAAACTACAGGTTCCATAATCAAGTAGACGTTTTCCCATCCCTGCTATTCCTGTCAACATATATTATCAGAAATATCGTAACTCAGGCAATAAAATTCATCTCGATAGAAAAATCAAAATCAACAACGATCCATCAAAAATCAAATTCAATAAATAAGGAGTGAGAGCGAACAAAGTAAGGGAAAGGATTTCAAATTAAAGTTTAAATAAGATTCTCAAGGGTCGTCCCAGGAATCTCTCAAGGAATCCTAACTGTGATTGAGTACCTTAAAAAAATATATCCGAATCCTACTGCAGGCTGTAGTGATATTCTCGACCTGCGTGGGCCACCACTAAAAACGTGTCACGACCCGCACCTACCGTAAGGGTACGTGTACGTAACAGCGCCCAGCCTACGCTGCAGTGTCGGTGGTAGAACGCTATCCTAGGTCAATCGTCTAACAATATATAAGGTACTTGTACAGTATATACACTCTGAATGGAGGTGACATAGCAAATACAGTCTCAATCACATCTAAGGTAGAATACGATAAAATGGTAGATAGATATGAACGAATCCACACAAGAGATACAATAGAAGAAGTCTAAGTGTCTATGATAATATCTCCATAAATATCCAGACAAAGCAAACTCCCAAGATATACAATAATATATCAATGAGAAGGCAAGGTAAGAGTCTAAGTTAGCAGTCTAAACCACTGGTGGCAGATCCTCTACTGCAAGTGGGTCCAAGTCACAAATGTTGTCTATAGCTGCACAAAAATAGGTAGACACCAGAGCCTCATCATCCTCTGTAAAATTTTCAACAGGTCCAGTCAGGACGGGAGCGAGCACAATACATCTCACGCAGATCATAACAGGTTAGAAAATATAAACATGCAAGAGAGTACGATACATGAAACTGAGAGAAAGTACATGATGTAAATAAAGAGAGAACTGTAATAGAAATATCTACTATAAGTAGAGAGCTACCAGTGACTAGTGATTTAGAGTACAAAGTCGACATATGAAAGGCTGGATTTGCACATGAATATACTAAAGAGGTGAAGATGGATATACTACTTTGGAATTGTTCACATGACTATTTATACTCCTCCATACCCCAATCAATACACAAGGATCCAGAAAAGTTATATTACGCACATGATTTTCACATGAAAGCCCATAGATGGGTGCACATGAATTATACATGAGGGCTCATAAATGAGTGCACATGAATTTCACATAAAGGCCCATAAATGGGTGCACATGAAGTATAGGTTATACAAGAGATACATGAGAATCATGACCGAACATGAGAGCACATGAGAGTACACGAGCGAGCATGATCGAGCATGAAGCACATGAGAAACATGAATAACATGAGAGCGAGGAATACATGATGTACATGAAACACAAGACATGATGTATCCGATGCTCCCTAGGGGGATAACATCTCAATGTAAGGATCCATATAGTACCAATCCATGACAATATCGTGACAACATCAAATAAGGTAAACTAGAGCAGGAATATAATTCTAAACAAGTTATGAAATGATCAAAGAATGTACTCGCCTGGTATCTGAATAGCTGTGGGAATATACTGCCCGAGATGAGGTATCTGACTTCTATTTGGAGCAACACAAATCAAGACATATACATGGGATGGTAAATGAAATGTACAATGCATCTGCATGCTGTCTAGGTCAAACTAGACTAAAGTCAACTCTTGGTCAACTCTGGTCAACTATACAGTCAAACTAAGTCAACTAGGTCAAGCCTAACCCAAACAAGTCTCACTAAGTCTAACCAGCCTATTCTAGCATACACACACAATATCTAGGCTATACAAGCCAACAACACACCTTAACTGGCATTCATGCCATATACACAGGCTAGGAGCCATATGCTATAGGCCATATTACTATATCATACGTCCACACATGTCACATATTAAATATATATCTAATTTTTATAAATAATCACATTATACATAGGCCACATATATAATATATCACATATAGATACACACACACACACACACACACACACACACACACACACACACACACACACATATATATATATATATATATATATATATATATATATATATATATATATATATATATATATATAAATATAAATATATATATATATATATATATATATATATATATAAATTATATATATATATATATATATATATATATATATATATATAAATTATATATATATATATATATATATATATATATATATATATATATATATATAAATATATATTTAGAGTAGAGAAAAAATATATATATATTTTATATTTATATATATTTATATATATATATTTATATTTTTATATATATATATATTTATATATATATATATATATATATATATATATATATAGAGTAGAGAAAAAATAAATATATATATATATATATATATATATATATATATATATATATATATATATATATATATATATTTTATATATATATATATATATATATATATATATAATATACATAGAGTGAAATATATATATATATATATATATATATATATATATATATATATATATATATATATATATATATATTCATAGAGTGATAGGGTAATGGCATGTGTGTACCATATGTGTTAACAGTGTAGTGTAGTGTCACGTGTGTGTGTGTGTGTGTATGGAGACATGAGAGTGTGATATAATCTCAGGAAAGTGGACTGATGTAAATGGTTTGGAAATGAAAATCAGTGTGATACAATCTCAGGAATTAGTGTTCTTAGGAAGGGTAATGACAGTTTGGTTGGTGTGAGTGAACATGAGTGTATGTGTCAATAGGAAAAATGAATTTATTTAAGGACAGTGAACACAATCTCAGTTTTAAGTTTTCAGGGAAAAGAACCAATGACAGTTATAAACCATCCAACCCAAATTCGAATCCCCATTGCTAATAGTGATACTAACATGTGTGTGGGTGTGGGTGAATGGAACATTAGAGTTTGTGTTTGTTTCCATGGAAATAGTGAACCAATCTCAGGTTTTAGGTGATTAGGAATAGTGTGTGGATACATGTTCCCTGGAATAGGAAATCAATGACAGTTAAAAACAAAACCAAACCCAATATGAAAACCCAATCTAACATGTAACATCCTAGAAGTAGTCTAACACAATGTCCATGGATTAACATGGCAATTTAAGCATCAAAATTCAGTTGTAAAATAGGAATTAAAAATTAGAATTTAATTCCTGAAACATGTATCAGTCAACAGTTCAATAAGCAGCCCAAAACCCCATTCGAATCTAGAAACCCTACACCAGTCAATAACCAACATTCAAGTAATGTAATTACACATGTGTAGTGATTTAATCATGAAAATTAAATATCAAATTCAGTTAAAATAGGAAATTAAGTTCATGAATTCAAAACTGGCACTTGAGTATCAGTCGGTTAGGGAAACTGAATTTTGATCCATCAAAACATGATAATATGGATATTTAAAGGTTGGTAATCCATGTGTCGAGTGTACACGTGTCATGACACCCATTCATGTCCAACCAAGTGGACACAGCCGTGTCCAAACCATACAAACACCACACAAGTGCACCCGCAGTGTACAGCGTCGTGCACGCGTGTACGCGTCCCACAAGCGACACAAGCCATGTGGTGTCACGTGGCCTTGCATACACGTGCGCCAGGGGTAGGGCTACCCCTCTGGTAGCCTGTGTCGTGTCCTAGACACGTGTCTAGGCGTGTCTGAACGCGTGTCAGGGCAGAATTCAGCGCACGTCCAGCAGGCCGCACGGCCAGTGCGGGGAGGATTGCTCCTCGCACACTCCACCATACGATCCCATCTTTTGGGAGGCTGATGTCAGTCTATGCCCCATCACCCTTGCAAAAAATGGCATGTCCACGTGTCTTGTGCAGGGAGAAATGGACCCCGTGATGCAGGACACAGTGTATAGTGCACGGACAACGTGTTCGTGTCCTCGTGTGGACACGACACGAAGCTAAATTCAGGAAGTGAAGACAAAAATCAATAAGGAAACCCTAAATCTAGGATCCTATTCAAAAGCATATACAAAAATAGCAAAATGAAATGGTTTAGACATTTCATCAAATACCTAGTCTATAGGTTTGATACTGTCCGATACGGACACGAAATGGACACGAATTGTACCCAAATTTCAGGGACAACTAGGGTACTCCTAGATCTAGACCTAAAGGCAAAGAAATCAAGAAAAATAATGGGTTTGAGTAGTTTACCTATTGAGTGTCAATACTCCAAGAAAGCTCCAAATGGAAATATTCTAAATAGCAACTCCCAAGCTCCAAATGACACAAAAATTGAGATAAACCTCCAGAAACTGTAAACAAACAAAAATTAGATCCTAATGCAAAAGACTAGGATTAAAAAGGAGTTAAAATGAATTTATTAGGATTTTAGGAGAATGAGAATTTACCTTTTCTTCAAAATCTAGGTCAAGCACAAAAGAGGTAAGAACCACTTAAGAGAATACTTATAGGCAAGGGAAACCCTAAGTGTGGCAGCCATGGGTGGGTTTGATTGGGTTTTGGGCTTAAGTCATGGGCCTATGGCTTAATTACACAAGTCATGAATTTAATTCTAAGTCATAGGTCATGCACCAAATCACTAGTCTTCCTATTCAAACCTTCATTTCTAAATGACTAACCTAGATTGACTTAAATTAGACTAGGGTCTCACCATGCTAACCTAGTCACCTTAACTAGAGTCAACATCTAGGTTTGTCTCTTAAGTCACAACTAGCAAAAGTCAAAATCAACAACCGTCAATCCAATAAATAAATCAATAATTCTAATAAGTCAAAATGACCAAATTACCCCTAGGCTAAAAATAATAAATAAAAAATCTCAATCACATGGTTAGGCTATAGGACAGACAATCTCTAGGGTTTCACTAGCTGTACATCAAAATCACAAGTCATAACTTTTAAATAGTTTTATAATGATTAAAAATCACCAAAAATTATATTATTATTTAAATATCATCATTAAATAATTAAAATAACAAAATTTTAAAATTACCCTCATTTAGAAAACTGGGTGTTACACCGGCCGCCACCTCCATGGCCGACCTCCCCCAGCTCCTTCGTCCCTCTCCGTGTTCTCCTCCGACTTCTCCCTCTCTCTGTCTTCCCTCCATCGGCGGTCCGACCTGAGCCGACCTGTCCAAAACTGTGAGACTCGTCTCACAGTATCGGTATTTATATACGGATACGTATTTTGTAGTATATTTCGTATTTCTTTAGTTTTCGTAATGCTTTAAAAATTTTTCCTAACTTATATATTCTCCTTGGCCGGCATACCGTCAGTATACCGGAGTATACCGACAGCATACCGTCCGGACAGATTTTTCATATTTTAGATATTTTTGATTTCAGATATTTTTATGAAAGTATTTCCGATATTTTCATGAATAGTATTTTGGATATTTTGATGAATAGTGTTTAGATATTTTCGTGAATAGTGTATATGCACCCTATTACCCAATGGATAATTGGTTTTGTTTGAATGGCTAGGATTGACTTAGATATTCACATGGATCACCATCCGACGGCTAAGATTAATTCTCCCTTATATATATACCATTTCACTTTCTCTCTCCTCTTCTTTTCATTCTTTTCACTCTCTTTTCATTTCTTCTTCCCTTCTCTCCCCCTTGGAGCTTGCCAAGAGCTTGGCATTGAGGCCTTGGGTGTGGTGTCTAACCCCCCTAGGAGGAGGAGTAGAAGATTAGGCTTGGAGCTGAACCTAGGCAAGTACATCTTGCCAAAATCTTGAACAAAAAAGTTTTTGTTGTCATTTTATTTTCCTTGGTAGTAAATACTTAGAATTGTTCTAAACTCATTTTGTTAAATATGTCTTTCTTATGATTCTCGTATATATGCATGTTTCCAAATTTGTTTAAGCAAGGTTTTGATTTTCTGTTAAAACCCAATATGGACTTAGTAGAAAACTTGGTATCAAGAGTGATACTAGCATTACCATCATGGATCTTGGTCACATATACATATATGAGTCCCTCACATAGTTTGTATATCATGGATTTTGAGTTTGGTGGCAATCGAAACCCGTTTCGGTGTCCCGAGAACCTCTGTTAGGGAGTATTTTGAGGTATTGATCTATCAAATGTTTTGATTTGTGAAAAATAACACTTTCATGTTGTAGAAAATTCAATTCTATTCAATTTTGACTTTTGAAAATCCGAATTTTAATTTAAAACGAAGTTTTTATGGCCAAAATAAGTTTTGGCAAAATTCTAAATTTTGTTGCTGTTTGAAAAACCGGTATACCGTCGGTATACCACAGTATACCGCCGGTATACCGCAGTATACCGCCGGTATGCCTTTTTTTGCACCAGAAACCTTCTGTTTTTAGGCCGATATACCGTCGGTATACCGCAATATACCGCCGGTATGCCGTTTTATGCTGTTTTAGTCTGTTTTTGTCCGTTTCTGCCCGTTTTTATCCGTTTTTGATACTTTCTTCGATTGTAATGATTTATCAACATGATTAGATAATCTTGCATAGTTAGAGAATAATTGTACACCCTATATACACTTGACACTAGCACATGTTCAATCATTTTTCTATGAAATATACTTAGCTTTAATTATTGTTTCCCACATGCCATGATATGTCTTTTGATAGATTCTTTCTTACAATCTATGATAATTGTTACATGTCTTCCGTGCTTACATGATAATGGCCCGTCGTGGCACCCTCTTCTTATATGTCTTCTTTGCTTATTAGATAGCGACCCGTCGTGGTGCACTCTTGTACATATTTTTCTTTGCTTACATGATAGTGGCCTGTCATGCCGCACTCCCTATAGTGGCTCGTCGTAGCGCATTCCCAGCTGTAGTGTCCCGCTCCTAGCGGTTCACTATGTAAGGCTTTTGGCTTGGCTAACTCGGTCGGAACCGAGTATTGGAGAAACTTACCGTCGGCATCGAATGGATCACGGATAAGTGCATAAGAACCTTTCCAACTAATGGATCGATTTCTCTTGAAATGCGTCCAAGAGTTTTCTCTGGATGTTTTGTTGCTGGTTTTGTTGCTTGGTTTTGATGGATGCTTTTCTGAACGATTTTCGATGATTTGATTCTTGCCCATTTTTATCGATTTGGATAGTATTCATTCTTGAGAATTCTGAGAGAAGAGAACACAATGAGACGGATTATTAATCAATCATTTGGTACCAATGCAGACTGACGTGTGACGGAAGGCTAAGCGTGTAAGTATTTTTCTTTCTCCCGTCGATTCTCTAATTTGGTGAGTGTGAATCTCTGTGGTGGTATTGTCCCTCTCGCTATTCCTTCATGCCAACTAAATAATTGTCTTGCAACATCCGTTGATCGATATCAAGATGCTAATGCCAGAAGTCAATAGCAATAAAATGCTAGACATAGAACATTGAAATGAATTGATTACACTACAATGAACTGAACATTGAAATGATTGAATTGATGCTTAGAATGATGGTTATGAAATGCTAAGAATGATCATGTTGCCTATTACTTCAAATATTCTATGCATACTGTGTATATCGAGTCGGACACACATTCGCCTGACCATGGACAACTTGTATACAAGGATTGAGCAATAATTTCCTCGAACGGTACAGGGCGCCTGTACCGATTCGGCCTAGGAGAAAATAATAATTTGCTTTAGGGAACATGAGTAATGCGAGGCATCATAGAGGCTAGCTCCCTACTGTGCTGTCATCTCATTATCTTGAAGTTCCAAATGCAAATGAATGAATAAAAAGAGTCCATATGGTTTAACAACACCAGTGGTCACCTCGTGGGAATGTTTGCTAATCAATGTCTTATGCAGGGGCGGTAAGTATATTATCATTATCCTGTATCTTATGCAGGAAAGCTGGATTCGGCCAATGGTAAAGTAAACATGGTTTTATGAACTACCATGTCATTTGAATTGTGATTGACTTTAAATATTGCCTGTCCCTTATAAGTTCATATCTTTAAAATGCTTGTCATTAATAAAATGTTGGTTTAGCTTAGTGGGCAACGGGGCTCACCAGCGCATTGTTATAATGTGCTGACCCCTCCTCCACAGGTACTGGAGAAGGCTCAGGCGCACCTCGCAACTAAAGCTTTCTGAACTGTTATTTCCTTTCAAGTTGTTTTTTCCTAAAGACGGACAAAGTATTGCGAAGATTTCAAAGATAGCTGCTTATATTTCAAAGTACTAAAGGGGCATGATGTATGGAACGGGAAATTATTTCATGGCAGCTTATCAGTTATACTTCTTTTCATGAATCAATGTAGCCGAAAAGGCATTTCAAATATTATCGAGAAAAGTTGTATTCTGACTACAATTATCAATAAAATGAATATTTTCTTCCTATTCCGCTTACTCAATGTTTCCGCAACTGTGGCTTATTTTTCAAATGTGATGAATTGATATAAATGTGCATGTTCTAGCCTTGTACAAGTGCAACTCCAGACTTGTACGGCATCACGCCTTAGCGAGGACGATCGATTCGGCGTGAATCGAAGCAAAGCGAGCGATTCCCCGAATCGGGGCGCGACAAATTGCGATTTCAAAGATAGCTGCTTATATTTCAAAGTACTAAAGGGGCATGATGTATAGAACGGGAAATTATTTCATGGAGCTTATCAGTTGTACTTCTTTTCTTGAATCAATGTAGCCGAAAAGGCATTTCAAATATTATCGAGAAAAGTTGTATTCTGACTACAATTATTAATAAAATGAATATTTTCTTCCTATTTTGCTTACTCAATGTTTTCGCAACTGTGGCTTATTTTTCAAATGTGATGAATTGATATAAATGTGCATGTTCTAGCCTCGTACAAGTGCAACACCAGACTTGTACGGCATCACACCTTAGCGAGGACGATTGATTCGGCGTGAATCGAAGCAAAGCGAGCGATTCCCCGAATCGGGGCGTGACAAGTTGGTATCAGAGCACGATTTCACTTCCTCGGATTTCAAAAATAAATGTTTCAAAAAGGAAGTCTTGATGCAAATTTTCTCGATTGATGGTGTCGATAGCGCTGGCATGAAATAATGTTCTATACAATAAGCCCATAAATATTTTATGAGTGCTAATGGAATTATTTCTTTGTTGTAGAATGACTAAGGGTAATAGCTCAAAGACGAATTCATCGTCGGACCCGATTGAGAAACTGATTAAGCAAATGGAGGCTCAGAGGAAGCAGAGCGAAGCTCAACATCGCGCGCTTCAGGAGCAGCTTCAGTATCAGTTTCAGGAGCAGCTGGATGCTCAACAAAAGCAAGTTGATAGTCTAACTCAGATTGTCACCAAGCTGTCGGCCGATTCTAATGTTTCTGCAAAGGCCGTAGCAACCGAGATCGTAGAGGTACCGGCAGAGAAATCTGAGACGCCGAAACGGAAGAGAACGAGCTTCAAGTTCTCTGAATTTAAGAGTTGTGACCCGCCTGAATTTAATGGAAAAGAGAAGCCAGATGAGGTGATGGGCTTCTTGAACACACTGAAGGGCTATTTCCGAATGTTAGAGATTCAGGGCAGTAAGAGAGTGGAGTGTGCCGCTGTAAAACTTCGCCTCAAGGCCCAGGGATGGTGGATTTCGCAGAGACAGGCACTTTGCGAAAATAGTCAGGATATAAAGATGTCTTGGGAGGCCTTCAAGCAGGCTTTCATTACTCAATTTATTCCACCCGCTGTCCGACAACAAAAAGAGAATGAGTTCATTGCACTTCGATAAGGCAGTATGTCAGTGCATGACTATGAGACAGTTTTTGAAGAGAGTCGCATTCGCTGGGTACATGGTACCTAATGACGACGCCAAGCGAGGAAGATTTGTGCAAGGCTTGAATGAGGGCCTAGAGCGGGATGTGCTAACTCGAAAATGTACGTCTTACCGGGAGGCGTACGAGACAGCTCTCGAGATGGAGAGATTTCATAAACCGGCTAGTCGTGAGACATTGAAGAGCAACCAAGGACTCAATAATCAGAAACGACTTTGGTCTGCTAGCAGGAACGATGCACCTAAGCGTCACAATACTGGAGACAATAGGGGGCCTCAACATACAGAACATTGTAAATCATGCAACCGTTGGAGACATCGATCCGAAGATTGTCGGGTTAAGTGTTTCAAATGTGGCGAACAGGGCCATAAGGAAGCTGACTGCAGAAATAGAGGAGGGAATCATTATCCTCCTCGTGGGCATAACAATAATCAGTATCGTGGGCATAACAACAACCACAACCGGGGCCAATATAACAACCAGCATCGTGGCGAAGCGCCACCAGCCTTACCGGCTCCAGCTGGGAATGCACCGAATCAACAAGGTGGGCAAGCAAGGGTTTATGCCTTGACTCAGGCAGAGGCCCAGACCGCGGAGAATGTTATAACAGGTACGTTGCTATATAAAGGCACACCTGCAAGAGTACTTTTTGATTCTGGCGCTACTCATTGCTTTATCTCTTCTGATTTTGCAACGAAAAATAAATTTTGTATGACTCAATTAAAGACAGCTTTGTGTGTTAGCACTCCTTCGGGAGTAGATATGCCTGCAACTTTGATTTGCAGGGACGGCTACATTAAAATTGGAGGCAAAACTTTATCTCTGGATGCAATTGTACTCGACATCAAAGAGTACGATATCATCTTGGGAATGGACTGGCTCAGCGCCTGTCATGCAACGATTGACAGTACGGATAAGAGAGTTGTGTTTCGCCTAACCGGAGAAACAGAGTTCTCTTACTCGTACGGCTTGGCGTTCCAAGGACCTATGGTAATATCGGCAGTTACAACAAGGCACATGTTATACTCTGGGTGTGAAGCGTTCCTTGCTTCTGTTTTTGATACTCAAATGAAGGGTGTAGATTCGAATCAGACCAAAATTGTGGCAGAGTTCCCCGATGTGTTTCCGGACGAGATACCTGGGATGCCGCCGGATAGAGAAAATGAATTCATAATTGATACATTTCCAGATACTCGTCCGATATCAAAAGTGCCGTACAAGATGGCTCCGGCAGAATTGAAGGAACTACAGGTACAGCTACAAGAATTACTAGACCGGGGATACATTCGCCCAAGTGTATCTCCATGGGGAGCTCCAGTGCTATTTGTAAAGAAGAAGGATGGGACGATGCGGCTGTGCATCGATTACAGAGAACTAAACAAGGCAACCATCCGTAACAAGTATCCCTTGCCCAGGATAGATGATCTGTTCGATCAGCTACAAAGGGCGACCGTGTTTTCAAAAATCGATCTTCGTTCAGGATACCATCAGTTAAAGATCAGACCCAAAGATGTTTCTAAGTCAGCATTCCGTACGAGATACGGACACTATGAGTTTTTGGTCATGCCATTCGGCTTGACTAATGCTCCAGTAGCCTTCATAGATTTAATGAATAGAGTGTTTCGACCGTTCTTAGACAAGTTTGTTGTTGTGTTCATCGATGACATCTTGATCTACTCAAAGGATAGGGAGACTCATGTCGAGCACTTGAGAGAAGTACTTCAGACGCTGCGGGACAACCAGCTCTATGCAAAGCTAAGTAAGTGCGAGTTTTGGATGAACAGCATGTCGTTCCTAGGACATGTTGTTTCGGCAGAAGGTGTTGCCATTGACCCAAAGAAGATTGAGGCAGTTGTGGACTGGAAGCAGCCTACATCAGCTAGTAAAATAAAGAGTTTTCTTGGTTTAGCCGGATACTACCGTAGATTTGTGAAAGACTTCTCGAGAATCGTGTCGTCTTTGACTCGCCTAACCCAGAAGGGAGTCGTATTTAAGTGGACCGACGACTGTGAGAGTAGTTTCCAAGAACTCAAGCAGCGGCTCGTCACGGCTCCAATTTTAGCACTCCCAGAGGGCTATGAGGGATTTCAGATCTACAGTAACGCGTCGGGACTTGGTTTGGGATGCGTGCTTATGTAACATGGGAAGACAATATCTTATGCTTCGAGACAACTCAAACAACATGAGAATAATTACCCAACACATGATTTGGAACTAGCGGCGATTGTGTTCGCGTTGAAATTGTGGCGACACTATCTCTATGGTGTGTCCTGCGAGATCTTCACGGATCACAAAAGCCTGAAATACATATTCACACAGAAAGAATTGAATTTGAGGCAGCGGCGTTGGTTAGAATTGATCAAGGATTATGACTTGACAATCTCCTACACGCCGGGTAAAGGAAATGTGGTAGCTGATGCCTTGAGTCAGAAATTTGTTGGGTCCCTAACAATAGCAAAAGAGGTATTACGGGATCTTGAAGAGATGTGCATCGAGTTCAGAATCCGTCCGCAGAATGTGAAGTTGGCTCAGTTACAACTTGGGCCGAGTCTCCAGGGAAGGATTAAGATTGCTCAGAAAGATGACCCATTTCTGCAGAAGATATGCGAGTTGATTCTAGCAGGAAAGGCGTCAGACTTTACCGTTGAAGATGACACTATTCGTGTTAAGGGAAGATTGTGCATCCCTAAGGATGAGAATATCAGGAAGGAAATACTGACCGAGGCTCATTTCGCGAAGTATTCCTTGCATCCGGAAGGCACAAAAATATATAAGGATCTACGCTCAACTTTTTGGTGGCATGGTATGAAGAAGGATGTGGCGCTATTCGTGTCATAATGCATAGATTATTAGCGTGTGAAGGGCCGAACATCAACGGCCAGGCGGAGAATTACAAAATTTGGCTATTCCATTATGGAAGTGGGATAATATCTGTATGGATTTTATCGTCGGCTTGCCAAGAACTCAGAAGGGAAATGATGCAATTTGGGTTATCGTGGATAGGTTAACCAAGTCGGCATATTTTATTCCAATAAAAGTTACGTGGGGCGTAGAATGGTTGGCTCAGATCTACATAAATGAAATCGTCCGATTGTATGGGGTGCTAGCTTCGATAGTGTCATATAGAGACTGAAGATTCTTGTCGTGATTTAGGATAAGTCTGCACTCAACAATGAGCACAAAGTTGAACTTCGGTACGGCTTACCATCCGCAGACTGATGGTCAGACAGAGAGAGTAAACCAGATTCTTGAAGATATGTTGAGATTGTGCGTGCTCGATTCGACGACAAATTGGGACACACATCTCTCATTAGCAGAATTTGCCTATAACAACAATTATCAGGCAAGTATTCAAATAGCCCCGTACGAAGCCTTGTATGGACGAAAATGTCGATCATCGATATGCTGGGATGAAGTCGGTGAACGGCAAGTGCTTGGACCGGAACTTGGGGAGCAGGCCGTCGAGAAAGTTCGCTTAATTCGAGAAAGACTTAGAGTTGCTCAATGTCGACAGAAGAGTTATGCGGACATACATCGACGACCTTTGGAATTCACGGTAGGAGATTACGTCTTCTTGAAGGTCACACCCATGCGAGGTATGATGCGGTTTGGGATGAAAGGAAAGCTAAGCCCGAGATTCGTCGGACCATTCGAGATTTTGGAGAAGGTAGCCTCAGTGGCTTATCGACTTGCACTATCTCCGGCTCTGGTTGATGTGCACGATATCTTCCATGTATCTGTAGAAGCATGGAAAATACTAAAGAAAATGACTCATGCGGCCAGGAAAGATCCATGCGACTTAAGAAAATGCATGCGGCTCAGGAAATCATACGACATAGGAAGTTATGCGGCCCAGGCCATTCCATGCGGCTCAGAAGACACGTGGCCTGATAGTGCTCCCCTCCACCCACGCTGTATTAATTGCTATGACGGCTGACCCCTCTGAAAAGTTGACAGCCCTGACACAAAGACAGGTAATTATAGCTCTGTCATAAATGATGAATCTCTATGGAAGAGGAAAGAAATCTCTGACACAAATCCCCCGAAGAGCCATAAAAATGCCACGTGGTCTTGCCACGTGGGCGTTCGTATGCGGCTCGCTTCTAATGCGGCTCAGAATAAATCATATGCGGCTCAGGCCATAGAAGCCTCATGCGGCTCGAGCAAAGGACTTCCCATACGGCTCAGAGTGAGTCCATCCTATGCGGCTAAGGCCATGAAAGTCTCATGCGGCTCGAGCGAGGACTTCTAATGCGGTTCAAGAGGATCATGTCCATGCGGCCGAGGCAGATAAGTACCTATGCGTCCCATAAGAACTACCCCCTGTGGTTCGAGGGCTCAGGTGAGGGCCACTGCCCACGCAGCCCTGACACGTGGGCTTAACCATATGCGGCTCACATTCATATGCGGCTCATTAGACATACGGTCCAGACCCCCAGCAGCTCCTAGGACACGTGTCCTAAATCGATTAATTCCTCGGATTTGCTGCCATTAAAGATTGGGTCAAATTCCAATAAATCTGGAACACGTGGCAGAAGAATAGATCTGATTTATTCGCAGATATCAGAAGATCAGTACAGGGAAGATTTATTCCAATCAGCATTAATTGCTCATGGGATTTGGTGTAATCTACACCTAATGGCCCAGATTTATCATAATCAAGACGAATGGCCAAGATGGACCAATCCCTAAGCTGCCGCCATCTCCAAAAGCTAATCATTAGCAACCCTAATGATCACATCCCACTATTATAATTAGCAAGGTGCCATTCCCTTGTAAGATATACATTTTTTGAGAGAGAAATACGTATATAAAGAGAGACCCCCCAATAGTCAGAAAAAACTATACAGAGAGAGAGAGAGAGAGAGAGGCCAGAAGAGCAACAAAGGAGCAAGAAGAGCATTTCTTCGTCAACGCCAACCATCTTTTCAAGGAGCCAAGGCTGCATACCGATCGTCCAAAGAGTAAGGCAGGGCTGCCGTCGCCTTCCAGAGCCTCTATCGTCACCCCCCAGAATCTAAAATAAATAATTCTACTTAGACTGCTGTACCTAGATTTTCGTCCCTAGGCTTTCTTTGTACAAGCGAGTTTGTAACGTGAAGTAAAAGTTCGATCCTCCAATAATTGTTCTGTTCTTTTATATTTTATGGCAAACATGATGGCGACTCTGCTGGGGACTAACTTCTCCACAGCTGAGGAGTTGGTGACGCAATCGGATGCAGCCATGCTTGGGTCCACTCAACAAAAGATGTTCGCCCGGTTCGACCAACAGGCATTCGAAGAGATGCTCTCCGACAAGAGCACTGGCCCGGTCCAGAAGCGAGCCCGCACAAAGAAGGCCCGTAAGGAGTGGAGGCCTCGATCCTTCGTTCCTGCCGAAGCTCTTGCAAAGATACCCTCTGTTGTTCAAGACGGCGAGCAAGATTCCTCTGCGGCCCCACTTCAGATCGTAGACAACTCTGCTGTCCCCAAGTCCGACAGAAGAAAATACTATGATGCTGGACTTGCAGGGACAAAGAGGAACTCTATGAGATCCAAGCCGCATAAGGTCATCAGCCGTAGGGAGAAAGCTCATGCGGCTACATCCTTCAACCGCAGGGAGAAAGCTCATGCGGCTACATCCTCCAGCCGCATGAAGAAAACTCATGCGGCCATATCTGTCAGCCGCATAGCTTATGCGGTTACAGTTTCCAACCACACGAATGAAACTCATACGGCTGTGGGAGTCAATCGCTTGCAGAAAACCCATGCGGTCACTTTTGCCAATCGCATGTGGCTAGCCTGTACGGTCGTGACTCCTAACCGCACAAAAACAATTCGTCCAACGACAGAAGGCAACCGCATGCAGACAGCCTGCACGGTACCCAACCCTAGCCGCATAGCATCCATTTTACTCTTCTCTTGATCAGTCTTTGACCGTCTCTCATGCGGTCCTGACCCTGATGATTCTCTGGATAATAAGCTAGACTCTGTGGCAATCAACTTGGACTCCTCCTATTACGCACCCGCAAGTGCTAAAAGGAGGAAGTCTAGGGCAGTGCGGGCTCATCAGGCCCAGTCAGCTGTCCCAACCTCTGACTATCGGGGCGTCCCGTTGACTATCACACGGGCCTCGGATGGGAAGTTGTATACAACCGCTCGAGTCCAGTCCCCGGCGGCAAACGGACAGAGTGGTTCTTTCGACTTGAGGGAGGCGATCCTCCACAAACGCAAGGAAAGAGGAGGAGTGTCGGCATGCAAAGAGTCCCCTCTTGGACATCGCTGCACCCAAATCATCGTCAACTGCTGTTGCAACAACACAGTGATGACGGAAGATCGACCATCCGTCTTCGAAAGACTACAGCATCCGAGCTCAGAAGATGAGGCACCTCCGGTCGCCTCCTGTAATTCTGCTCAGAAGGTCCCCACCGAGAGGATGGGACAAAAAACAAGCATCTTCAGTCCCAAGATATCAACCATTACAGCTAAGAAACTATCGTCTAAACGGTTGTCCTCTATCGTTGTATTCCAACACACCCGTTCAAAGACGAAATTTACCGCGATGGAAAATTTATCGTCCACGTCGCTGGGGGTTGAGGGAACTGGGGGTAGCACTCCTCCGAACATCCTCAACAATCCGATGTTTCAAGGAGCCGAGCTCGCAGAAACAACTCTTCCATCAGGAGCAACAGACGCTGATGTCCCCGAGGACATCCGTAACTCTCAAGACGAAGCAGACTCTGAGGCCGGGGGTACTACTCCCTCCGATTTCGAACCAGAAGACAATATTCCCATATATCCCGATGACTTCTCGGTACATGGGTACGACTCGGAGGGCACATCCTCCACCGTTCCTTCCATCACTCCTCACGTAAGAACGGTGTTCATGACGGACAGCAATCAGGGTGGGTCCAGTGATCGCCAGCGCATGGACAGTCTCGAAGCCATATTACTTGCTTTGGTCAAGTCTGTAGACGAGATTAAAGTGGCCCTGCCCGCTCTACAAGGAGGAATGCCTGGTCAAACAAACACGGGTCCCGCGGCCAATGTAGATTCGAACTCAGCGGCACCAAACCCAGGCAATAATCCTCCCAAAATAACAGCCCCTACCGCAACAGATGAGACCCGAGAAGTAAGGAGAGAGGTCCAGGAGCTCCGAGCCATGTTCCATGTCTGAGAAAATGCTCAAGATCACAGAATACGGCAACCATACCCGGCTGAATGGAGGGATGTTCCATTTCCACCAAGATATAAGTCGTTCAATATCAACCCATATGATGGCAAAACCTCAGCAAGTCGGTACATTACTTACTTCGAGGTCACCAACGACCATCTGCCCCATGACGATGCTATCCTCACACGGTTATTCATTGGGGCGTTGTAAGGAGTCGCCTTCGATTGGTACCGCAATCTGTCGGACAACTGCATCCACTCCTTCACCGGCTTCAAGCGCCCGTTCTTGGAGCGATTCTACGAAGTAGGACAAGACGTCACTATGTCCATCTCATGGACGTCATCCAAGGAGAGAAGGAGTTAATGAGGAACTACATCGAACGGTTCCGCTAGACCGCTATGAAGCTGTCTTCCAGAAATCCAGATTCTTCTTTGATTGAAATTTGCCAAAAGAGACTGCTTCCAACGATCAGTCTCTGGATGGGCGAAAGTCAATTCAAAGATTGGAAGACATTCATCATCAGCGCCACAAGCGCCGAAGAACGACTAAAGAAGGCTCGCCAACTGGGGTTGCACATCTCAGAAGGAGAAAACAAGGGCAAGCGTCCCAACAACGATAATTGGGGTAACCCCTCCAACAATCGGGACAACAAAGGAAAGCAGGTTATGGTGGCCGACACGGCCCAGAAGCCCGAGTCACAGCCAGCAGATAAGCAATGGCCTCAGATCACTTACTCTTTCAAAGACGGCCACGTCAAGCCTATCTTAGACATGCTCATACAAGGAGGTAGAATTCAGCTTCCTCCACCGAGATGGGAGCCTCGGTCGGCTGATTTAGAGAACCCAAAGTTCTGCCATTACCACCGTTATGTACACCATGCTACACACGACTGCTACCAATTAAAACGGTACATCCAAAGCCTCATCGATTCGAACGTCCTGGCCATCGACTTCGAAGAGGTAACCGTAGCAGCAAATATGGTGTCCGTACAATTCAGCAGCTTCCCCCCGACGGAGGCTCAAGACGGGGTAATCCCTGTCCCTCTGGCAACGATAGAGATTACCAATCTTCCACCTCCTCGAGAACAGGCTGCTGGTCTAGTACCTCTCACCACCTCACGAGGGGAGGTCATGTGGGTCCATCCGGACTTGGTATCAGAAGTAAGTCGGCCCACACCATCTCTCGCTAACAAAAAGAGTGGAAAAATTAGGACCTGCCACACAATCTCAGCAGACAACGAGGAAGCTACGGCCGTCGTTACGCGGTCCGGAGTGCAATTCCAACCTGTGGTTGACAACCCAGTTGAAAATCATCAACCCACTACAACTGATGCTCTGGGACAAGCTCAGCCTTCGACGACCGACAAGCCTAGGCCGAAGGAGACTCGCTTCGATAAATCTCTCCGAAAAGACGCAGCCCAAGGGCTAGAGAGGCCCTACAACTTTGACATTTTAGCACAATTGGCTAACACTCCGGCCAAATTATCACTGTACGAACTCCTAAGGCTCTCCATAGATGTTCGTATTGCATTGAGCGAAGCACTCCAAAATGTCGATGCCTATCTGGCTCAATCCAACCTCACCGGGGAGGACTCACCCGGGGATCTCCAAGACAGTGCCTGCACGGAAGCAATGCCCAATATTGTCTTCACTTCGCAGGACATGCTCATCAAAACCAACCTACATGATCGCTCGCTATACTACACAGGATACATCGGCGATGTGAAGGTGGATCGGATGCACATTGATCCTGGCTCTTCCATAAGCATCATCCCGAAGGGCCTGCTACATCATCTCCGTATCCCAATGCATCGCCTGATACCTACAAGCACTGCCATCAGCGGTTTCAATTCGGGCAGGAGCTACCCTATTGGAAAGATTCGTCTGAAGTGTCAAATTGGCAACCTCCAATCCGAAGTCACCTGCTATGTCATAGATGCAGACACTTCTTACAACATCCTCTTGGGGCGCCCATGGATACACGATTATATGATCGTACCTTCCTATGCTACACCAGTGCTTCAAATACGTTGACAAACACGGCTTCGTGAAGAGGCACCTTGATGAAGGAAATGAACAAGCTAATACCAAAACGACCACGGGATCAGAAGGACCCCTGACGATTCCACCTCCAAGCTCGTAAACCGGGCAAGTCAGCACCCCTCACCGCCACTCTGCGAAAGGACGCGGTCAGCCTCTCGGCGCACGAAGAGCAGATGATAATCCGGCTGCCAAGGTCCGGCCAAGTGCCGAGACCCACAATCGGGCCACTGACAATCAGACTGCCGAGAGTCAGTCAACCCCAAACAGGGAAGCTCAATCCCTCCGACAAGCCGCTAACGATACGCCTTCCCAAGAAGGGTCGTCACCTTGATGCAAGGTCTGACACTTCTAGCGAACCAACTACTCCTAGCCCCACGTCGAGTACCAAACTGGGGGTTGCTAGTCTGCCAACAACACCACGCTCAACTCCATCTGCTGAACCACTGACAATCAAGCTTCCCAGGTCGTCCTCTCAGTCTTCATTTACACAGGGGGTAGCCGAAGAGGAACCAGAGCTAGCCAAGTACATGGCTACCCACACTAATGTCCCCTCCACGGATGATGTAATCCTCCTAGAAAAGATACCTTACTTCATCAATAAAGGTTATTTTTGAACTACACCGAGCTCAATAAGCTATGTACAATGTATGCTATGGAACACGGTATAGGCACTCATCTACACACACAAGTGACAAATGTGTATACCGCGATCCAGCTTACTCCAGTAGAAGACGCTTACCGAATAATCGTGGGAGGTGACCATCCAATCATCTTCGGCCGAAAGGACGATCTGTATCCCTTTACCATGAAAGAAGTTGATCTTGGGTCAGATGCTGGGAGACTGCCTCTGTATCTTTATAGCCCCCAGTCCAAATACCTCATGCAGAAACAGGGGTATGATCTGGAGACGACGCCAGGTTTGAACTATGGCATGGGGCGACGATTGCCTTTAAAGCTACCAGTCCCGACGGGCAAACCACGAGACTACTATAGCAAAACTCGATGTGGGTTAGGGTGTGTGACTCCGACAACGACCCCTGGGAGTTCAGATGAAGAGTGTGACTGGCAGTCATATTTAACCGGGTCACCAAGTTCCGACTCGGATACCAGCATCGGAGACATATTCAGACAAGTCCTGTCAGTCAACATGGCATTTCGCCGACACTTATGAAGAAGATGAAGACATCCCCGAAATCCTCGAGCTAGAGCCATGGGCCCAACAATTGGACGCATAATGGGAAAAGCGGTTCGAACTGAGAGAACCTCCTACTGAAGATGAGGTCATACAAGTAGATCTCAGCAGCGAATCTTCTTCAAAACCAATTTTCATCAGTAAAAGCCTAACTGACGAAGAACGGAAGTCGTTGTTAGAACTTGTCAGGGAGTACATTGATGTGTTCGCCTGGAGCTATGAATACATGCTAGGGTTAAATCCTAACATCGCTCTCCACAAACTCAACATACGGCCAGATGCGAAACCGATCAAGCAGCAACAACGACGCTTCCGTCAGGGCATCATGGATGCAATCGAAGCCGAAGTCAATAAACTAATAGCCAGCGGCTTCATTTGCGAGGAGCAACATCCTGACTGGGTCGCCAATATAGTACCCATCCTCAAGAAGAATGCGAAGATTCGAATCTGCATCGACTTCCGCAACCTAAATGAGGCGTGCCCCAAAGATGAATTTCCCCTCCCTATCACAGACATCATGATCGACAATACTTGCGGCTTCGAACGTATGTCATTCATGGATGGCTTCTCGGGGTACAACCAAATCAAAGTGTCTCCTGACGAAGAAAAGCATACATCATTCCGAACACCGATTGGCACATACTGCTACACAGTCATGCCTTTCGGTTTAAAGAATGCTGGCGCCACATATCAAAGAGCCATGAGCATCATCTTCAGAGACCACTTATGTAAGACGGTGGAGTGCTATATTGATGATATAGCCGTCAAGAGCCGTAACAAAGGAGACCATCTGCAGGATCTAAGGATGGTATTCGACCTAATGCGAATGCACAATTTGAAGATGAACCCCACGAAGTCCTTTCTGGGCGTATCCAGCGAGAAGTTCTTAGGCTTCATCATCACTGCAAAGGGTATCCATGTAGATCCTGAGAAGACGAAAACAATCATGGAAATGGGTCCCCCGAGAAATCTTCGCGAACTCAGAGGCCTTCAAGGAAGGCTAGCTTACATCAGAAGGTTCATTTAACCTCTCCGGGCGATGTCGACCATTCACGCACCTCATAAAGAAAGGAGTCTCATTCGTATGGAACGAAGAATGTCAGCGCGCTTTCGACAACATCAAAGAATATTTGTCAAATCCTCCGGTCTTGGTGGCCCCAGTCCCTGCAAAACCATTCCTGCTCTATGTACGAGCAATAGAACACTCCCTCGGTGCCCTGTTGGCACAAAACAACGATACAGGGCACGAACAAGCCATATACTATCTCAGCCGAATGATGGTGGGACCCGAGCACCGATACACCGTGGTTGAGAAGGAATGTCTCGTCTTGGTGTTCGCCATTCAGAAGACGCGACACTATGTTACCGGACAAACGATACATGTGATCTCACGAGTCAACCATCTTAGAGTCCTCATGACCAAACCGGGGGCACTTAGCTCGCGACTCGCTACATGGGCAATATTGCTGTCCCCTTATCATATGATCTTTGTCCCACAAAAGGCAGTCAAAGGTCAAGCCCTGGCAGACTTTTTAGCAACCCACCCAGGCTCGGAGGCCTCCAGAATATACGAAGAGATCCCAGACGAGGTCGCCGACTCGCATGCAACCTCTCACGAGGCTATATGGCGAATATTCTTCGACGGCGCTTCAAAGGACCGGCCTAAAGGCAATATATTCGTCGGAGTCGGGGTAGTGCTGGTCTTCCCTTCCGAATTAGTGATCAACCGTGCCTACTCCCTCACAGAACCCTGCTCTAACAATGTGGCCGAGTACAACGCTCTGGTCATCGGCCTCCAACTTGCAAAGGAGCTGGGGACAGAATATCTTGATGCATACGGTGATTCTCAGTTAATCGTCAATCAGATCCGGGGCTCGTACGAAGTCCGCCACTAAGACATGATCCCTTATCACCAAATAGCGATCGATATCATCTCGTCATTTGAGGGGTTCTTCATCGAGCACGTCCCCAGACTCTGAAATATTGAAGCCGATGCCCTAGCAGGTCTTGCCGCTTCCCTAGCAGTTCCGAATTATGGTCGCCAATCAGTGGATGTGATAGGCCATGAACTGGTATGTCCCAAAAACAATATGCAATTCATGGTAAGTTATTCCGCGCAGACGGTCGACGAAGAACCAGACTGGAGACAACCGTTCATCGACTTCGTCGTCTACGACATCCTGCCCGAGAACCCAATGGAAGCCACTTCCATCAGAAGGCGTTCTCTCAGATTCTTCTACGATACAGAGACGAAGATGTTGTATCGCCGCTCCTACGATAGATTACTGCTTCGGTGTCTGTCAATACGTGGAAGCCAAAGAAGGAGTACGATAAGCTCATGACAGTGTCTGCGGGGCCCACCAGTCCGGCCCAAAACTACAAGATCGTCTTCGCCGAATGGGCTACTATTGGCCCATGATGGTGGCAGATGCAATCGAATATGCTAGAAAGTGCAAATCTTGCCAAGTCCACGCGGACTTCATTCAATAACCATCCAAATTTCTACATCAAACAGTGGCGTCCTGGCCATTTGAAGCCTGGGGAATGGATATCATTGGTCCAATCACCCCACCTTCCTCCCGAGGATATCGCTTCATACTTGCGATCACTGATTACTTCTCCAAATGGACGGAAGCTGTCCCACTCGCCGAAGTCAAGACCTCAAACGTGATCAGCTTCCTCAAGCATCACATCATCTACCGCTTTGGACTGCCCCGAAGGATCATCCATGATTATGGTCCGCAGTTTGTAAGCCATTCATTCTATCAATTTTGCGATAAATACCGTATTCAGAATATCGCTTCGACGCCGTACAACCCGACAGCAAACGGGTTAGCAGAGGCGTTCAACAAAACAATCATCAAAATCCTTACGAAGTTTGTCTCCTCCAACAAACGTGACTGGAACGAGAAGCTCGGCGAGTGCTTGTGGGCTTATCGCACCACAATTCGGATAGCCACCGGGAATACGCCATTCTCCCTAGTGTACGGGAGTGAGGCAGTTCTCCCTTTAGAGACTCAAATACCCTCACTCCGCGTCGCCCTCACTTATCAATTGACAACGGATGACAACTACCAACGTCGACTGTAAGAGTTAGAGGCTTTAGATGAAAAGTGCCTCCTAGCTCAGCAAAGGATCGAGCTATACCAAGCACGCATCTCAGGTGCCTTCAACAAGAAGGTCAAAATCAGAACATTCCAAGTGGGTGACCTTGTTCTGGCAGTCCGGAGGTCGATGGCCATGAGTCACAAGACCACCGGCAAGTTCCAGCCAAAGTGGAAAGGTCTATTTGTCATCGAGGCCGTGTTCTCTAACGGTGCTTACCGCCTCGCCAAGCAGAACGGAGATTTGCTCATGTTGCCCGTCAACGGCAAGTTCCTGAAGAAATACTATGTTTAAACAATATTCTCCAGATCATCGAGTCATGTACCCGCTGGTACCACTGAACTCACTCCATAAATTTCTAGATTATTGAGTCATGTATCCGCTGATACCACTGAACTCACCCTCATAGTTTCCCAGATTCTCGAGTCACATACCCGCTGGTACTACTGAACTCACTCCATAAATTGTCAGATTTTCGAGTCACGTACCCGCTGGTTCTGCTGAACTCACTCTCATACTTTCCCAGATTTTTGAGTCATGTACCCGCTGGTACCACTGAACTCACACTCACCATATTCCAGATTTCTGAGTCACGTACCCGCGTGTACCGCTGAACTCATGCCCTTCTTCCATAAAGATATCCCAAATTTCTAAGTCATGTATCTGCTGGTACATCTGAACTTACACTTTAATTCCAACATTCATGGATTGTCGAGTTACGTACCCGCTGGTACCCCTGAACTTACATCCTGGTCACTCTTTTGAAAGAAAGTCATGTATAACCATACCGCTGAACTTTCTTCCTACAAGAGATCCTCCCTCATGATCTAATACCTGCACTCCCAGTGCACAACAAAGGTAACGGGTCCACAAAACTTCCAAGACGGCCATGTCCTCATTACCTCTGAGCCGTTCCACTTCCGCCAAAAACAAATCACCCCCTACGTAGAACTTCCATGTCCTCATTACCTCTGAGTTGTTCTATGTGCCCTCCTTCATTGAGCCCACTCCTGTCATGTCCTTATTACCTCTGAATGGGAAGGCTCCGTCGAAGAAACCTTCATACTTGCCATGTCCTTATTACCTCTGAGTAAGTATGATGATCCCCTTTCGACCTATTATCTGTACCCACAACCGGAGTACGCCAAGGGTAATAGGTCCACAAATGTCCTCTGTTGACCATCAATATCCTCCGTCGAGTTCACTCCTACCATGTTCTCATTACCTCTGAGTAGGAAGACTCTACGTTTAAAAAACCTTCCCACTTGCCATGTGCTCGTCACCTCTAAGCAAGTATGTCGGTTCCCCTTCGTCCTATTATCCGTGCCCTAAATCGGGGTATGCCAAGGATAATAGGCCCACAAATATCCTCAGCTAAATTTCTCAGCACAAATTTATCACCTCACCAGGCCCCAGGAGCCCAGCTGCTCTACGGCATTCCTTTTTACCAAGAGCACCCATGACCGCTTCGCTATGGCTGCTTCAGGTACCCTGACCAAAAATTTGTTACCTCTGCCTAAAACCAAAGTACGCCATGGGTAACAGGTCCACAAATATATCCCCTATACGAGGGAAAACATCACCACAATATCACAGGCACAGCAAGTAACACAAATGAAGGATAGAATTGAAAGTACTCTTTATTTAAAGGAAGAAAAAAGCATTACATGTTTCGGGGTCATGTCCCCTTCAAAAAAAGAGAAAAGAAAATAGAAACAAGACAAGAAGAAAAAGCCGACTACAGGTCAGCATCACTCAATTCTAGGAGGCGATTTCTTACCGAGGTGGTCCTCCGTTCAATCCGTTGCCGAGCGCGACGCTCGGCCTCCTGGAATAAATGCTCCTCATTGTCCAAATCCAAGAACGCTTGACAGTCATCTTCCAATTTCTTCAAGGCAGTCTCCAGGTCAGTCGAAGCTTGAGTAACCCTGTCAGCCTCCTGAATAATCAGTCCCCTGTCATTACGGGTAGTCTCGAGTTCAGACTCCAAGAAAGCCAACTTCTTCTGAAGCATAAGGATCTGCTCCCGTGTTTCAGTAATCTCACGAGAGACAGACTCCTCTCGAGCCATAACATTTTCAGTCGTATAACTCAATTGATCATACCGATCAGCTAAGTCACTGAGATCCTTCAGCGCGCCCGGTCTGGTCTTATCTCGAGCCGCTCTGGTCCTCTCTATAACAGCAATAATAGAATTCCGCTCCTCGTTTATGAAAGCAGGCAGATCAACCTGCCGCAATACTCGAAGGCTCGGACACCAGCTGATCAACCTCCAGCAATTTTGCCTCCAGAAGCGAAGCCATCCCTGCATCATCAGGAAGATCCCTAAGGATGTTTATTTGACCATGGGCACATTGTCTAGCCAAGGTAAAAGAGGTCCCTCTATCTACAACGGCCTCAATTCCCCTCTTCAAATGATGATGAAAACTAGCAACCACATCCTGTAATGCGTCACTGAAAACTTCAGCAGAGGAGGGCGTCAGGGGAAGCCGGAGCGGCAACGTCGGAGGAGTAATGCTAGAGTTTGCCATCGGGGGAACGGAATCCGAGAAGAACGATGCATGAATAGCGGCCAACTCGTCTTCCGTCGCCCGGAGAGCTTGGATGCTCGCCAGGGAAGAAAAGTCGACTATCGAAGCCATCGGAACAGAGGATGATGCAAGGACCATCGTCCCCTGCCCCGACTGCCCCGAGAATTGGCCCGTAAAACTCGGGCCCCCAGAAGGCCCCTCAAGACGAGTCGGGCAGTGAGGAGGTACACCTCTTTCCACCGATGCCCCTTCGGTTGGGGTTGTCTCAGCGACGTCCATCCTTGGCACTGGAGGGACAGGACCTGAATGTCCAGAATAACAATCAATTGACGTAACCCGAAGGACATGATGATAGAGTAGATAGGCTTCGTCACGGGTTAAGAATCGGCTAATCTTACCCGGGGAGGGGCATAAAGGCCGCGGCTCATCCACAACTGACATAGTCCCCTCACCCGCGATCCCCGAGTTAAACTCAGTCACATCCTCTGCCCCCGTCACCTTGAAGGGGGATACAGATTGATCTGCGTTCTCTTGAATAGGAGCAGGCTCATGGGAGCTCCCGTCATTCTGGGTCACCACCTCGACATCCTGAAACTCTTCTTCTTCTTCCGACACCTAAAAGAGGGGACGAATGTTTTCCATAAATAAATTATCTTTATTTATTATGTTTCTGGGAAAATTACAATATTAGGAATCCGATCTAGAAGACGATCGCTTTATCCCTTGGACTATGCGAAGAAGAAAAGCACTCAAAATTTTGACAGCAGATATCAGTGTATCTGTACAATGAATGAGAAAAAGAACTCTATTTATAGAATCAAAAAAATAACTGTAAGGATAACTGTCTTCACAGCCTGTGCCTAGTTAAAAATCACGCAGGATTGAACATACGCAAGGTTGTGAGCAGTTACTGGACGTGGCCTGTAACTGTTGGACATATGGTAATCATGCATGAGTTGTGTGCAAGTTACAGGACACGCAGGCGAGAGATCAGTGGCATGGCTGCCACATACTCCAATTTGATGAAATCCACGCAGACTTGTCGAAGACGAAATCCACGCAAACTCGGTGTAGAAAGCTTCAAAATCCACGCAAACTTGGGGCAGGAAGCTTCAGGATCCATGCAGACTCGAGGCAAAAAGCTTCAAAATCTACGCAAACTTGAGGAAGAAAACTTCAGAATCCACGCAAACTTGAGATGAAGATCTCACAAATACACGCAGACTTGAGATAGGACTGCCAGCTATCTTGATTCGGCGTGCCTCGACTGACACAAAATCTCTGACAGTGATTGCTTTGTCAGTCGCATTAAATGACAAGAAACTCTTTTGGTACGCCAACTTGACGAAGGCTGATTCTTGCTGAAGAAGATTCAAAAGTCACGCAATAGTCGGCTGTAATCTCTCGAATTCCGTGCATACATGGCATACGAAGAGACATTCTTCGACTGTCGTGCTGTCAGTCATAATGACTCTCTGACAAATAATGAGCTGTCTTCCAGCGTGACTTTTTAACTATTGTCTTGATCAACTGAGTGTGACTGTTGGACTTGACTTGATCAACTCAGCGTGACTGTCATTTTTAAATGCCTACAAAACCCCCTTCAAAGTTTTCGAAAATTGAAAAGACTTCAAAATTTTCGAAATACTTTGAAATCAAGATGTTAAAATGAATTTAGTTACGCTGAGATGACTTCAAATTTTTTGGAAGTCGAAAAGACTTCGAAGTTCTTTGAAAACACCCAAATGAACTTATTAAATGTCATAATGACTCTTCGTTCTCCGAGACTGATTGCATCCAATTTATGGTGGAATATGAAACGCCGGCGAGCTCTGTTATATAAACAAGGAAACAATTCATTTTTAATCTTCATCTCACGTCAACATGACATCGAAGGAGAAAGCTGAGGAAAAAGCACGCAAGTTGGGTTTTTGTGCCCATGGTGATCCCACTCTTGAGGATAAAGAACCGGAGCCCCTAGTCTTCGAGTTCAAAGACGATCCCATGCAACTAGCCAAGAATTTCTTGAGCTATTTTGGCCTAGATGGATCATCCTCTTCCAACGAGCGTAGCCTTGCAGAGTAGCGTAAAATGTTGAAGGCTCTGTTAAACCGCATGGGGGTTAAGAGCGTAGAAGAACTGGGTACTAAACTCAGCCGCTCTGCTAAATAGAGCGTGTTGCTTTTGTCTTCTTTTAAAAATGTTGCACTCTTTTTGTTTTGTCTTTTGTAAGGCCATCAGTGCCTGTCTTGAAAATTGTAGTATAACTTTTGTGTTTGAACAACATGCATTAATGAAGAATGTTAATTAGCACTCTTTGACTGTTTTCAATGTTGTGCTGTTTTCCAAAGCACACGTGACACTCATTCCATGGTTTACGAGTGCTATTTATGCGGATCTTTTCCAAGAATAGACTTGTACTTTGTCCTTTAAATAGATAGGTGAGTTTTCACAAATACTCATCTCTCATTCTTCTTCTTCTTCTTTGAGAATAAAATTTTGTGAGATTTCATTCTCAAACAGGAAAGCAATGCTTTCTAATGTTCGACTTGGTTTGCCAATCCTTAGTACCACACTCAATAGTAAGTCCAGTGTAGTAGCCCATGAATGAAAGTTTTTTTTATTTCGGACTGAACAGAATGTGCTGGACTGGCACGTGCGTGCCAAATGACATTTCTGTTTGATTTAATCTCTTCTTCCTTGATGCTTTCTATAGGAATTCGACTAAAACTTTTCTTCAGAACTGGCATTGGTGATTTGGATGCTGTGGAGAATATTCTGATTACACCTATATCAGGGAGCTCATACGCTTTTGACGCGTAAATCAGACAACTCAGAACTCTTCGTGGGATAGAAGGGTCTTCCTCAGATGGTAGGAAGAGCCTTTATACAAGAGAGTTGGATGGTGGAGTCAGTTCTACCCCGAGAAATCGGGTAGTAGAGTTCTTTTCATGGCAGAACCAGGAATTGTATCCCAATGTGGGATACATTCCTATCTCAAGGTGGCTCCTAATCCACCAATTGTATTGGCAGCACCACGACTTCGGGCTGCCATACTCTGTGGTTCTCCTCTCGTCAGAGAGAGAAGACCAAAGTTTGATTCCTGCTGGTCTGGTCGTGACTGGGACCTAGACAGTCAGGAATTGCCACCAACAACGAACCTGATGGAGAAGGTCCGACGGAGAAGATCCAAAGAAGAAGATGGATCTCTATTAGGTTATTGTTGTGGTGTAGAATAAAAATCCAAAATTTGTAATAGATTTCCATTATGATTTGTAAGAAAGTCTAAGAAAATGTAATAGACTTTTTATGGTGAAATGAAAATGGAAATGATAATTCTTCTATGCTCAATAATTTGTATTTGTGGATGAATTGTGGACATGATAGATAATAAAATCTTCTTTTCTGTTTTAGAGTATATGATATTATCAGAGGAATTATGGACGTGATAATATGTAGGAACTCAAAAGAAAATAGATTAATTTCTATCCAGAGGTCAAAAATAACAAACAAGTAAGTAGATTCGGAATTGATTCAGAGGTTATGAAAACGTGATAAGTAACGAATCCCCACTTAATAAATTGATAGAAGATTATGAATGGAAGAACCGTTAGGTAATAATGAACGGATGAACCGTCGGATGAATGTAATAAATGAACGGACGAACCGTCAAGTATTAATGAACGAGCGAATCGTCGGATAAATGTGACGCTTCGTCATTCGAAGAACTTCTGCCTATAAATATAGCAGAAACCTGACAAGAACGAATACTTCTACTCCTCAACATAAAAATGTCATTTGGAGAAGCATCCAAGAAGACTGAGATTGCCTCAAAGGTTCAGAAGGGCATTGAAGAACGCCCTGCTAATCCAATTCAATCGATGAAGGTGAAAGCAGGCGAAGGCTCGTCTACACCCAAGCCACCAAGGACATTCTGGACTTCCTGCTCGAACCAGGAAGGACTGAAGAAGAGGAAGCCATGAGGATGGCCGCTTGCAAGTTCCTCGTGGGTTCTAGCAAGGAGGTTCTCGGCTCTTTTGCTGATCGTGTCTTTAAGAAGGACGGCAGTGGCCTACGCCCAAATGTAGAGAAGGATGATAGTGATCTTCCTTAATATCATGTAGCATCATTCATGATTAAAATAAAATAAAATTTTATTTATAAACATGAATTCATCTGATGTTTTGCAAGCATTTACATTTATACAAAGTATTTTTTAAGGAACTTGCCATTAATAGGCATCAAAACTTTTCGACCATCCAATTCTGAGAGTTGATAAGCTCCATTTGAGAAAACTTTGCTCACAATATAGGGACCTTCCCACTTTGCTTCAAATTTGCCCTTGCTCATATGAGTCATAGTCATAGGACGTCTGACTGTTAGAACCAGTTCTCCTTTTTGATACGATCGAACTCTGACTTTCTTATTAAAAGCTCTTGAGATTCTAGCTTGATAGAATTCAATATTCTGTTGAGCAGATAATCGTTTTTCATCCAGAGCTTCTAATTCCTGAAGTCGAAGACGATCATTATTTTCAGCAGTGAGTTCATTAGCGATTGCTATCCTTAAAGAAGGAATTTGAATCTCTAATGGAAGAACAGCTTCGCAACTATACACCAGAGAGAAGGGTGTACATTTAGTAGCATTACGAACTGTAGTGCGATAAGCCCACAAACATTCACCGAGCTTCTAACTCCAATTACGTTTGTTAGTAGAGACAAACTTCTTTAGGAGTTTGATGATAGTCTTGTTGAAAGCTTCTGTTAATCCGTTAGCTGCCAGATTATATGCGGTAGAAGCCACATTGTTGATCCGGTAATCGTCACAGAATCGAATAAATTTTTGGCTGACAAACTGTGGTCCATTATCATGAATAATGCGTCGAGGAACACCAAATCTGTAGATGACATGGTGCTTAATAAAGCTGATGACATTGAATATCTTAACTTCAGATAAAGGAATGGCTTCGGCCCATTTGGAGAAGTAATCGGTTATTGCAAGAATAAACCGATGACCTTTGGATGACGGCGGATTGATCGGGCCGATAATGTCCATGCCCCAAGCTTCAAAGGGCCATGATGCTGCCGTCAGATGTAGAAATTCCGAGGGTTGATGAATAAAATCTACATAGATTTGACAAGCTTTACACTTCTTTGCATATTCGATGGCATCAGATACCATAGTGGGCCAATAATAACCCATACGTCGGATACGGTCTTGAAGTTTTGGTCCAGGCTGATGTGCTCCACAAATTCCATCATGTGCTTCACGGATAATTTGTTGGGCTTCGTCACCAGCAACACATCGAAGAAGTAAACCATCATAAGCTCGACGATATAAGGTTTTTGTAGTATAATTGTAATAGAATCTGAGTGATCGTCGTCTGATAGATGCTGCCTCACTCGGATCATCCGGAAGAATATCATATAATACGAAATCTAAGAAAGGAAGTCTCCAATCTTTATCTGTATTCTGATTCTCAGTCGAGTTACTGAAGATGAATTCCATGCTGGAATCAGATGAAGATGATATCGATTTACGACTAAATCTAAATCCTCTTGTTGTATTGACATCATGAGATGTTGATTCTTCAATGTCAACTGGAAGTCCCAGAGTCAGTTATTTTCAAGATGAAATAATTCTCGATTACGAACAACAATCATTTGTTGCCGTCTAATCGGAATAGCCAACACTGCCGCAAGATTAGCAAGGGCATCAGCTTCTGTGTTACATGCTTGCCTAACATGTTCAATGAAGAATTCTTCAAACGAAGAAGCCATAGATATAGCTGATCTATGATAAGAAACCAGATCTTGATGGCGAACTTCATAAGTACCTCTTATTTGATTGACAATAAGTTTAGAGTATCCATACACTTCCAAATATTGAATATTCAGATGTTTAGCGAGTTGAAGACCAATGAGTAACGTATTGTACTCAGCTACATTGTTTGAACACGGCTGATCAAGAGAATAAGCTCTTTGGATAGCAAGACCTTCTGCGATACAAGAACGATTCCAACTCTAGCGACGATGTCACCATTAGGACCGATTCTTGAAGCTCCGTCAAAGAATAGACGCCAAGTATGATTTTCTTCAGCAATTTGATTTGAATCTAGGACTTCATCTGGGATTTCATCATAGAGTTTTGAATTCTCTGGGATTGAATGAGCAGCCAAAAAATTAGCTAAAGCTTGTCCTTTGACTGATTTCTGAGGAATATAGTGCATGTCATACTGAGCAAGAATGATTCCCCAGTTAGCCATTCGAGAATTTAAAACACTTGGTTTCTTCATCATAATCCGTATAGGATTGATCCTGGAGATTACATGAATAGTCTGGCCAATGATATAATGTCGTGTCTTTTGGACAGCGAACATCAAGGCTAGACATTCTTTTTTGACCGGTGAATATCGGGGTTCAGCTCCGGTCATAGTACGACTGAGATAGTAGATGGCTTGTTCATGACCGATGAATATCGGGGTGCACCCAATGAATGACTCATTGCTCGGGTATATAAGAGGAACGGTATTCCTGAGACGGAAGGTACCAATACTAGTGGGCTCATCAGATATTGTTTTATATCATCGAATGCTTTCTGACATTCATCATTCCAGACAAAAGAGACACAATTCTTCATAAGTTTGTTGAATGGTCTGCAGCGTCCTGACAAATTAGTGATGAATCTCCTGATATAAGCAATTTTTTCTTGAAATCCTCGTAGCTCTTTTAAGGTGCGTGAAGGATGCATCTCTTGGATGGCTTTGATCTTCTCGGGATCCACGTGTATACCTTTAGAGGTAATAACGATGCCGAGAAATTTACCACTAGAGATGCCTAACAAGGACTTAGTAGGGTTCATCTTTAATTGATGCTTACGCATTAGATCAAAAATAGTCTTCAAATCTTGGATATGATCCTCCTTTTGTCGACTTTTGACTGCAATATCATCAACATAGCATTCGACTGTTTTCCGCAAATGTTCACGAAATATAGTGCTCATAGCTCGTTGATATATAAGTTGCTCCTGCGTTCATGAGACCGAATGGCATGACTATATAACTGTATGTACCAATCGGCGTTCTGAAAGAAGTGTGCATCTCGTCATCTGGAAACATTTTAATCTGATTATACCCAGAATACCCGTCCATGAATGACATCCGTTCAAATCCACAGGCATTATCGATCATGACATCAGTGATTGGTAGAGGGAATTCGTCTTTAGGACATGCCACATTGAGATCACGGAAGTCTATACAAACTCTGATCTTGCCAGTCTTTTTAATAACATGAACTATATTAGCCACCCAATCGGGATGTTGTTCCTCTCTAATAAATCCAGAGGTCATGAGTTTATTAACTTCAATTTTGTCACGACCCGCACCCTAGAGTAAGGGCACGAGACGTGGGTACGTCCAGCCTACGCCGCAGTATCTGCGGTAGAACGCTGTCCTAGGTCACAACATCTAACAACTGAAAGTAATAGCAGTTATACTCCCCGAATGGGGGTGACATAAGAGAATATAAAACTCAATCACAGCTAAGGTAGAACAGGTAAGATAGATAGATAATAAAAGATAACAAATCCAAACAGAGAATCACGGAAATACATCCAGAACTAAGTGTCTAAAAATAAATACATCTCAGAATATCTCAAAGTCTAGTACAATAATCCCAAATAGAAAAGACAGTCCTAATCTAAAGGAGTGTCATCTACAGCTAGTGGCTCCTGCTGCTGGTCCAAGTCTGGGCACTCATCTAGTGTGGCACCGTAGTTAGTAGGGCAGAACGCCTCAGCCTCATCCTCTGTAATATTTCAACAGGTCCAGTCAGGACGGGAACGAGCACATATCTCTCAACAGTTCATATCAGGTTAGGAGTATAAATCATTGCAATAGAGTAAAATACAGAAAATGCTGAATGGAAGTACAAGTAAAACAGGAGATATTTTGTAACTGAAAATAGATACATGATAGTAAAGACTGTAAGTGACTACGTGATTTAGAGCACAATATGGTTATGTAAACGGCTTGGGGGCACATGAATACAAATAAGGAGCACATGAATACCTACTGGGGATTGTGTCCACATAACCAATTCTACTCACCCCGCCCCAATCAATACACAAGGATCCGTTCAAGTTATGTCATAAGCACATGAATACAGCTAAGATACATGAACTCACGAAGGAGTAGTACATGAGCACATGATAAGCACATGAAGCACATGACAGCACATGAGAACATGCAAAAACATGAACTAAATACGAGTACAAGGAGTACGTGATGCACATGATAAAGTACATGAAATGAAATACCCGATGCACCCGTAGAGGGATAACATCTCAGGAAGGGATCCATATAGTACTAATCCGTGAAGATACGTGTCAGCATCATGTAGAGTAATGTAGAGCATGAATATATCCAGACAGGTATGAAAAGATCAGAGAATGTACTCGCCTGCTATCTGAAAGTCCGAGATGAAAGTACAGTCCGAGGAGTGGTGTCTGGCTCCTATTTAGAACAGTACGAGTCACAGAATAGAAATGTAATGCACTACAATGCGTTCTACATGAATCTAGGTCAATCTAGACCAAAGTCAACTTTTGGTCAACTTTGGTCAACCGTAGAAGTCAAACTAGGTCAACCAAGTCTAATCTAGGCCAAACTAGTCTAAACTATGTCTAGCAAGACTATTCTAGGCTTTCTAGACTAATCTAGGCAATACCTTGTCAAGCCATGCATTAGTCACATAACCAATTCTATCTATACACTATCACTCAAAACCCATGACAAAATCTATAATACATAACCCATACATCATGGCAACCCTTATATATACATAGCCTATCCCACACAAAAAATACATTTCACACACATTACATATGTATCTAAATATATATAGGAACTAAATGAAACTATAAGCAGGTATATTATATATGTATACAAGAGAGAGTGAGGGAAATCATACGAGAACCTGTGTATGTGTCATGCGCAATGAAAACTGAAAAACAGGGAATACAATATCAGCCCTAAGAGCTCACATAAAAGCATACTAACTCAGTCCATAGTGTCTAATCCCACCACAGGTTTGTAAGAACTGGAACAAACTAATTAACCAACTTAATAATTAGTAACACTCAAATCATGTCCCTCAAACTCAGGTTTGTGATCATCAATTCCAGGTTAGATAATTTCAGTTAAGAGCAGTTGAATAAAACCAACTACCCATACTCCAATTTCCAGTTAACAGGAACACATTCCTAACAGTCAACAAGAAGGCAACTAATAACTGGCAATTCAATGAAAGGGGAAGAAAAACTGGAATATCTCAAGATTAGAAAAACTGGAACACAATGATTCCAGGTTTAAAAACTGAACACAACATCAATCTACTAACTATTAATCCCAAGTTGCCAACAGTTCAATGAAAGGGAAAACAAACTGGAACTTAACATCATGAGGTGGTTAACAGTGAACATACAAATCAAACTCAGTTCACAGGTAATGGCAGTTCAACTTGAACTTAACATCAAGTTTACAGTTAAATATGTATTCAGTTCATGACTAATAAGTAAGGAAAGAACAATGTACATGTAGGTTAACAGGAACTAACTGGGAACACTAATTCTTCCCAGGTTCTCACAGAACCCCCATTGCATTCCTAGGTTCAATAAAAAGGGAAATGAGACACTCTCTATTCAGTTTGAACAAACTAAATCTCAGGTTCCATATCATTCTAACAGTTAACTTGCATTTCAATTAAATGAGGAAGTTAATCAATAACAAGAATCATGAACAAGGGGTGAATTTCTCCAAATGGAACATATAGTTAAAAGAAGAAAACATTTGATCACAGGTTTAAATGGAGAAAATTAATTCACATTAAACAAGTAAAATCAAGCTTAAAAGAATGTCAGTGAACATATATTAAGAACCCATTCCCAGGATCAATGAAATGGAAGAAAACTGGAATCAGTTTGAATGAGTAAAACTGGAACACACTTGTGCATATCAGAACATAACATCACAATATCAACCATACCCATTGCTCAAATCCCATTCACACATTCCAAAGCCCAAATTCAATTGCCAAGGCTAAGCTAACATATATTATGATGTGTAGGTTCAATTTAACTGATAAAACATAACAGGGAAGGGTTTTTTAATCGACCAAACAGAACTGGAAACAAACTGTATCCTAGTGTATCAGGAAACCACACTGTCCACACAACAATCGAACCAAACACCATATAAACCCAAACAAATTAATTAGCACAGTGCACAGAGGTTTAAACATGATCTTTAGGATCTAAATGAGCATTAAACAATATTTATAATCATTTAAAAACGATTTAACACCCAAAAACACACACAGCACACGCGCACAACAGCCATTTCCCCGTGCACAGCCAAAAACGTGTCCGACACGACACGAGGTCTCGTGAAACTTGACGAGCCTCATGTCAGTCATTGCCCCATGCTACAGACAAGATTTTGTGTGTCCACGACGCGTGTCCAGCGCGCAGTAGCCCCCGAGTAGCAGAGGAGCTACAGTGCCGCGCGCACACGCCCGCACACACGTGTTCTCGTGTCCCCACGACACGACATGACACAAACAATAGCACACGACCCAAGGAAACCCTAGATGACACCTAGATCTAGCTTTCTATTCAAAAAGATTGGGAAAACTCGATCGAGCAGTCCTTTGGGACATTTCGTCGAGCACCTGGATCAAAGCTCTGATACGTGTCCGATACGGACAGGAAACAAGCTCGAAACCTAGGGTTTGCTTCCCATACAGTTGGGTGAGGGCTAGGGGACCTTAGAAATGACTTTTACTAGATTTTAAGAGCAGTAATAAGGATTATACCTATTGATGTTCCAAGCTCCAAAAACTACCAAGGAAGAGGATCCTTCAAAGCACCAACGCTCCTCAAATTGTTTGCTCCCTGTCAAAACTCAACCCCAACAGCAAGAGAACAATATTTAGAGCCTATAGGAATTTGTTTGAAGGAAAAAAGACCTAATTTGGATTTACTATGAATTTGTGAAGTTGGAACTTACCCCTTTTCTAAAACTTGATGAACCCTAAAGAAAGGAGGCTAGCCTTAAAATTTAGGAGGATATAAATAGGGGAGGGGCTGCCATGTGGCCGACCATGGCCCTGGGGTTTAGGGTTTTGGCTAGCTAGTTGGGTCCTATCTAGTTTAAGTCATGGTTTTGGCTTGTGACTTCACAAGCCATTCTTAGACTAAACTAAATCCTAATTACCCCAAACCAATTCCCATAGACTAGAAATGACTAACTTAAGTCACACTAGGGTTACTTAACCTAACCAAGGTGTCTGGACCTAGGTTAGCCAATAGGACAGTCTCCTAGTCCACATGGGTCACACTCTAAACTAGCACCAAACAAATCACTAAAAATTATCTAAAATCACATTAATTATAATTAAATATAATAATCCCAAAATAAATTCTAAAATTTTGAAAATGACCAAAATACCCTCAAGCTAGAAAAGTGGCAGTGACAAATCTACCCCCCTTAAATAATTTCGTCCTCGAAATTAAAAGGCGAAACTAACTGTAAAGAAGGATAGAAGTATACCTCAAGGTCCAAAAAGATAGGGGTATCGCTCGCGCATCTCATCCTCCCGCTCCCAGGTAGACTCTCCTGGAGAATGATGCCTCCATGCGACGCGTCCCAAGGGTATCACCTGGTTCCTCAATACCTTCTCCCGGCGATCCAAAACCTCCACAGGCTGCTCTGGATAACTGAGAGTAGGTCCAACCTCTATCTCCGAGTGATCGAGCACATGGCTAGGGTCAGCCACGTACCGTCTCAGCTGTGATACATGGAATACGTTGTGGACGCCCACTAGTCCAGGTGGCAAGTCTAGCGTGTATGCCACGTCACCGACTCTCCCGCTGATAACGAAAGGGCCGATGAAGCGCGGACTAAGCTTCCCACCTCCACCAAAACGTATCGTACCACGAGTCAGAGATATCCGCAGAAAAACCATGTCTCCAACATAAACACAAGCAGGGTCTCAAGTTACTAAAAATCAAACATGATCAATCAAACAAAACCAAACACAACCTAATTCTAATCCTATTCTATATCTGTACCTCAAACTCCAACGGCCTCCGGTGGCTATCGACCCAGTACCGATGTCTGTCCTGTGCCACGCGAAGTCTGTCCCTGATGAGCTTCACCTTCTCGGCTGCGTCAACACCCATCTCTGGTCCCAGTAAAGCTCGCTCTCCAACATCATCCCAAGATAAGGGTGTACGACACCTACGCCCGTACAGAGCCTCAAACGGTGACATCTCAATGCTGGCCTGAAAACTGTTGTTGTAAGCAAACTCCACTAAATGTAGGTGATCCTCCGAGGAACCTCCAAAATTCAGGATGCACGTCCGCAGCATGTCCTCAAGGGTCTGAATAGTCCTCTCTGACTGTCCGTCCGTCTGGGGGTGGTATGCAGTACTGAACTTGAGCTGAGTGCCCAAGCTAGTCTGCAGACTCCTCCAGAAATGGAAAGTAAAGCGGCTATCCCGATCTGAGACTATACTGACGGGACCTTCGTGAATCCTGACTATCTGTCTCATATACAACCCTGCCAGCCTTTCTGTAGACGTACCCACCTTGAATGGCAAGAAGTGGGCCGATTTGGTCAACCTGTCAACGATGACCCAAATCGCGTCTTTCTTTCCTGGTGTACGGGGCAATCCTGATACAAAGTCCATGGTAATGTGCTCCCACTTCCACTCTGGAATGGGCAGCGACTGCAATAATCCTCCAGGCCTCTGTCTCTCAGCCTTGACCTGCTGACAGATCAAGCATCTAGCTACGAAGTTGGACACCTCCCTCTTCATCCTGTACCACCAGACATGCTCTTGCAGATCCCTGTACATCTTGTTGGCACCAGGATGTATAGAGTACTACGATCTGTGAGCCTCCTGCATAATCTGCTCTTTGAGCTCCCCGCTAGGCACACATAACCTGGCACCGTGCCTTAGGGCACCATCCTCTGCAAGTGAGAACTCAATATCCTGCACTCCCATACTGATCTGCTCTCGGATACTCCACAGCGCCACATCATCAAACTATGCCGCATTGATCCTGTCCATCAAGTCTGACTGTATCTGTAGGCCCCATAACTGCATCTGCACTCCGGACACGATCACCTCAATCTCAAGGCTCTCCAAATCTGCAAGCAGGTGTCGATCCATAGTCAAACACATGGCTGTCGGATACCTACTCAAGGCATCGGCAACCACGTTGGCCTTCCCCGGGTGATACTGGAGTACGATATCAAAGTCCTTCATCAGCTCAAGCCACCTGCGCTGCCTCATGTTCAACTCCTTCTGAGTGAACACATACTTCAAGCTCTTGTGGTCTGTGAAGATCTCCACCCTCTCGCCATACAGATAGTGCTTCCATAACTTCAAAGCAAAAATTACCGCCGCCAGCTCCAGGTCATGGGTTGGGTAGTTCTTCTCATGAGGACGTAATTGCCTGGAAGCATAGGCAATTACCTTCCCATGCAGCTGCAAGACGCAACCCAGCCCCTTCCCTGAAGCATCACTATAAATAGTGAAACCGCCTAATCCTGAAGGCAATGTCAGAATCGGAGCTGTCGTAAGCCGCTTCTTCAACTCATCAAAAGCTGCCTGACACTCCTCTGACCAAACATACTCAGTATCCTTTCGGGTCAACCGTGTCAACAGCTCTGCAACCCGGGAGAAATCCTGCACAAATCTCCTATAGTATCCTGCCAGCCCCATGAAACTCCTGATCTCTGCCACTGAAGTCGGCGCTGTCCAAGCCTCAACTGCTACAATCTTCTTAGGGTCAACTGAGATACCATCTCCAGTCACCACATGCCCCAAGAAGTCCACCTGGTCCACGAAAAACTTACACTTGGAGAGTTTTTCATAAAGCTGCTTCCGCCTGAGAGTCTCTAGCACTATCTGCAGATGCTCCTCGTGCTCCTCCTCTGTCATGGAATATATCAAGATATCATCAATGAACACCACCACGAACTTGTCCAAGTACTGGTGGAATACCATGTTCATTAGATTCATAAATACTGCTGGTGCATTGGTTAGCCCAAACGGCATAACCAAGAACTCAAACTGCCCGTACCGCATTCTGAAAGCGGTCTTGGGGATATCCTCCCTCTTCACTTTCACCTGGTGATAACCCGACCTCAAGTCAATCTTGGAGAACACCCGAGCTCCGCTCAACTGATCAAACAGATCATCGATCCGCGGCAGTGGGTATCTGTTCTTGATTGTCAGGTTGTTGAGTGCCCTGTAGTCGATACACATAAGTACCGAACCATCCTTCTTCGGTACGAAGAGCACCGGTGCACCCCAAGGTGAAGAACTAGAGCGAATGAAGCCCTTGTCCTGCAGCTCATCCACTTGCTTCTTCAGCTCCACTAACTCGCTGTTGTTCACTCGATAGACATGCTGGGAGATCGGTTCCGCGCCGAAAACCAAGTCTATCGAGAACTCTACATCTCTGTCCGATGGAAGCCCTAGCAACTCCTCTGGAAACATGTCCATAAACTCTGTGATCCAGGGATGCAGAGCCACCTACTCTTCGACTGATGCTCCACAGAAGACTCCGCCGTCCTGCTCTGCCTGCCGTCGGGTGTACCCAAACTCTGGCTCTCCTGGCGCCCCGAACAAAACTCTACCCCCACGGCAATCAATGCGGGCGTGGTGTCTACTCAGCCAGTCCATACCTAATACTATATCGTAGTTCAGTAATGGCATGACGAGTAAACTCACTCCCAACTCTCGGCCTCCCAATATAACACTCCGCCCTTTGCAAACATCACTCACGAGGATGACCCCACCCCCGGTTGTGATCTTCCAGGTCCTAGGAAATGGTTCCGAAATCAAACTGTGTCTAATAGCATATGATACAGACACAAAGATGTAGGAAGCCCCGGAATCAAACAATACGAATGCTGGAAGGGAGTCGAGAAGAACCGAACCTGTTATCAGCTCTCCGATGACCTCAGCATCCTCAGTTGCCATGGCGAAAGCTCGCCCCTACTGTCCACCCCGTGCCTGCTGCTGGTGCTGCTGGAACCTCTGCTGCTGGGTCTGCAGGGCTGTTCCCCTCTGCTGGCCTGCTGGAGCCTTGGCTCCACCTCCCTGCTGTCCTCGTCCAAAAGCCCCTGGGCAGTCCCTCAACTGGTGATCTCCAGCACCACAAAGTAGGCACTTGCCTAGCTTCTTCCTGCACTCGTGGATCATGTGCCCCGGCTTCATGCAGAAGGCACAAATGACTAACTGACGAGGTGCCTACTGTCCCCTATGCTGCTGGTGCTACTGCTGAAAGGGTGCACGAACCTCCTGCTGAAACTGCTGTACTGGCCTCTGCTGCTGAAACTGCTGCTGAAAATGAGGCCTCTTGGCCTGTCCCTGACTGCTACTGCCTGACTGAAAGTCGCGACCTCTCTTCTGCCTCAGTCCCAGGTCATCCTCTGCCGCCATGGCCCATGAATAAATCTCAGCAAAAGTAGCATTCCGGTCGCTCTTGGTCAGCGACCAAATCTCCCTAGACAAACCTCGACGAAACTTCCTCCCCTTGGTCTTCTCCGTCAGATCATCAATAAACCGGGCCAGTCGACAGAACTCCCCGGCATACTCAGTAACAGTCTGGTTCCCCTGAACCAGAGCCTCGAACTGCGCCTCGATCCCACCCAAGGCTACATCGGGAAAGAACTGCTCCTTGAACAGCTCCTTGAACTGCGCCCAAGTCTGGCCCTCCACCCCCACTCTAGGATCAGTCTGGTACCATGCACGGGCCAAATCCTGCATCTGGCTGCCCGCTGCCTCTATATGAAGCCGAACTGGTATCTCTGCTAGTCGGAAGATCTCCTCTACGTGCTAAATCCAGTCATCGGCAACGTGAATGCCCTCAGTGCCAAAGAACTGCCGAGGGTGCATCTTCTGGAAGTCCTGGATATCTCTCTCCCTCCGACGGGGCTGCTGCTGGGCCTCCTGACCAGTCACCATCTCAACAGTCGTGCGTACCAACTGGTGCGCCTCATCAATCCCCTGCCTAAAATCTACTGTCTGCCTCTCACTGCGCTGGTGCGAGGACTCCAGAATCCTCTCCACGAAGGAGAAGAGATGGGTAGCATCAACCATCCCCGCAGGCGGAGGCTGCTGCGTGGGAAGGATCTCTGGAAGCACCAAGCTCGGCCTCCCGACTGGTAGAGGTGCTCCTCCAAAAGTGGCAGAAACTCCCACTCCCGAGGGCTGCACTGGCCCTGTGGCACCGGGAGCTGGATACTGGACACGAGAGGTGGCAGACCCCTCTCCATCCTCTCTCGTCACGGGGCGATGCGATCGCGTCTCAACCATCCTGGAGACACAGATCAAACAAGAAGCAATTACTGAGAATGAGTCGAAATAATCAAAGGAGGACAGTTTAAAATTCTAAGGAAGACAATAAGCAGCAAAATAGATATACGGAATCTGATAGGGAGTTTTCCTAGTGTGATTGAGTACCTTCTAAAAAATATGTGCTAATTTCTACTGCAGGCTGCAGCGATATTCTAGTTCGAATACCACAACACTTATCCTTGACCTGCATGGGCCACCACTAAAAACGTGTCACGACCCGCACCCTAGAGTAAGGGCACGAGACGTGGGTACGTCCAGCCTACGCCGCAGTGTCGGCGGTAAAACGCTGTCCTAGGTCATAACATCTAACAACTGAAAATAATAGCAGTTATACTCCCCGAATGGGGGTGACATAACAGAATATAAAACTCAATCACAGCTAAGGTAGAACAGGTAAGATAGATAGATAATGAAAGATAACAAATCCAGAACAGAGAATCACGGAAATACATCCAGAACTAAGTGTCTAAAAATAAATACATCTCAGAATATCTCAAAGTCTAGTACAATAATCCCAAATAGAAAAGACAGTCCTAATCTAAAGGAGTGTCATCTACAGCTAGTGGCTCCTGCTGCTGGTCCAAGTCTGGGAACTCATCTAGTATGGCACCGTAGTAAGTAGGGCAGAACGCCTCAGCCTCATCCTCTGTAATATTTCAACAGGTCCAGTCAGGACGGGAACGAGCACATATCTCTCAACAGTTCATATCAGATTAGGAGTATAAATTATTGCAATAGAGTAAAATACAGAAAATGCTGAATGAAAGTACAAGTAAAACATGAGATATTTTGTAACTGGAAATAGATACATGATAGTAAAGACTGTAAGTGACTACGTGATTTAGAGCACAATATTGTTATGTAAACGGCTTGGGGGCACATAAATACAAATAAGGAGCACATGAATACCTACTAGGGATTGTGTCCACATAACCAATTCTACTCACCCTGCCCCAATTAATACACAAGGATCCGTTCAAGTTATGTCATAAGCACATGAATACAGCTAAGATACATGAACTCACGAAGGAGTAGTACATGAGCACATGATAAGCACATGAAGCACATGACAGCACATGAGAACATGTAAAAACATGAACTAAATACGAGTACAAGGAGTACGTGATGCACATGATAAAGTACATGAACATGAAATACCCGATGCAGCCGTAGAGGGATAACATCTCAGGAAGGGATCCATATAGTACTAATCCGTGAAGATACGTGTCAGCATCATGTAGAGTAATCTAGAGCATGAATATATCCAGACAGGTATGAAAAGATCAGAGAATGTACTCGCCTGCTATCTGAAAGTCCGAGATGAAAGTACTGTCCGAGGAGTGGTGTCTGGCTCCTATTTAGAACAGTACGAGTCACAATAAGTCCAGAATAGAAATGTAATGCACTATAATGCATTCTACATGAATCTAGGTCAATCTAGACCAAAGTCAACTTTTGGTCAACTTTGGTCAACCCTAGAAATCAAACTAGGTCAACCAAGTCTAATCTAGGTCAAACTAGTCTAAACTATGTCTAGCAAGACTATTCTAGGCTTTCTAGACTAATCTAGGCAATACCTTGTCAAGCCATGCATTAGTCACATAACCAATTCTATCTATACACTATCACTCAAAACCTATGACAAAATCTATAATACATAACCCATACATCATGGCAACCCTTATATATACATAGCCTATCCCACACAAAAAATACATTTCACACACATTACATATGTATCTAAATATATATAGGAACTAAATGAAACTATAAGCAGGTACATTATATATGTATACAAGAGAGAGTGAGGGAAATCATACGAGAACCTGTGTATGTGTCATGCACAATGAAAACTGAAAAACAGGGAATACAATATCAGCCCTAAGAGCTCACATAAAAGCATACTAACTCAGTCCATAGTGTCTAATCCCACCACAGGTTTGTAAGAACTGGAACAAACTAATTACCCAACTTAATAATTAGTAACACTCAAATCATGCCCCTCAAACTCAGGTTTGTGATCATCAATTCCAGGTTAGATAATTTCAGTTAAGAGCAGTTGAATAAAACCAACTACCCATACTCCAATTTCCAGTTAACAGAAATACATTCCTAACAGTCAACAAGAAGGCAACTAATAACTGGCAATTCAATGAAAGGGGAAGAAAAACTGGAATATCTCAAGATTAGAAAAACTGGAACACAATGATTCCAGGTTTAAAAACTGAACACAACATCAATCTACTAACTATTAATCCCAAGTTGCCAACAGTTCAATGAAAGGGAAAAAAACTGGAACTTAACATCATGAGGTGGTTAACAGTGAACATACAAATCAAACTCAGTTCACAGGTAATAGCAGTTCAACTTGAACTTAACATCAAGTTTACAGTTAAATATGTATTCAGTTCATGACTAATAAGTAAGGAAAGAACAATGTATATGTAGGTTAACAGGAACTAACTGGGAACACTAATTCTTCCCAGGTTCTCACAGAACCCCCATTGCATTCCCAGGTTCAATGAAAAGGGAAATGAGACACTCTCTTTTCAGTTTGAACAAACTAAATCCCAGGTTCCATATCATTCTAACAGTTAACTTGCATTTCAATTAAATGAGGAAGTTAATCAATAACAAGAATCATGAACAAGGGGTGAATTTCTCCAAATGGAACATATAGTTAAAAGAAGGAAACATTTGATCACAGGTTTAAATGGAGAAAATCTATTCTCATTAAACAAGTAAAATCAAGCTTAAAAGAATGTCAGTGAACATATATTAAGAACCCATTCCCAGGTTCAATGAAATGGAAGAAAACTGGAATCAGTTTGAAAGAGTAAAACTGGAACACACCTGTGCATATCAGAACATAACATCATAATATCAACCATACCCATTGCTCAAATCCCATTCACACATTCCCAAGCCCAAATTCAATTGCCAAGGCTAAGCTAACATATATTATGATGTGTAGGTTCAATTTAACTGATAAAACATAACAGGGAAGGGTTTTTTAATCGACCAAACAGAACTGGAAACATACTGTATCCTAGTGTATCAGGAAACCACACTGTCCACACAACAATCGAACCAAACACCATATAAACCCAAACAAATTAATTAGCACAGTGCACAGAGGTTTAAACATGATCTTTAGGATCTAAATGAGCATTAAACAATATTTATAATCATTTAAAAATGATTTAACACCCAAAAACACACACAGCACACGCGCACAACAGCCATTTCCCCGTGCACAGCCAAAAACGTGTCCGACACGACACGAGGACTCGTGAAACTTGACGAGCCTCATGTCAGTCATTGCCCCATGCTACAGACAAGATTTCGTGTGTCCACGACGCGTGTCCAGCGCGCAGTAGCCCCCGAGTAGCAGGGGAGCTACAGTGCCGCGTGCACACGCCCGCACATGCGTGTTCCCGTGTCCCCACGACACGACATGACACAAACAATAGCACACGACCCAAGGAAACCCTAGACGACACCTAGATCTTGCTTTCTATTCAAAATGATTGGGAAAACTCGATCGAGCAGTCCTTTGGGACATTTCGTCGAGCACCTGGATCAAAGCTCTGATACGTGTCCGATACGGACACGAAACGAGCTCGAAACCTAGGGTTTGCTTCCCATACAGTTGGGTGAGGGCTAGGGGACCTTAGAAATGATTTTTACTGGATTTTAAGAGCAGTAATAAGGATTATACCTATTGATGTTCCAAGCTCCAAAAACCACCAAGGAAGAGGATCCTTCAAAGCACCAAAGCTCCTCAAATTGTTTGCTCCCTGTCAAAACTCGATCCCAACAACAAGAGAACAATATTTAGAGCCTATAGGAATTTGTTTGAAGGAAAAAGGACCTAATTTGGATTTACTATGAATTTGTGAAGTTGGAACTTACCCATTTTCCAAAACTTGATGAACCCTAAAGAAAGGAGGCTAGCCTTAAAATTTGGCATGATATAAATAGGGGAGGGGCTGCCATGTGGCCGGCCATGGCCCTAGGGTTTAGGGTTTTGGCTAGCTAGTTGGGTCATATCTAGTTTAAGTCATGGTTTTGGCTTGTGACTTCACAAGCCATTCTTAGACTAAACTAAATTCTAATTACCCCAAACCAATTCCCATAGACTAGAAATGACTAACTTAAGTCACACTAGGGTTACTTAACCTAACCAAGGTGTCTGGACCTAGGTTGGCCAATAGGACAGTCTCCTAGTCCACATGGGTCGCAGTCTAAACTAGCACCAAACAAATCACTAAAAATTATCTAAAATCACATTAATTATAATTAAATATAATAATCCCAAAATAAATTCTAAAATTTTGAAAATGACCAAAATACCCTCAAGCTAGAAAAGTGGCAGTGACAAGTTTCAATTGCATCCATAATCTCTGGACGAAATCATCGTTGTTGTTGTTTGACCGGTTTAGCATTCGACAAGATATTGAGCTTGTGAGTTACAATTTGAGGATCAAGTCCTGGCATATCTTCATAACTCCAAGCGAAGACGTCGATGTAATCACGAATGAGCTTGATTATGTCTTGTTTATCAGTTTCTGAAAGACTTTCACTGATGAATATTGGTTTGGGGGATCCCTCTTCACCAACATCTTTGGGCCCATTGTTCTGATTCAGGTGAGACTTCAAACTCTTCTTCGTCTTCATCGCTTTCTTCAGAATGGTCAATAAAAACCATGTTGGAAGACAAAATGTTGCAGTAGAAGTCACCGATACTTGTATCGGAATCCCAAGAAGTGGTACTAGAAGAATCAGATCTCTTATCTTCGTCAGATTCGGGATCTTCATGGACAATATTGATAAAAGGAGTAGGAGAAATATAACACAATCCGCATTTCGTTCTCCCATATTTTAGAGGAGGAATACGAACATAAATTTTTCTTCCTTTTCTATTATTGAGGCCATTTCTGAAGTCATAGCCCATATTTTTGATGATGTCTTTAGATTGCTGACTATAGCGACGTAGTTGTAATCTTCCAGTATCATCATTTTTGTCATCATCTTCTAAAACAGAAGGACTTTGGGGCCCTTTGTAAAAGAATATTGGAATGTCTCCAGGCTTTCTGCTGGGAACCAGAAAGTATGAAGATTGTACTGATTCTAGGGATACATCTGTATGAACAGTCTGTACAACTCCTATGGTTATTGTGCTCAAGTCATCTAACAAATATAAATAACTATGAACATAATTGCACACATCAATATACTGCAAAGATGGAGACTTTTCATTGAATGTAAAGACATCAATATTTACATTGGGAGAAGGCTGAGCCTTAAAGATTTTAGCCAAGTCAATGACTAAAGGGGGAGAAGAAAAAGAAGTTTTGTTTCGATTGAGATCGATAACAAATGGCTCAGAAGAAGTGAGCTCCCTTGAAGCTTGAGATGGAAGAGTAGTCCGCCCTCCAACTGGAATTACCAGAGTATCCTGTTTTATATGTAAAGATACAGGAACTGTAGTACGCCCACTGACAGGAATGATCATTGTATCTTGAACAGCTGACTGGGGTAATGGAGAAATCCGTCCACTCACTGGAATGATGAAAGAACCTTCTTCAGAGGATTTGGAAGATTGTTGCTGAGTAGTTCAACCTTTAACATGAATTATTAAGGTCTCACTTTGTGAATCTTCTTTCTCCATAGCTTGTATGACCTTTGTATACTTTTCTTTGTACATTTGGGAATTATTGAAATAAGCTTCAACCCCATGGAAGGGATTTATATCAGCAACTTCCTTTTGCACTTTTCCATTGCTATCAATGTATTTAAAACACTGATGAAGAGTAGAGGGCACCTCATTATTTTTATGAAGAAAGGGCCTCCCCAGAAGAAGAATATAGGATCCCACGATCTCGATCACATAGAAAGTGACTTTGGATCTAAAATCGCCTATCTGAAGCTTCAGATGAATCTTTCCCAAAGGCTCGCTTCGGCTTTGATTAAACCCCAGGATAGTAGTAACCGTCTTGGAGAGCTTGTGAAGAGGGATTTTTAGTTCATCCAATAGACTCTTTGGCATTATGCTTATAGCAGACCCTGGGTCAATAAGGATACGATCTATCTTCATCGTATCGATATAACCAGTGTAGTAGAGAGGCCGGTCATGTCGATTATCCTCCAATAGCATGTCATCTTATGTAAAGGTGATATTTGGGATAATCTCCAGTACACTATTGCAATGCAAACAAGTGACAGGTTCTGTATCTGGCTTCTTTAACTGTGCAAGACAAGAGTCAGCTTGTAGAAGTGCTTCACTTAACGTCTCCCGAGTCTCTTTCGAAAGACGTAGAAGTCCAAAGAGAGACATTCTAGCTGGAGTATTAGCAAGTTGAGCTAAAATGTCGAAATTGTAAGGCTTCTGAAGCCCAAGAGGAGAAGATTTCTTGATTGGTTTATCAAACCGAGCTTGTTGCTTGCCTTTCTCAAGAGCTGTGAGCTTGGGAGGAACAGGTTCAGCTGGTGTAGTTGAAGCAACAGGTGCAGTAGATGATTCTTCTTCAGGAGGAACATTAGGAGCATCTTTATCAGCTGGAGGGATATCAGAAATATCCTCAAGATTCTTGGAATAATCCTTTAGATAAGGTTTCCCTGTTCGAGTAACACCAGCAAGTGCTTCTACCTTTTCTTTTGGCTCTGTGTCGGAGGTAGATCCGAGAAAAGTCATATGACATGACTTAATCTTTCCAGCCTTTTTGGACTTTCGAGAAGTAGTCTTTTGAGGAGAAGGAGATTCAAAATCTGCCACTAGATCAGGATGAATCCACATGATTTCTTCAGTTTCCAAAGTGATTGGCACTAATCCTTCAGAATGTGGAAGAGGAATATTCACTATTTCAAGAGTTTCCTTGGGAATAGGAACGATCCCGCTTTCCAAGAGTTGAGGAGGGAAATCTCAAAATTGCATAGAGACGACGTTGGAAGTGACAGTCTTCTCTTTTGGAGTAAGAGAGATAGCTCCAGACTTAATCATTTCTTGGATCTTTCCATTCAGTACATAACATGTACGAATTGTATGATCCAACATTCTGTGGTATGGACAGTATTTGGGATGATCTGTCTTACCCGCTTCATCAGGGTTCTTGATTTCAGGTAATTGTATTTTATTACCTTTCAGCAGACCTTCCAAGATACCAAGGACCTCGTCGTCGTCAAAAGAATATTCTTCTTTGGGACGAGGTGTTCTTGATTGTTGAGTTGTAGAGGCAGGAGTTTGAACATTTGATGCATCTTTTCTCTAAAGATTAACTTCAAGAGTTTCTTTTCCCTTGCGAGCAATATTTTTATTGTTAGTACCTTGACCTGTTTCTTTGGGAGTCATCTGCACTCCTAAACCTTTGAAGGTTTCAACACTAAATTTTGCGGCCTTGGCACTGACTATGAAAGAAGTCCAGTCTTGAAATTGGGTGGATCCTGTCCACATGCTAATGATTGGTAACAAGTTTGATTTGCATATGTTAATGGTGACAGCATCAGGAGTTCCAAGAGGCATCTTCAGAGCTTCTCTTCGAAACCGTTCAATGAAATCCTCTGTAGTTTTATTATTTTTCTGCTTGATTCTAATAAGAGCAGACATAGTCATGTCATTGAGCCCTTTATAGAACCGTTCAAGAAACATCTGTTTGAAACTGGCAAATGAAGTAATGCACCCATCTGGGAGACTTTTATACCATTCATAAGTCGTTCCCTTGAGACATCCAATAAACACCCGAGTAAGGAGGGCGTCACTTGGTTGCAGTTGATCAGTCATCACTTTAAAGTGATTAATAAACTGACTTGGAGAAGTGGTTCCATCATAGAATGAGATAGTAGGAGGCTTGTATTTAGGAGGATACGATACTTGCTTCCATTCTATCGGATAAGGTTGCTTGATGCCTAACCTTTGTAAACCATCCTTCTGTTTGAATGCCTCGAATTGAGTTTTGAGATTCCTCAATTCTTCATTAACAACTCCGGAGGATTGTGGAGTTGTAGCTTGTAGAGAATAATTAGGAGGAGGAACAGCATTGTAAGCACTACCCCCAGCTCTAGAGAGACTAGGATTTGGTTGAGCTTGTCCACGAGTATTGGATTGTACTGCTGGAGGAACTTGTACTGGACTTATATCAGTGTCAACTGGTATGGCATCTGGTACAGTCTATCAATTTTGTAACTGATCTGCCATGAGTTCATACATCGACTTCATAGTATCAGCCATAGACTTCATTTGCTGTTCCATAGAAGCAATTCTTTGGTCCTGAGGAGTCACCGAAGAAGAAGGTTCATTGTTCAATTCAGTGTTCCCATCCACCATATATGTTGTGACTGTACGAGGGATTATTGATGAATTAGTGGATGTTGTATGTGTCACGACCCGCTTCCGAATAATCGGATACGAGTCGGACACGCCCAGCCTTCGTCGATGGACACGACGAAGTAAGCTGTACAATTCTAAGGAAAACTCCAAGATACAAGATAATATAAACCATCACAGCTGCTATACACGTTCCCAAAATCACCACAATCCATAAGTTATTTATACAATATCATCCGGAGACAAATCCGGTAACATGAATAAAATTTATACAAACCTGAAATCCTCAATACAAACATGATAAAATCCTCTAAAATAAATCTAAGAAAAGACCTAACAGTAACTCTGAAATTCTAAGTCCATCCTGAGGTACAACTCTATCCTGGCTCCGGGCTCTGGCCCATGAAAGAGGTACAACACCATCAAGTAAACCTGCAACGTATCCTGTCAGAAAAAGAGCAAAGTACAACCCCGACAAGAAGCTCTAAACAATGTAAACTGAAGTGCATAAAAAAGAATCACGATATGAACTATGATACAAGACAGGAATATGAAACTGTGGTACAGGAATAACAATGAAACTATGGTACCAGATCCAGAAACGATGAACTATACTATCAGTGTAACATGCAAGTGAAATAACTATCAGAGTATGTGACCGGCTGGGTAAACAGTGAACAGTGAACAGTGAACAGTGAAAAATGGTACGGCTTGGAGTCCCACGTGCACGATGTGAGACCCAAGCTATTAGTCAATGCCTAGCTAAAATAGGATTGGTCACATATCTGTAGTATTTCCCCACCCCAGTGTACAAGGAACAATGAACTATGAACGATGAACGGTGAACGGTGAACAATGAACAATGAACAATGAACAGTCGTGTGTACAATGTATCAATATGAGAACATGAAGCAAGACAGAAATACAGAGTAAAGGGATCGAGTCGGTGTACTTGCCTCGCCTTGGAAGCACAGGAGTAATACTGCATGAATGAATGTCACCTGGTATTTATACAAGTTGTTAGGTTTATTTAGTCCAAGTATTTAGAAATAATATTTTGAAACTTACCATAAAATATTGTCACTAGTAACCATAATGGTACAAAACATTTATACATATATATAACTAATTATAAAATATTGTACATGCAAATACATCTATATATATAGCTTGATCAAAATAAGTATTAATGAAAACTATATTTAGCAAAACAATCTTTTAGACAAAACTTGTTAAATAAACTATTTCAAAATATTGATATTAAGATTTATCCAATTATTAGCTAATAATATTTTATAACAAATAATACTAGCAATTAACCAAAATTGTGGCAAAGTGTTTTGAACTGACAATAATATAATAGGAAAAATCATTTAAAGCTCATTTTTAGTAATACATCAAAAGTATATAATATATCATAACACTATTTCAAACCAGCCTTGGAAAAATAGAAATTAACCTTCTTCTACTTCTCTTTTTTTTTTTAAAGAAACAATACACTTAACAAGTAACAGTATCTATATATTATTAAGCAAAAGCATTTAATAAATAACAAGTAATATACTTAACAACTAAACCTACAGCTTACTCCCCCCTCACTTACTTATTCAAATGAGACTCTCTCCCATAAAGATATTAATAAAGTATTTAAATATAAAGTAACTATGTAATGCTAACATATTGCAATTGGTTGCACATGTATAGGACACTAAAATAGCTAGCCCACAGCATCTTTCTAATGCAAATGCAAACCACTCACAAGCTGTCTTGATGACTCCGCCCATCCCCACATTTCCTCTCACTCATAATTAATACTAACAATTAATCCCATTTTCCTCACCTACTCCAGCCAATAAAACAATGATCAGGAGAGTAAGAAAATGCTCAAGCAACTCTCCTCTCACTTCTACTCATTAATTATAGCCCATTCTCTTCTGACAGAACCTGCCGCTCCATTAATGCTTAGCCGATTCTCCATACTCATATTTCCCACTTTGTCACTTTTCCATCATACTCCATTTCTTCACCCATCAGTAAAGAAGAGCAGCGAGCAGCCGAGGCTCTTCTTCTTCTTCAACCCACTTCTGAATACCAAGCAAATCCCAGTCACCTAATCTCTTCTTCTTCACACTTCCTCTCAGCCCACTTCTTCTTCCTCACACTCTCCACAAGGAGAACCCTAACTCTAGAAGATTTCTTCCCCAATCTCTCTCACTCAACCGCAATACACAAAGAAACAAGAAGAAAATAAAGGAGAAGTTTCGAGAAGACGAGGCTTACAGTGACTCCGATCGCTGCTGCGATAGACACTCGGCGGTGGTGATGCCCTGCTGGTTCGACTCTCGACAGGACAACGGTCTTCAGCTCGGTGGCGACGAGCGATGCCGACGAACGGGAACAACTCAACGACGTCATCGGTTACGATGTAGCCTGCTGGGAATACAAGGCGGCAGCGCTCAGATCTGGCGACAGGGCTTGAGGAGTCAAGACGGCGATGACCAAGACCGGTGGCTCGATCCGGTCGACTCCGGTCAGTTCAACGAACTCCGGATCTGAGAGATCCGGATCTGACGCCTTGGCTCGGCGGATCTATAGGCGAGGACGGCGAGATCTGTCGAAATCGGTGGCCGTCCAAGTCATCTCAGTCAGAGTGGTCGATCCTTGGCTCTGGCGCTGCTGACTTCTCGGCTCGTTCGTCCAAGAGTCGGTGGGTGTCGTCGTGGCGATTTCTTGCTCCTTCGATGAGGTGACCTGGTGCTCGGCAATGCGAAGGAGCTCTGGTGCAGTTGACAGTGGTGTCGGGGCGGTGATGCTCGGCTTCCTGGTGGTGGATGATGGATCGACGAAGTCCGACGAGATCTGGTGGCTCACGGTGGCGCACAGCCAAGGAACGGCCGCAGAGAGAGAGGAAAGAGAGGGGTTGGAAAATGTGTACTGTGATGTGTCAGAATCATTGGAAACTGTGTACATTATATAATAAAATATTTCATATGCGTGTGTGTGTGTCCAGTAGGGAGTGGCAGGTGCAGTAAATTATTGTAGATCTGGGGTGTTTTCCCAGTGGCAGATGTGGTAAATTGGTGCAGATCTGGGGGTATAAAATGGACTCTGTAACTAACTTCCAACAGAAATCGTTACATTCTAACTAAATACAAAAATTAGCTATTTAACAACCAAGTTAAACACTCTCTAACCATCTGTCAAAAGAAAATAGTTATCATTCTAATTACTAATTAATTATGAAAACAGTTAATCACAAATCTTTTACTTGATACAAACAAATCTAACAGCAAAGAAACCTTTTAACGTAGAGCCCACAAATTAGTTTATAAACCAATAGTACTAAACTTGACAATAATTTAGATCTTTCTATAAGTTAAAATATATTACTAACCATTCATAAATCAGGATTTTTAGGAGATAGCTTAACCTAGGTAAATCAACTTGATTAACCAAAAATAACTGGTTTACTTCAAGCAAGAAAGAGATTCCCTTCATTACTATATAATAAGCAAATTACAAGTAATAATTATAATAGTAGATCAGAAAATATCAAAGGTACAATAATAATTAAGGTTAATGTCCTAATACTAGGATTAAGAATTATAACAAGGGAAACTAAAAGTGGACTTAGAAACCAAGTTTATAAAATGATACTTCCCAAAATAGAAAAATTAAGAAGATTCCTAAAATTTCCAAAACTGATTTAGGGAGTTACAGTATGCTCTGAATCACTGCTTCGTGCATCAAAGTCATTTAGAGGAGAACTACCCCCAGTAGAAAGAGGTGGGAAGTTAGATTCTCCCAGAAATTCAGAATCATCTTCAGAGATCAAATTTCTTTGACTAGAGGCCAGGGCTCTTGCTCTGGTGTTTCTATATAATCCATCTGGACTATCAGGTCTACCCCCAGTATCTCGAGAGGTCATGTTGACAGAAGCAAACAAAGGCTCATCTTCATCAGACATAGGTTCACACTGAATCCGATTGAAGACAGATTGTCGTTTAGTTTGATATCTGCATTGCATTGTGACTCTCGGCTGGAAGTCACATTCATGATCAACATGGTCCTGAACCATTGATTGACATCTGTATTGAATTATGACTCTTAGCTGGAAGTCACATTCAGCATGATCCTTTGACACGGAATTACTCATTCTCTTCTGTTGAAGGTGTTCTCGTAAATCTGTTTGTGAAGATTGAGGAGTATATTTCCTGTTCTTGGGTCTTGATGGCTCTTGATTATATAGAGAATGATTAATATGAGCCACATAGTTTCTAGCATACTCTGCATCTGGATCTCTTATTTTTATTTCCAATTGGTGTGGTTTCTTAACAGCAGAAGTGCTAAGTTTTGTTCTTAGATCAGTTGGAGGTAACACATTAGTTTTAGAAACTTGGAGTTTTCCTTCCATTAATCTGGATATTTGCAGAGAAGGAAGAGTTGATCCATCCCTTTGATTAGGAGTTGGTAACAGACCCTCTTTTATGGACAGATTCTGTGCCCAATTCGAAAAAGTTATGGAAGAAGACATTAAGGAATGTTTCTTCTTAGACTTATTCAAGTTTTGAGGCATAGAATGTCCAGAAGGAAGAGTAGTCAAAAGACCATCTCCTTTCCTTTGACTAACAAAATTGTCAGTCAAAGCTGTTCCTGAAGTAAAAACTACAGGAGCAAAAGAAACAACTAAAGAGTTATCTTTTTTCGAAGGGACTTTGTATGGAAGACCACCCCCATTCTAGTAGAACTTGGCAACTATTCTTCTCAGATGAAATACACGCTGAAACAGACTTGGTTAAGGAACCAGTACTGTTAGAATGACTTTTGATTTTAGAATTACACGTTGGAACAAATTTGGCTAAGGAGCCAATACTGTCAGCATGATTGTTGACTTTGGAAATACACGCTGGAACAGATTTGGCTAATGAGCCAATACTATCAGCGTGACTTTTAGAGTTGAATTTGTACGCTGGAACAGATTTGGCTAAGGAGCCAGTACTGTCAGCGTGACTTTTGGAGTTGAATTTGCACACTGGAACAGATTTGGCTAAGGAGCCAGTACTGTCAGCGTGACTTTTGATTGCTGTCATCTTCGAGTGCACAAGAGTGTGCGTGCTTGCAGTAGAGTTCTTGGCAGTGTTAGGAGTAGACACTGTGGTAGAGACTTCACCATTGACTGCCAACTGATTCTTAGGGACATAGACAGAGTGTCCCTTCGACTTGGCAGTGGTGATGGAGGCTGGAGTGGGCTTGCCACCCTTAGCCCGCTGCATTTCTTCATAGGAGAGTTGATCGAATCGGATCGTCATCACCTTCTGCGTCGAGCCGACTGATGAAGTATCGCATTGAGTTATTGCCATCTCAGAAGAGGAGATGGTTTTCCCCAGCAGAGTCGCCAATTTGTTTTCCATAAATAAATTCTCGTTATTTATTGTGTTTTTGGGAAAATTACAACTGTAGGAATTCGATCTAGAAGACGATCGCTTTATCCCTTGGACTATGCGAAGAAGAAAAGTTCTCAAAATTTTGACAGTAGATATCAGTGTATCTGTACAATGAATGAAAAAAAGAACTCTATTTATAGAGTCAAAAAAATAACTGTAAGGATAACTGTCTTCACAGCATGTGCCTAGTTAAAAATCACGCAGGATTTAACATACGCAAGGTTGTGAGCAGTTACTGGACGTGGCCTGTAACTGTTGGACACATGGCAATCATGCATGAGTAGTGTGCAAGTTACAGGACACGCAGGCGAGAGATCAGTGGCATGGCTGCCACATACACCAATTTGATAAAATCCACGCAGACTTGTTGAAGACGAAATCCACGCAAACTCGGTGTAGAAAGCTTCAAAATCCATGCAAACTTGGGGCAGGAAGCTTCAGAATCCACGCAGACTCGAGGCAAAAAGCTTCAATATCCACGCAAACTTGAGGAAGAAAACTTCAGAATCCACGCAAACTTGAGATGAAGATCTCACAAATACACGCAGACTTGAGATAGGACTGCCAGCTGTCTTGATTCGGCGTGCCTCGACTGACACAAAATCTCTGACAGTGATTGCTTTGACAGTCGCATTAAATGACAAGAAACTCTTTTGGTACGCCAACTTGACGAAGGCTGAGTCTTGCTGAAGAAGATTTCGAAAGTCACGCAATAGTCGGCTGTGATCTCTCAAATTTCGTGCATACGTGGCATACGAAGAGACATTCTTCGACGGTCGTGCTGTCAGTCATAATGACTCTCTGACAAATGAGGAGCTGTCTTCCAGCGTGACTTTTCAACTATTGTCTTGATCAACTGAGCGTGACTGTTGGACTTGTCTTGATCAACTCAGCGTGACTGTCATTTTTAAAGGCCTACAACGAAGATAGTCAGGATTGAAACTCAAAGAAAAGGAGGGAGAAGGGATCAAGAGCAGTTTTGTTACCTCTGACGCAGGGTTGACTTCTTTGCCACCCTCTTTTATGTCTAGCGGACGGTGCCTAGTCGCAACCAGCTTCCGGGATCGAGAAACACTGCCTATAGGAGAAACTTGCCTGCTATGCTTCGGAATAGGACCAGGCGCAACAAGAGACTGGTCCCTCAGCACCTCATCTAACAAAATATGCGACTGACCCACCTCTGCGCCTACCACTAGAATGATAGAGTCATCTTCATCACAATCGTTGCCTTCGCCACTCTCAGCAGCGAAATCCAAATCTGGCACTTCGACTCTAGTCTTCCTTTTCTTGGCCCCTTGGGAGCCTTCCTCCAGACCGGTGCGAACAATAAAACTGGTACCTGGGTTAAAACCGACTGGGGGCTTGCTCGCCATGACATGATACAGTACTGCCATATCCAAGATCTCCACCGACTCCTTAATAGCAGGGACCGAGAAAATGGTACGAGTATGGAATGAATCATAATATTGTCAGGCTCTGATACCATCAAGAAGACTACCTTCATAACCCAGACCAGAACTGGGGCTGTCCAGACAAAGTTGGCAGTATCCAAACTGTCGGGCAAACCTGCTAGGCAGATAAGGCTCCAGAAAAATAGCATTGCGATTACGATACACTAGATGTGCAGGGCGGATGTTACGCAACCATAAGAGCATCTGGCTATCCAGAAGCTGAGGAGGCGCGATACCGTCAATATGTACAGTGTCTATGTCCCTGACAGTAAAGCGAGAGACGGATACGAATATATGATACTTATCTGCCCTCGCTAATGCCATCCGGCAAGCCCACATGGTTTCACATTCCCAAGGCTCGTCACGATAGCGGAAGATAAATGCGTCATCATCTGTCACACCGTCTTCAGAGCCCGGCCTCATCAAAGACGGGAAATGTATCAGCAGCCACCCCATCAAATAGTGAAAGGGCAACTCAGTTCGTTCAAAATTCTTGGTTACGTTGCGAGCAATGGTTCTGGATGTGAAAGTATGTAGGCCACGGTGTATGCTGCACACCATGGCCGGAAGGAGAGCTAGCCTGATTCGTAAAACTAACTTCACAGCCGGAAGGATGAAGTTACAACTAATTATCTCAATGGAACCGGCTCCTCCCGAGACTACACAGTTTCGTAGCCAGATCATCAAAAATCCTGCCAGAAGCGCTTTTTTAGACAGCTCCTGAGTATCCTGGTAAAAGTAATCAAAAGTATCAGTCTGGTTCCCGAATCTGTCGCTGATAGTGGCCACTCCCTTAGCCGACGACACCGAGTCCTCAACCGCTTCCCGAGGTCGAGGGTGACGAGAGGTGACTCTACCTGAGGCATCTGTCGAGAAGAGATAGTGCACCCAATCTCTGGTGAAGGGAGCATTCCCTTCCAGATTACTATCCTTTCGAGTCATCTGATAACATGCGTTATAATGGCACAATATCTCCTGGTAAAGGGCCGCAAAGCCAGGATACCGTGGTTCCAGATCTTCGAGTTCCTCATTAGTGGGAGTATACGCTTCAAATGCTTCGTCCCCCCAAGGAAGCTTGGAGACCGCATGCATCTCATGGAGCGCAAGTCCCATCTCCCCCACAGCGTGGTACAGGCCTATCTCGCATAAAAAGGCCTCATACTTATGCAAGATCCAAGTAGACAAATTGATCCATGAAGGAACAGAGTGCACCCAACCAGGGAACGTCAACCGACCAACGGGATAGGAGCCTTTCCGAGCAAGCTGATTTATAAAAGTGTCGGCGGTAGAAAATAAGAAATTAGGGCCCGCCACATTCAAGAAAGAACCTGGGACCAACCCCGTCACGGAACAACTAGTGTGCACTTTGCCGGCAATCATGGACTTCATATTGTTATTATAATAGATGTTCCCCACAAACATCCCACCTCTGGTAGGGGTTAAAGTCTTCCCCATATTCTGATCTAACGGGAGCATATTAAACCAAGATAGCGGGAAGTGTCGCTCCATGTGAGGGATGCGAATCGCCATCCCGTTAGAAACAAAGTTCCAGTCCTCCGACACCTCCAGGACATGATCGTTCTCCACGGTCAAGGCGTCTCCAAAAAAGAATACAAGCTTCAAATACTCCCCTTCAAATTTCCCGGAGTTCATCATAGCATTAAGGAAGTGAAAAGACTGATTCTTGATGGCATTCAATCTAACCGTAGGCTCATCGCTCGGAAACTGGTCAGCCATATACTGGACAATATGGTCATACCTATAGCCGAGAGCGGCTTGAGCGCTACCCACCAAGAGTTCTCCAGCGGCGTTAACCGGCAGGTTCACTGAAGAGCAAACAGAGAAAAGTAAGTTAAACGGAGGGATAAAATAAGAGAGAGCCGATTGGGGGTTCTCAAACCCCATACGGCTCAAGAAGACATCCATGCGGCCCCATGAAGCTCTCAGAAATCTCATGCGGCTCCGTACAATAAAAGGTCTATGCGGTTTAGCGTCACTTATGCGGCTCCGCCAGCAAGGTACGTATACAGACGCGGTAGTTCTCTTATGCGGCTCGCAGCTCAGCCATAGGGCGAACGTGCAATTCACAAAGGCTCGTGCATAAAGTATGCAACGTAACCATGGCGGTTGGGGTTCTTTAACTCATGCATTGTCCTTACCAATAATGGGGGGTGAACGTCAGGATGAACATCAGGTACGACGACGGGCAGAGTAGCAGCCGCAACCGAGGCAGAAGTGGAGGCCGCCTTCTTGCCCTTTACTGCCACGATCTTCTTGGGAGTGTCACGACCTGCACCCTAGAGTAAGGGCACGAGACGTGAATACGTCCAGCCTACACCGCAGTGTCGGCGGTAGAACGATGTCCTAGGTCACAACATCTAGCAATGTATATAACTAACAGTTTATACTCCCCGAATGGGGGTGACATAACAATAACAAACTCAATCACAACTAAGGAAGAGATAGCACGATATGAAATAGAACTCAAGAAAATGAAATAGATAACAGCAGTATAAGATAATCCCAGCAGTACAAGGTCTCAGATAAAAGAATATATACAACTGATCTTCCAAATAAAGAGTTTAACTAGAACATGTCTCAAGAGTACAAATGAAAAACAAGCTAACTGTAAACCCCCTAAATTTTTACTATATTTTTTTATTAATTTATTTTGGTATTGATTTTTATTTTGGTATCGTACCTCGAGTGCGAATGCGTAAAGACATAAATACGAGATATTTGTTCATTCATATACAAATATTTTATTATTGTTTTTCTTATGAATATAGAATAAATATGTTTTTTTCAATACATAGTATAAACAAATATTTTCATATCAGAAGAACATTTCACGATATTTGCCAAAACCTTTATCTTTTACTTTTATATAAGATTATTTTATTTCTAGTTCAAATTATTTTAGAAAACTATATTTTATGTAAATACCTTATTTGCATGGATGTACAAATTTTTATTCATATATTTTTTTGGATTTTTGAAATTATTTATTATTATTATTTTTAGAAAAGATATTTTGAACTTATTCTGGTAATTTAAACTTTGATTACATTTTATTGATTTAATTTAAATAAGTTTGATTTAAATATGGGAATCATCTATATTTAATTTGGATTTGAAATTATCTAGATTTAATTGAGTTGAATTTGGATTGAATCGGTTTTAAAATAATTTAAATTAGAAGGAAGATTAATTAAAGGTTTTAAATAAATACTAATCCTACTTCTACTAGTAAACATCTCTATCTATATCCTATCCTAACAAAACAAACTCTAATTTATTTAAATCAAATCCTATCTAATTTAGGAGATAAATCTGAAATAAATACCTATATAAACCCAATACATCCCCCTTCTATCAGCCATAATTCGAAATTATTTTTAGTCTAATAGAATCTCTAAAATTCGTGATTAGAATTCAGCCCCGCTTTTTAGTAGCAAGAGCAACTTGCAACGACGATATCTCCTAGCTCCGAACTCCGTTTTGCCTCCAGTTTTTTTTAAAAGAAGCGTATCGAGGTAAGCTTTCTAAAAAGATATTTTAATAGACAAAATTCATTCTGTAGATTTCTACAAAATTGTTTGAGTATCTAGTGTCCCAAAAATAAACGGGTTTCAGTATTTTTGCGATTTTGGGAGATTCCGGAAACGAAAATACGATCCATTTAGTTTTTCGGAGAGCTAATACAAAAATCTATGTCATGTCCTAACTTTAGAATTTATTAAATAAATGTAATAGGTGCAGTATTATTTATAATTAGATAATAGACTATTTTCAGCATCCGAAGTTGTACCTACACCTTCCTCTTTGTGCGTTGCTGTTGATTCGTCGCCAGGACATCATCTTACCTCACTCGGACATCAGGCAAGACACCTTGCCTTTACTATTTAAATTTCTGCTCAATATCATGCATGTTTTAGTTGTTTCTTTTTAAATTATATGTAAATGTAAATTACTATATTTTATACAATTGGCTTAGAGTTAAGGGACTACCGTCAAATTTAGTGTGCCTCATTGACTTGTCACGATTGTACACGAGTTATATGTGAGAGTTGTGAGTATCATGTAAGGGTCACTTGCGTGTGGGCTGACCTCCCGTGCGCATGCGTTAGAATATAACTGCTAATAGATTGTGTAGAAGACTTTGGCAGTTATTAAGGATTAAACAGTGTCGTGGAGTCGACACATGTATAGTATCATTGGGGGGAGGGGACAGTTATTAGCGTAGGGGCTACATTTTATTTTTACACACATTTTGGGCCGAGGGTGACTCTCATGAGCACTACCTTCTGCCCATGTCGATAGCGTCTCGGATGAGCGCTACTTGTTGGCCACTTTCTATTACTTGCTTGCGTGAATCCGTTACAGCCCATGCGTAGAACGTTGTCCTCAAAATGCATATCACATAGGATGGTTAGGAACCTTTACTCATGCATACTTTCCTGTTGAGCTTATTTATTCAGTTTATCGGTATGATATTATGTGTCTTGTTACGTCCCTCTGAGGACCTGGTTTTTCCCCAGGTGTATATTTTCGTGATTTCTTGCAGGTGCTCTAGCTAAGGCCATTCCTTCCTTCGTGATGACTGCTTTTGGATTCGTCATTGCTTCGCCCGACTAATCACTTTCTTTGTATATTTCTTCTCTATTTAAATTGGTTGGTAGTGGACTTTGTCTCCGTCCAACGATTGTATCATAAATATTCAAGTTGATTTCTATACTATTATTCCTTTCATTGTAGATGAGATTTAGTTGTCTTGGATTACTATATTTACAGCTTATGTATACATACGAGGTCCATGTATTTTGCATGTATACAGCTAGCATGTCTACGTACTTGGTCCTACGTATTTTGGGACTGGGGCGTTACACTAACTAATCTAGTCTAGGCAGTCGGGGGAAGGTCCTCAGCTACTGCTGGATCCTCCTGGGAGTCTAGCTCATAGGTGTCATCTAAGGCTGTCCCGTAGTAGGTGTCTAGGCAGGCCTCCTCCTCGTCCTCTGTAATATTTCAACAGGTCCAGTCAG